>OY992876.1:207689200-208071926 GCA_963921405.1 Cepaea hortensis
ATGTTATCGCGGACCTCAGAGAGAAGTGTCTATGTAAAAGACCATTTCCTGGACGTACGTATTTTGGGAGGGGGAGGAGGGAGGAAGGAGGAGGAGGAAGAAGAAAAAAAAATACGACAGTTGGCTGCTCTGGAATGAAAGGAAGACGTTGTAGAAAATTTCATCTCAATCGGATGGGCCGTTCGCGAGCGTATAAAGGACATACATACATACATACAGAGATACATAAATACGCACATCCTAATTTATATATAAGATTAAGCAGTATAAATAACTAATTATTGCAATTTTATTTTACTTATACGCTTATCTTATATATATAAAAGAGACTGTCTGTCTGTCTGTCTGTCTGTCTGTCTGTCTGTCTGTCTGTCTGTATGTATGTATGTATGTATGTATGTATGTATGTATGTATGTCCTTTATGCGTTCGCGAACTGTCCATCCGATTTAGATGAAATTTTCTACACGTCTTCCTCTCATTCCCGTGCTGCCAACTGTCATAGTTTGTTAGTGTAAGACAATTATTTACTTAATATTATTTAATATTTCAATTTACATTATAATGTATAGATAGCGAGGGGACATAACTTCTAATAGCATTGCTATATATGTAAAATTGTTGCATATTTCTCAAAAAGTTGGACCTTTTCGCTACAGTTATCTACAGGCATATGCGCTATAATCTTCCTCCTCCCATCCTCCTCCTCCTCCTCCAACTCCTCCTCCTCACCCCTCCTCCTGCCCCTCCCCCTCCTCTCCTCCTCATCTCCATCCTCATCCCCCCTCTTCTTCCTCCTCTCCCACTTCTCCTCCTCCTCCCCTACTACTCCTCCCCTCTCCTCTTCCTCTCCTCCTCCTCCTCCCTCCCCTCCCCTCCTCCTCCTCCATCCTCCTCCTGCTCCCTCTTTCTCCTCCTCCTCTCCCTCCCTCTTCCTCTCCTCCTCCTCTCCTCCTCCTCCTCTCCTCTCCTCCTCCTCCTCTCTCCTCTCCTCCTCCTCCTCCCTCCCTCCTCCTCCTCTCCTCCCTCCTCCTCTCTCCTCTCCTCCTCCTCTCCTCTCCTCCTCCCTCCTTCTCCTCCTCCTACTTCTCCTCCCTTCTCCTCCTCCTCCCTCTTCCTCCTCCTCCCGCCTCCTCCTCCCTCCTCCTCTCTCCTTCCTCCTCCTCCTAATACATCCTCCTTCCCCCTCCTCCCTCCTCTTCCTCCCTCCTCCTCCCTCCTCCTCATCCCTCCTCCACCTCCCTCTTCCTCCTCCCTCCTCCTCATTTTTTCTTCTTCTGCTGCTGCTGCTGTCGCCGTTTCATTTACCCAAGTTAATTGTTGGGGAAAATGTAAAGCTCTTTCAAATGCTCTTTCTAATGCTTTTTGTAAGTTGGTCTTCGTTTATCTAAGGTTGTTCTAACTGCAACCAATAAATATGAATTAAATGAGATACTCCCCGCTTTGGGAACGGGAATGGAAGCAGGGGCCGATTATGAATTAAATGAGACGCTCCCCGCCAGGAGCTGGGCGAAGCCGGGCAGGGTCGTCTTTGTTGGGAACGGAATCAGGGGCCGAATATGAATTAAATTAGACGCTCCCCGACAGGAGCTGGGCGAAGCCGGGCCGTGTCGTCTTTTTGGGGAAAGGGAACGGGAGCAGGGGCCGAATATGAATTAAATTAGCCAGGGGTTGGGCGAAGCCGGGCCGGTTCAGACAGACAGACAGACAGACAGACAGACAGACAGACAGACAGACAGATAGTCGGGAACGGGAACGGGAGCTTATATGACTACTTATATGATTTAAATGAGATGCTCCCCACTATGGGCTGGGCGAAGCCGGGCCGGGTCAGACAGACAGACAGACAAACAGACAGACAGACAGACAGACAGACAGACAGACAGACAGATCCCCGCCAGGGACTGGGCGAAGCCGGACCGGGTCAGCTAGTACATTATATTTGACAATATGGACAACAACTTTTACTAATTAGTTAACAAGATTTTTGAAACTTGTTATTATTTTGAATAACGAAGACACAAACAATAGATTGCACGATTTATTGCCTGGCATATTTCGCTGCATCTCGTCAGGTACATACTGCAGAAATCACACAACTTACGTGAATTAATTAGATAAATCCTTCAAACTGAAATATACACATGTTCGCACAGTAATGTCGATTGTTATTATAGCAAATATCCTTTATTATCTATCAATGGCTTTAATTTAGACACAAGCCGACTACATTGTCACTATAATTGTTGATTTCTAATGAGATGTATGTAACTGCTTGCACTTTTTGACAATATTCTTGAAATCTGGAGCAAGTTTACTTGTTGAAATTCGCATGACAGCATGCAAGTTGCAATCCGACAATAAAGACCTATTCTTAGATTTGTTTATCTTCAAGCAAGAGAATGCTTGTTCGCAAATGTATGTTGATCCAAACAATGATAAAAGTTTAGCTGTAAAGTTTTTCAAGTTGGGAAATGATTCTTGTGATAAAGTTTAATAGAAATCCAGCAAACCATCTGACATGAATTTCTCTTTCAGGTAATGATCTGCTTGTAAGTAAAGCAGCTCCAACTGTATATCCTCTGTGACTGTATCAGCTTCTGCACTAAAAGGGGAACTGGGAATATTAAACTGTGGCTCTAAGTTCATGAAATCTTGGAATCTCCATCAAAATTCTTCAATAAATGCATCTAATTGGGCTTTGTAATTTTCAGCCATTTCACCAGAAATGGTTTCTTGTTTCAGCAAAGGGATGTGACACAATCTTTTTTTCACTACATTTTTTTCCAGTCAAAACACGAGCTCCGTCAGTTGTAACACTTGCCATCTTGTTCCAAACCAACCCAGTTATTTCAATAAGTTAGTAACAGCATTGAATATATCATGGTCTGTGGTTGTGTATTTGAGTGACTCAACACTCAGTAACTCTTCAGTGAGTTTGAATTAAGTGTTTATGCCACGTATAAATATCAATAATGCAATCCAATGCAAGAGAGTACCACAAAAATTGTTTACTTGCACCTAGAAGTTTATGCATCAAATTGTCACTTATCTTGTCAACACGTCTGACCAAAGTTCTCCTTGATAAAGTAATGTTGTCACATCTTTTTTTTTTTTTTTTTTTTGGGGGGGGGGGGGGGGGGACACATAATGTTTGCTGTATCTATCACACATTCCTTGATGAACTCGCCATCAGAAAATGGCTTGTTCTGTTTACAATTTTGTGTGACAGCACAAGACTAGCTTCAGCTGCAGCATCTTGAATTGAAGACTGTTTAGTGAAAACAGTTTGCTGTTTCTCAAATTTTTTACAAACTCCAGGCATTTCCTTTCCCTCCCTTCGGTTCTTAAATTGTATCCGAAATTGGAATGTTTTGTTTGATAATGTCTTTTTAAATTGTACTCATTGAAGACAGACGCCGACTCACGACACAACAAGCAAACTGATTTGCTATCAACTTTTATAAAACAATACTTAGTTGTCCATTCATCATTAAAAACACGACATTCATTTTCAATCTTACGTTTGTTATTGACACATTTTTTAATAAAATTCGAACAGTTAGAATTGTACAAAACTTTAAAACGGAAATGAAACAAAACCTACTTCCGGCTGTGTGTGAAAATAAAATAATCGGAAAACAAGTATTAAACACAGAATAAATTTCAGGAATATATCAAGACTACAGCAACAATTAAATTAATTTGAATACTGTAAATGTGGAAATAATTTATAACAGCAAAAAAACTTTTAAATTTAATATTTTCTTGCAAAATAAATCATTTTATTCACCGGAGAAATATTCGTTTTTCATAAAATCATCCTTATTAAATTTTTACATGTCGATAAATGTTTCTCTATATGAAAATCGATAAATTCGAATTTTAGCATTACATGGTTCCAAATGTTGCTGCATGTAGCCGGGGGCGGGGTTGGGGTGAGCGCCCAACCTTGCATAAATACCCCAATCGCTCGTGAATTCATCACCTGTACAGAAAAAGTCCAACTCCTGGCCTTCTCGTGGCTAAACTCTTTTAACTAACAAGAGAAGAGGCTGCGGCGCGTCACTGGCGCCGAGAAATAACCACAACGCTCTAGATGTTTATGCACGTACATGCATACGCAGACATGTGTGTGCGTGCCTACACACCTAAACTCGAGTAAGACCACAGTCTGCTCTAGCAAAGGAAAGGGGCTGAAGACGGAGGCAACCAGCCAGGAGGTGTACCACGGAAATCAGGATGCCACGCAATCACGCGTAATGCGTCCTCCAGCTATTGGAGGACCTTCTCAGATGTCCTGTGGAGCCAGAGGACCTGAGAATAGATCGTCTAACCATACCAAACAAAGACTAAAAATAATGCACTGGAATGTGGAGGGAGTCAGCAACAAAAAATAGAACTATAAAACATGGACCAAGAAAAGGTAAGCGTATGTTGCTTGCAAGAAACTCACCTCAACGAAAACTAAATGATGTCTGAGAAATTGCCAGTACTAAGGACACTACTTTCTGAACTTAGCAGTTATCATACGGTCTCCATACACTGGATACCATCCCACTGTGGAGTACCCGGAAACGACATAACTGATCGATTGGCTAAGGAAGGAGTAAAAGAAGAACAGCCTGATGTGCCTGTTACATACCACCAAAAGAAAAGAATGATCAAATCAGTCAGAAGGCCACCCAAACCTGCTCAAGACGACTACCACGTTATGGGCAGACCAGAACAAGTCATTATTCTGCTCCTCAGAACAAGACACAATAGATTACACAACCACATGTATACAAAATTCAAGATTGGTGAATCAGCCATGTGCACATGTGGATTGGTGTCGCAGACAGCAGAGCACATACTCAAAGACTGCCCAAAATATAACTAATCTAGGCAAACCTTCTGGCCTAGAGAGACGACAGTTGAAGATAAACTCTATGGACCGCTGAGTGAATTAAACGGGACAGTTAAATTCATACAAGAGGCAACATTGCAGTTATAGACATATTTAAGGCGAACCAAAGAAGAAGAAGCATTACATTACGAAGATCAAGGATTGTTTACAAAAACAGATAATTAGAAAGAAATGTTATCAAAAATGTTAAAACAATCATAAAGGTACATGAAATTCTGTAAAATTCAACAAAATAACTGCAAAGCGAAGTAAAACTTTTTATTTCTAAATGCCCTCGTGGGCCGCATAAAGTCAGTTGGCGGGCCGCATGCGGCCCGCGTGCCATAGTTTGCCCACCCCTACGCTGAACGAATAAGTACAAATGACCTGCAGTCATCGAATATAAATGGTTGACAAAATCACTAATGCGGAGCTAATGGACAGAACTAGTCAGAATCCATAGAACCAGAGGTTGAGGAAACAACGCTAGCGCTGGAAAGGACAAACTGAGAAAACCCGATAAAAGTACGACTGGGCTTCAAATGGGAACCTTAAACTTTTTGTGCGTGCGTGCGCGCGCGCGTGTGTGTGTGTGTGAATATATTCTGGGGAAAAAAAGTAAAGTACAAATGTATCATTTTTCGATGTAATCACCACTGCGTTCAATGCAAGTTCTCCAGCGCCGATACAGTGCTTGGATTCCTGTAGAAAAATCGACTCTGGGGGTCACTACTCGGTGTTCCTAATCCGGTAGTGAACATTCTGTCACAGAAGTTACGCCATTTTGAAACTTCCTACTCCACTCATACATTTGCTGGACTGACAGGCATACATCACCATACTTGACCATCATTCACCGATGAATGTCAATAGGTTTCACCCCTTCACTGATCAAAAAGCGGATAGCCGAACGTTGCTCTTTTTTGGTGCATGTCAAAAGTGGGCGGCCAACTTTAAACTGTCGTTATGAAGTAACCGTGTTCGTCTTCACCGTGATGTCACATTCTTAACTCCCGTGACGTCCTTAACAAAAATATTGACAGGTTACATGGCAATGGCATGGTTGTTGTAATTTCTTTCACACTTTTAAGGTTTTTAAGTGAAGCCCCCCTTGTATAACTAGAACATCTTTGGAACCCATTGGGCAAATGAAATAGAGGGAGATGAAAAACACAGGGAGAGAAAGAATTAGAGATAGAGATGAATAACAAGGGAAGGACATCGAGGAATTTGCAGGAAACAGGAAAGGTTGGAGCGGCTTGGCCGTTGGTTGAAGACATTTGCTCCAATAAGGCATAAAGACAGAAGTAAAACGTATGAAGCTGAACCGATCTAGGACAGAGCGAACTAATCAGGAACACATTCCTGCCACTGCTGGAGGATTCAAACCAGGCGATTGCCGTGGTAAGAAATCACATTAGACAATGCCACAACAACTCACAGCGGGCGGCCGCGGAAACACGTTTTAGAACCACTACCCTGGAACGGTTAACCCGGTCAACAAATGCCAGCAGAAGTCAGATGGAGTATCACACGTACGAAGTCTCCGTGGCGAAGTGGTCAAGCCATTTGACTTGGGCTCCGAAGGTTGTAGGTTCGATTCCGGGCCGCGTCCTAGGGTTCACGAGTGAAATTCTTTGGAGACTCCTGTATCTCGTCGCTAGAGCTATGGCGTTCGTGCTTTGTGCGACGCTTTCCGCGCTGCTTGAAAGAGACCAAGCCATATGGGATAAAACTCGGTGCAATGAATTCGACCCTGTCGACTTTTAAGCGACTTTTTAAAGTCGGATGTGTCCGCCCAACGGCGCAATAACGCAACTCTGATGTAAAAGGGCACAACACAATCACGTCCGAAAAAACTCTCCGGATGAACACAGAATAATAATAATAATAATAATAATAATAATAAGAAGAAGAAGAAGAAGAAGAAGAAGAAGAAGAAGAAGAAGAAGAAGAAGAAGAAGAAGAAGAAGAAGAAGAAGAAGAAGAAGAAGAAGAAGAAGAAGAAGAAGAAGAAGAAGAAGAAGAAGAAGAAGAAGAAGAAGAAGAAGAAGAAGAAGAAGAAGAAGAAGAAGAAGAAGAAGAAGAAGAAGAAGAAGAAGAAGAAGAAGAAGAAGAAGAAGAAGAAGAAGAAGAAGAAGAAGAAGAAGAAGAAGAAGAAGAAGAACCACTTCCACACAATAAACATAACAAAAATCAAGCAATTTAATTACTAGGGACTGTTATGGCATCAGAAGCAAGAGGCACAACAGTGATTAAAGGCAGAATAGGTCTAGCAAAAGCTGCAATCCAGAAAAGTAAAAGTATCTTATACATTAAGTCACTAGCAATGAATTTAAGAAAGAGAGTTATGAAGTGTTATATATAACACCAGTACTGCTGTATGGCAGTGAATCGTGGAATATAAATGAACAAATTAGGAAGAGATTGGAAGCAACAGAGATGTGGTTCCTGAGACGAATGTTGCGAATTCCTTGGACTGCCAGAGTAACTAACGACGATTGCCTGAAAGAGGCTAATGAAACTAGAACATTATATTTAGCAATAAGAAAGAGACAAACATCTTTCTTTGATCATGTGATGAGAAGACTGACATTGGAGAACATCATGACAACTGGAAAGATCGAGGGGAAGAGAGGAAGAGGCAGACAAATAGAAATGATACTGGGTGGATGGAGACGATGGCATGGAAGAATATCATCAGCAGAGTTGATTCAGAACACCAAGCAGCGAGGTCTGTGGACAGACATGAATGCCTACGCCAGCCGGCAAGACACACGATGATGATAATCAAGTAATAACAACAAGCATACAAAAGTCAGCTGTCTATATGATATACTAACACCGTTTACACTAAAGCGACCCACCTCTTTTGTCTGGTCGTCATAACTCGTAACTGTAAATCCCAGCTGTTGGAATAAAATCTCAAGATTGTCCTTGTCACAAAAACTGCCTGTTCTGTCATCATTATAAAGCACCTCATCACCCTCATTGGCAGCCAGTGGCGGGTGTAGAAAGCGAACGTTGTTAATGATCACCACTCTTCCTCTGTCCTTACTTTTCATTGTGTAATAATGCAACTGAAATATAATAAAAATAAGAAATGGAACAAGTAGTCGGGTCACTTCTGCAACTCCTTGGCTGGTTAGTGTTGGGGGGGGGGGGGGGTGTGTGTTAGTAAATGCAGTTACAAAATTTCCAAAATACCGGGTCAAGGTTTGCAATCAGCCACCATCAACTTGAGAGCAGATCGCTATGGGTTGATTTCGAAGGTATGAGCGTTGGTCATTCAAAAATCAAAGGCAAACTACTGAGAATAATATTGCTGAGTAAATCACAAACATGCAATGATGATGGGTTTGATTGCAATGTTCTTTAAAAGGACATACAATTAACTGTTTACTCCATTGGAAGACTGAGTTTAACCCTTAAGTCCGGTGCAATGATATTCAGTCCCCCAGTCCTGAAAAGGGGTTGCATTTTTCGGAGTGAGACTGACGTAGAGACGTTCCTCCTGATCTGGTGCTGAAGTGCCATCTACCCAGTGACTGTGCTGCAGTGCCCCCCTTTCCCTTGCTAAATTCATACACCAGCGGGATGTACAAGACCGGTACTGGAATGTCACGTATAAAGAGATCAAGTCGATCCTTGGCATTTCATGACGAGAACTAGGCAAACAGCGGTGAATCGAGAGTTAACAAAAGACCTGGCGCCGTATAGGACAGACATTGAGAACATCTTCGGATAGTATCAGTACGAAAGGGCTTGAAATGAATGCCTTAAAGTAGGAATGGATAAGAACGCGTGTTCTTAAATATCTGGTGTGCTGATGCCGAGGTAAAGGGTTCAACCCTTACACGGGATAGTTGGACTAAAATCTTGGCATATCCTCCCTGACTTGGAGACGTAAAAAACAAGTACCTCTGAAGTCGGAGTGGGTTCCCCTGATGGCGAGAGACACTGTTAATAGGGAAAGGTAATCCACATGCAAAATTCAGTCCATCACTACTAGAAATAGGGTATGTGGACTATGCTTAAGTTCAAAGCGAGCGAGCGCAAAAAAAGGCTTGAAAGTGTGATAGAAATTACAATAACCATGCCATTACCTTGTAACCTGTCAGTATTGTTGTTAATTATGTCAAGAGCGTTAGGAACTTGACATAACGGTACAGACGAACACCGTGATGTCACAATGACAGTTTAAAGATGGCCGCCCATTTTGACATGCACCAGAGAGGAGCAGTGTTGTTATCCGTCTTATGATCAGTGAACAGATGAAGCCTATAAAAATTCTTCGGCGAATGAAGGTCCAGTATACATGTCTGTTAGTCCAGCAAGTGGAGTAGGAAGTTTCAAAACGGCGTGACTTCTGTGACGGACTGCTCACGACCGGGCCAGGCACATCGAGTAGTGATCCATGAGTCGTTTTTTCTTGTTTTTTTACAGGAATGCAAGCAGGTTATTGGCGCTGCAGGACTTGCATTGAACGCATTGGTGACTACATCGAAGTAAGAGGCTAATGACACTAAAACATTATATTCAACAATATGAATGAGACAATCAGTTTTCTTTGGCCATGTGATGAGAAGAGAGGCATTTGAGAACATCGTGTTGGCGGGATAGATCAAAGGGAAGAGAGACAGAGGCAGACAAAGATAAATTATGCTGGATGGACTGAGATAGTGGCATGGAGGAATATTATCAGCAGAGTTGATTTAGAACATCAAAGAACGATATCTGGGGAGATACATGAGTGCCTACGCCAGCTGGCAGGGCACTTGATGATGATGACCCCTAATGTGATGGCGGAAACTGCTTCTCTTTGGTGAAGAGATGTGATGTCAGCAGATATTGATGATGATGCTACTCACAGCTGTTTGTCTAGGTTTGTGTTGGTCAGTCTGAATCGCAGTCACTTCTTTGCGATGGTAAGTTTTGGAAAGAACTGCAGTAAGTTGCTCAAAACACAGATGCGTATTTCAATGCCTTTCCCCAAAGCTGGAAATTCATCATTGTTATTAAACGTTTACAGAACTCAAGCAGAGGGAGGTTGTTGTTGCCAGCCAGCTTTCAGCTCATCATCGCTTTGCAGATTAATGATTTCATGTAGTAGGTTTTCTGACTCATCAACTGGCTCCACAATCAACTGTGTAGCAAAGAAACTCCATTTCTTTACTTATCACATCCTTGAATCTTTGATTGAATGCCTCAGTCAGTTTCACACATTCACCAGCGTATTAAATATTATAAAGTGTTGTAGAAGACTGCTGTCCCTCCAGAACTGGGGGGTATTTACCTTTGTATTTCTTTTCCAGTCGCAAATTTCACAGCCCTAAGTTGGCTTGAAGCTATTTCAAGTTTGAAATATGAGAGCTAAGAAGTTAGCTGGTGTGAAGCAACAATAATGAACAGGCAATTAGACAATCAAGAAGAAGGGGAACAAGAAGAATAAGAAGACAACGACGATAACGACGACGACGACGACGAAGAAGAAGAAGAAGAAGAAGAAGAAGAAGAAGAAGAAGAAGAAGAAGAAGAAGAAGAAGAAGAAGAAGAAGAAGAAGAAGAAGAAGAAGAAGAAGAAGAAGAAGAAGAAGAAGAAGAAGAAGAAGAAGAAGAAGAAGAAGAAGAAGAAGAAGAAGAAAACCAACAGCAGCAAACACAAGGGGAAAGACAAAGAAGATTTTGTAAACTACATACTTAACCTATTTGCGTCAGTGAATTAAACTACTCCTTGTACATTGGTGTATTTGGTTTTACAAGCTGACGAGGAGGAGCAACAGCAGCAGAAGAAGAAAAAGAAGAAGACGAAGAATATTTTATAAAATCTACATACTTAACCAAATGGCGTCAGTGAATTTAAAATACTCCTTGTATATCGGTGTACTTTGTTGGACAAGAGGAGGAGCAAGAAAAGGAGGACGACAAACACAGCAGAAGAAGAAGAGGAAGATGATGAATACTATTTTGTAAA
Organism: Cepaea hortensis; assembly: GCA_963921405.1. Lineage (NCBI taxonomy): Eukaryota > Metazoa > Mollusca > Gastropoda > Stylommatophora > Helicidae > Cepaea > Cepaea hortensis. Next base: position 207,700,062 of record OY992876.1, read on the forward strand.
ATCTACATACTTGACCTAAGGGCGTCAGTGACTTAAAATAATCCTGGTACATCGGTGTGTTTGGTTTGACAGCCTGTACCTTAATGTCTTCTTTTTTCACCACCCCTAACTGAGGCCAGTCTAAAAACAAATTAAACATAGAAAACATAAGAATGTTAGCTGCGTATCCTTTACAGGACGTTCGCAGTCAGCCTCAGTATTTTTTTGTTTGACTGTTTGTGATTTCTTGGCAAATTTACGTTCAGTGGTTTTCCACTGCTTTCTGAACGAGCGGCACTCATACCATTGTATGAACATCAGCGAAATGTGGTGTGCCGTCAAATCGCCCGCAGAGTATTTAAAGTGATAATTCTCATCAAGTAAATGGAGGAAGCCAAGTAATAAGCTTAGTAATATTTCCTCTACATAGGTATAGCATTGTCATCATACTCTTGATTAATAACAGCACATCCGTCGCCAAGCTGAACTAGATGGTTTTGCATTATGCAATGATATGTGTGAAACTGCTGCTTTTCTAGTGACTTCCCCTTCCATCTACGATGAACTGCAATTTTAGTGGCGGACTGTTGTTTTGGCATTCTGGCAGCGGCCTTATGCATGTTTGCCTGTGCGTGATTTTGGTTTGTTGGATTTGCTATCTGTTCCACTTTTCACATGGGTCAGTGAGGAGCATTTTGTGTGATATTTACTGGCACAGGCGCGGAGCATTACGGGGTGACCATTTGTGATGAAGTTGGAACAGCGACTAACGACTAATATACGGGGTGGCTGAGATTATTCTGAGGTTGTAATATTTCATCGACAAGGTTTAAGTGTTTCATTGTTAACAAACTCCAAGCCAATGTCAACAAGAAACGTGCATAACCAGCATGTGCTTAACAGCTTATTCTCTATCTAACTCATCCTCTGCTACGTTTCCTGTTAACAGATTGTCTTAGTGTGTCCTATATGGCAAATGCATATTTTCTTTACCTTTTATTGACTAGACTTTAGTTATTTTCATGAGCTCCTTATTGTACTAGATTGTCTCAGTGTGTCCTATGTGTGTACATATTTTATTTACCTGTTTATAAACTAGATTTTAGTTCTCTCGATAAGATCGGATGATACAGCTGGAGCCTAATAAACATATATGTAAGTGGGGAGTCTTGCGTAAGCAAAAAGTGTTAGGACTGGTTGAAAGGTTCTTTAGATACCCCTGGCACAAGGTATCTGATTTGTGGTGACTTCGATGCGCGCGCCGAAGAGTGGGACAGGTTGGGCGAGAACTAACAGGATACTACTCTCGCTGAGGCTTTGCTTGAGATAAATTTGGTCTGTATAAATGACGGGACACCAACTAGGCTGTCAGTGAGACCGGGGGACCCTGAAACGGCCGTCGACCTAGTAGCACTTGTATCCCAAGAGGCGGCATCAGGCATAAAATGGATTGTCCTTGGGGACCGTGGAAGCGACCACCTCCCCTGTTCTTTACTGATACCTAAGTCCAGCACAGATAAGGCTATAAGAACCCGCAGGGCATTTTCCAATGCCTCTCTTCTTATCACATGATCAATAAAGCGGTTTGCTTCTTTCTTATTGTTGCATACAATGTTATAGTTTCATTAGCCTACTTCAGACAGTCGGTATTAGTTACTCTGGCAGTCCAAGGAATTCGCAACATTCGTCTCAGGAATCACAACTCTGTTGCTTCTAATCTCTTCTTAATTTGTTAATTTATATTCCACGATTCACAGTCACACAGGAAAGCATGTTCTATAATATATAGTACTTTAGCATTCTCTTTCTTACATTCAATGATAGTGACTTATTGCAGAATATAGTCTTCATTTTCTTAAATGCAGCCTTTGTTTGCCATATTCTGTTCTTAATCTCTGTTGTGCATCTTCAATCTGATGTTATAAATGCCCCAAGCTATTTAAAACTATCCATTCTATGACGAATTTTCCCTTCTATCTCTATTTCACATTTGCATGTCACATTTTTCTTTGATATCACAGTTGTTACTATTTCCTTTATATTTAATTAGAGCCCTTCCTTTGCACTCTCCGTTTCTACGATGTCCAACAATTGTTGTAGATCTTTTGCATTATCCACCATCAATACTGCTTCATCTACATAGCGTATATTGTTTATATTTAACCACCGAATATTATTCCTGGCTTCTCTTTTATATCTTTCATTATTACTTCGCAATAGAGGGAGAAAAGATCCGGTGACAAAACACATTCCTGTCGTAATCCCAGCTTATTTGTTCACAATTTCTCTCTTTATTTCCCATTTTAATTGCTGCCGCTTGGTTCCAGTAAATATTTTTTTTTAAACTATTCTGAGATCTTTCCCATCAATGTTAATATCTTCCAACAGTTTAATCATTTCATCATGTTTTACTTTATCAAATACCTTAGTATAATCTACAAACCACAAATATATTTCATTTTGTGTCTCTATTGATCTTTCCAATAGTGTTCGTAATGTATGCATATTGCATTGTTTGTACCCTTTCCTTCCACAAATCCATACTGTTTTTCACAAATTTCCAGTTTTGTTTTCTTTCTTGTTCTTCTCATTATAATTCTGAGAGAAGCTTGGTGACATGGTTTATGGGGTTAATCGTACGAAAATCTTCGCATTCAGTTGCTCGTGTTCTTTTTCGTATAGCTATAAATTCAGATTTCAGCATATTAAAATGTATCTAACACATGGTCTAAAAATAACAAATATACATCAGGTGATTGAATATCAACCTGTTAGTTTTTCCCAAAAGTTTGGAGATAGGGTGTCCAATGTCAGACGCCAGGGGGACAAAGACCCTGTCTATACTATCACAACAGAAACCATGAAGTTATTAGGGAATGTCGCTTAAGGCAAGACATTACCTAATAAAGTCAACCACTCAGATTCTTCTACTGCCAGAGTGATGACACGACAAAGTTAGTAAAATAGTCTCTTCTTTAAGAACATGGCCCCATAAACTAACTACATCTTTGAAGTAGAAAAATTACAAAGAGACAGTGTGGGATCTCACTCTATACGTAGGTTTCTTTGTGTGCCGATATGCTAAATTAAGGATGTTAGCTTTTTATTACGACTTCATTACGACGCCTGAAGTCTGTCCCTCAGTAGAGTTATAACTAGAACTACTAATTCATGTGAGGCCGGTCAAGATATCACAGTATACGAAAAGAGAAGTCCCGGATTATTTAAAATAGAATACAAGGAGTCAGGAATGGTGTCTTTATGTAGTAAAACTTACCATTGTGTCGGGGATAACAACAAAACTATTATTAAAGGCCTTACAAACCAACACGACAGTACAATAAACAAAGATACCCTTTATACTGTTATAAACACACAGACAGCGACTGGAATCACAAATATAGGTTTCAAGACACAAGACTCTTCCATCTATACATACACACAACACTGAATATCTATCATATTTCTACATACAACATCAAGTACACCCAATGTCACTACCTCACCATTAAGCTACAAATATATTACACATTAATGACATCCAATACCTTTCCTGGTAACGAAAATTGAGAGATGCTAATATTTCTGTTAGTGTAATGTAATGTGGATATGTACATACAGTTCATACTTTTATTTTAAAAACAACCAGGGTCGGCCTCTACTACGATACAACGATGTGTGTAAATGGGACATGATTGATACACGCATTGATAATGCACATTGGGAGCAAGTCGCCGCAGAACGTGTTGCATGGAGGGCAAACATCAGAAATGGAATAAAGACAAAGGAGAAAATTATTGCAGATAAGTCACACACCGACCGTGTGAGACGTAAGATGGTGCATGATGGTGGAAATGACCACGTGTTCACATGCACCCACTGTGAACGAACATTTACAGAGCGAATTGGCCTTATCAGCCACATTCGCTACCGCCATGGGTAAAAGTTATTATGCCTTTTTGAAACACAAACTATCGTCTGTCAAGACGGCAAAGTGCCAGTGTGTTTAAAATCAAAACAAATTATTGATGTATGTATGTCTATAATGGCCATAATTTTGTACTTTTCGAGCTTTTATAAAAAAAAAAACACTTTATTTTTGTATGTACATTTGTCTTGAATATACATTGGTAGTTATCCTACGAAGATTTTAATGATGTATATACATATGTCTATAAAAAAAAACATGTATTTATTCTATTAAGATTTTATTGAAGTGTGGTCAGGTGTCTATGATATGTTCTATAAAGATTTTAATGTTGTGTTTTTATGTTGTAAAATGTAGTCTTAATGTTAATTCATGTACTATAAACGTTTGTGTACTTAATGTACAAAGCATGTTGGCCACATTGTGAACTTGGTGTTAATTGAATGTCATATCGTACTTTTATGTATTTATTGACCTTTAAATTGTTGAAAATAACCTAACAAACTTAATGTGAATTGTTGAAAAAAAAAAAAAGAAGTTATTATAATCACGTTTTGCTTTTTGGATTTTTAGTTGTATGATTGCCTTGTTTCGTGGTACTCTCCCCCCCCCTCTCTCTCTCTCTCTCTCTCTCTCTCTCTCTCTCTCTCTCTCTCTCTCTCTCTCTCTCGTTTTCAAGCTGTTATTCATCTTTCTTGTTCAATGTTTCCCTCTTTCTTGTTTGTCACCTTTCTTGTTTGAATGCTGACTATTGTGAGAGGTTGTTGAAACAATTAAGGCAGTGGTGAGAGGTTGTAGAACAATCGATACAAGTAACACATGCATACGAGTAACACTTACACAAGAACCGACAGACACGGACAGACGATAAGAAATGTAAACACAAAAGAACAAACAGAAACACACAAGAACAAAGACACAAGAATAAAGCTATAACACACATGTACAATAGACAAACACACATATATTAAAAACAAAAAGTAACGAAATTTATTTTTTCACATTAAGTGTTATACACATTGTCTGTTGTTTCTGGGTTTCTTCACTAGAATACTATTGTCTGAATATGATGGCTGCCTGTCTTTCACGATAATCGTCAGTGTGCTTGTATATATGTATATAAAGTGTGGGAGTTTGTTGACATTAGCTTCAGTGATTATGTAAGGCATCATGTATGTGTCTAGATGTGAGGATTGTGTTTGGGGGATGGGTTTGTGGTTGGGGGTATGTGTGTGGGGATATGTGTGTGGGGGATGTGTGTGTGCGTTTGGAGATGTGTGTGGGTGGAGAATGTGTGGGTGGGTGGGGGCATATGTGTGGACAAGGGATGTGTCTGGGTGGGGATGTGTGGGTCGGTGGTGGATTTGTGTGTAGGTGATGGATGTGTGTATGAGTTGGTAGTATTGGTAGGTGGGGGTTTGTGGATGTGTGGGTGGGCGTATGTGGATGGGTGTGTGGGGATGTGTGTAGGAGGTGTGCGGATGTGTGTATGGGTTAGGGGATGGGTGTTGCTGGTGTGTATATGGATGTGGGAGGTGAGTGTGAGTGGGAATATGTGTATGGGTGGGGGGGGTGTGGGTGGGGAGGATTGTGGGTCGGGGAATGTGTGGATGGGGAGTGTATGTGTGGATTGTGGGGGTGTGTGCGTGGGTGGGAGATGTGTGTGTGTGTGTGGGTGGGAGATGTGTGTGGGAGTATGGGAGTAGTGTATGTGAGTAGAGGATGTGTGTGAGTGTGTGGGATGTGAGTACTGGATATGTGCGTGGGTGAGATGTGTGTGGGTGGGGGGATGTGCGTGTGTGGTGGGGATGTGTTAGTGTGTGGGTAGAAAGGTGTGGGTGAGTGTGGGATGAGTAGATTCGTGGGTGATGTGTGGGTGAGTGCGGAGACGTGGGGGAGGTGAAGGAATGTGTGTATGGATGGGGCGTGTGTAGGTTGGTGAGGGATGTGTGGAAGGGGGATTTGTGTTTGGGTTGATGTGTTTGTGTAGGTGTTTGTGGATAGTGGTATGTGTGGGTGTTGGCGGGTGGGGTATATGTGGGTGTTGGCAGGTAGAGGATGTGTGGGTGGGTGTGTTGGGGCATGTGTAGGGGGTGTTAGGATGTGTGTAAGCGTAGGGGATTGTGCTTCGGTGGGGAATTGTGTAGCTAGGAGATGTGTGTGTGTGGGTGGGGATGTATGTGTGGTTGGTGGGGTGTATGGGTGGATGTGAAATGTGTGGGTGGCTAGACACGTGTGTGTGTGGGGATGTGTGTGTGGATGGAAAGATGTGTGGGTATTGGTGGGTTATGTGTGAGTGGGTGAGGGATGGATGTGTGGGTTGGTGATGGGATTCATGTCTGGGAGGGGTATGTGTGTGGTTGGGGTTTGGAGCATGTGTGTGTGTGTGTATGGGTGAGTGTGTGTCGGTTGGGGTATGTGTGAGTGGATTTGGGTATGTGTGAGTGGATTGGGAGATGTGTGTGGTGGGGATGTGCTTGGGTGATGTGTTTGTATGGGTGGGTGACGTGTGAGTTGGTGAAGGATGTGTGTGTGGGTTGGTGCGGGATGTGTGTGTGGGTTGGTGCGGGATGTGTGTGTGTGTGTGTGTATGTGTGTGTGTGTGTGTGTGTGTGTGTTTGTGTGTGGAAGGGGTATGTGTTACATAACAAGGTAATAGGCATTGTTCATGCTTACAACATTCATTTGACAATGTTTTTTTCCTATGTGAATGTATCATGCACTGTTGATGAACGAAAGATGAGTGATTGGAAGGGCCGAATGTAAGACGAGCCTACGTGTCCAATTTGTAACCCTTTTAACATAAAGTTCAATTCAATTAAATCCAATTCTTTAGACTTGTAACTTGGTAAATATTTGTCACTTGGTGTGTAGTCATAGTGCTGGTCTCCTGGCTGGTGAGCTTACATCTGACTGTAGTTTGGTAGACTATCGAAGGGGGTATAAAATATCTGGCCATAAGGTACACCAAACATCTCGCTATTGGTTCCATCACACATCTGGCTGCAGTGCTCATCATACATCTGACTGTAGTTTGGTTAATTATAGTAGATATCACAGAGATATATGTTGTTGCCTTAGTTAACTTGGTTAACATCACTGGCTTGAACACAGTTACTGACTTGTCTGCTTGGAGCTCGGATAGTGCCTTGGTTGCGGTGTTTGGTTTGGTTAGCTGTGACTTGATCAAAGTCAGCTAGAATCTCATTGTGCATAGCTCGCATCTGTCATATTCTTTGAAACTTTTTATGTGATTCACCAAGAAGCGGCGGATGTCTAACTTAGTCGTCCCCCTGCATGATGAGAAAAACAAAGACTTTGACACCAGCACCCACTGTTTTAACAGTCACACCATCAAGAGTCTTATTCACCCAGTAAGCTGGCACAGTCTTCAGGTCTATAGTCATCTTAGGTTCACGATAAACGATTTCTACCAATCTCGGGTTTGTATACTAGAGGTCGAGTCATGTGTAAACCTGTTTCAGCGGGTTTTATGCCAATCGTCTTACATTACGGAGATCGTGTTTACGTTTGGTGTTCCTAAACTTCCTATTACCCGGCCATTGACCCGTTGTTGTTGTTTTTTTTTTTAAAGGGCTGCAGAATACGTGTCATGCTTGCCCCACGACCGCTCATCGTGATAACATAGATTGCGTGGAAACCACAAGCGTTATTTAGTAAATCTTGTAAATACATAAGCGATCTGTCTGAATGATTGTCTATAAACCTGATCAGGACGGTGTGTAAGAGCGGCAGACCAAATGAATTAATGTATTCACATGTTCCTGACCCATCATGATACATGTCAATTCAGTGGTAACCATGTTTATCACCGGGTCAGTGTTTATGATATAAGCCGCTGCGCTGATTTATGTCTAGGTGTCTAGGTAGCTGATCGCGAGCTCACACTCTGAACTGTAACCAGCGAACATACATATCAGCTAGCAGTAGTCTGATAATCTGGTGTGTGTCCATAATGAGGCGAATTCTATACGCACTTATCTGGTCTTGGAGATTTCAATTATCTCATCGTGCTCAGCGTAAACTATATCTTGTAATGGCTCGGGGTGGGTGTTGAACTTAAATTCCAGCCTTACAAGCCCAGTCCGAGGCATCTCAAACGGGTCTCCGTCGAGTAAATTTGGACTCAGATCAAAGGCATACAGCGCATAGCCAGACTTTAATTAATTATAGCCAATTGAAATGCCGGCGTCTTTGCCCACCAGAGCCATAGCTAGATTAGTACCAAAATAGGCTCGTACAAATTGATTACGATCAAAGTCCATTGTAAACAGTTTGCTTGTGGCAGATCGTTCATCGACGGTTACTTTCAGATACGTCAGACCAAAAGTTTTGAAATTATACGGGTTAGGGTTGAAGGTGCTGTTAAAGACTGACGACATAATTAGTCCAATGATGCGAGTGGGTGTTTCACTCATAAACAGATTATCTTGTGTGTGAGATAGCATACGCTTGCGGATAGCTCATGTTTTTATCACTACTCGTCTTATTGGGAATTTAGCGCTGGCTCTCATCAAGGCTTTCTCGTGGGCGAGAGCGATGGCTTTACGAATCACCAGCGTGGCGTGTGTTATAATTAATGAATACCCAATCGACCCGTCGGGTGTCATTAAGTTAAAGGTGGATTTCGCTGGATTCAATTTAATTTTCACCTCCACACCATTTATCATGTAGCGGTCTTGCACAAAACTATCGCATTATAGTCGACCCTTCATATCTAATTCTTGACTCAGACTGGCTAGTTGGCGTGTTCTTAGTCCTTTGCAGTTATCGCATTGCGTCTCGTCGAGAAATTTGGCCGTATAATAATAATAGAATGCTGCTGAAATGTAACTCTTCTTGGCTTCCTCCTCGTGATTCAGCGTTACTTCCATGCTGGCTCTATATGGATATTCATTTTCACTGGGGGTGATTAGCGTGTCGTTCATGGAGACATCACTTGAGAAAATAAACTGTGCAGGTAATAGTTGACTGGGGTGACTTTGGCTGTGGGTGGTAATGTGTCGTGATTGGGCAGTGTGACTTTAGCTCGAACATGTAAAAAGGTATTAAACAGATCCAGATATTCTTCACTGACACTTGAGATGGCAAAATCTATGGGTGCTCCTAGTGCTTGAGACGCGAGTGGGTGTATCTCCAGAAACTGACACGCTTCTACGGCGCTCTGTGTGGGGGGCACGCTAATCAGACCCAATCCAGAATTAAGACATTCACACGAGTGAGGGTGAGTCAGAGTCATCATGCAAATGTATTCCAGCACCGCAGCTTCTTCTTGTGAGACCGACGAAGATCGGTGGCTAGTTTTATGCGTTGACTAGGCTCACCAGGTGGCGGCGGTCGTCTGTTTCTTCTAATACCGCTGACCGATTGATTGGCATGGTCGACAGCTCCTTGCAGTAAACGCTGACCGGTTTACTTGGCGTGGTCCTTAGAGGATTCCCCAACATCCCTACCAGCTAAAATTTGTTGGGCCTCTCGCAGACCCACACCCACACCTTCTCAGCGTACACATTTTTACTTTGGCGTTACCTTGGATGATTTGCTTTTCTTTCGGTACATCGGTACAGTGTTTGGTGTTGATTTCTTTGGATGCGCCAGTATGTCGATGTGTCGATTTTCTTTGGTTAAGTAATCAATCAATCAATCAATCAATCAATCCATCCATCCTTTCACCTACCTACCTACCTACCTACCTACCTACCTACCGACCGACCGACTTACCGACCGACCGACCGACCGACCGATCGACTTACCGACCGACCGACCGACCAACTTACCGACCGACGACCGAGCGACTGACCTATCTATCTATCTATCTATCTATCTATCTATCTATCTATCTATCTATCTATCTATCTATCTATCTATCTATCTATCTATATATCCATCCATCCATCCATCCATCTATCTATCTATCTGTGGGTGGAGGGTGTGTGGTTGGGTGGAGCATGTGTGTGTTGGTGATCTTGAGTGGATTTTGGATATTTTTGAGTGGGTGGAAAGATGTGTGTGTGTGTGTGGGTGGGTGCGAGATATCTGGGTTGGTGGCGGCATCTGTGAATGTGTGGAGGGATGAGTGGGGGATGAGTGGTGAGTGGGACATGTGAGGTCGGTGGGGGTTTGTGGGTATGGGTGGGTGATGTGCGAGTATGTGAGGGATGTGTGTGTGGGTTGGTGCGGAATGTGTGTATGGGAGGGGGATGTGTCACATAACATGAGAATATACATTGTTTATGCTTACAACATTCATTTGACAACGTTTTTTCCCTATGTGAATGCATCATGCGCTGTTGATGAACGAAAGATGAGTGATTAGAAGGGTCGAATGTAAGACGGGCGTACGCGCCCAATTTGTTACCCTTTGAAAATAAAGATCAGTTCAATTCAATAAAGATCAATTCTGTCTGTCTGTCTGTCTGTCTGTCTGTCTGTCTTACTAACATGAACACTACGAGGAGTCATTTTGTACCATCATCACCTCTCACTTCCCACAAAACTGGCCAATACCAGTTATGTCGATACATCATTCAATAAACATATTTACTGCACAAACATAAACAAGGAAACAGTCAACCAACGACTCGCGTCTCGCACACAGAGCGATCTGTATAATGATAATGCTGTTATTTTACTCATCATCAACATCAAGTGCCCCGCCAGCTGGCGTAGGCGTTCATGGCTCTCCACAGATCTTGGTCTTTGGTTTTCCGGATCAACTCTGCTGCTGATATTTCTCCATGCCACCGTCTCAAACCATCCAGCATCTTTTCTCTTGGTGTGATTCTGCCTCCCTTCCTCCTCGATCTTTCTTGTTGTTTTACTATGGAACCTATAATGCTTGCGACGCAAGGATCCATTTCTGACACGTACTAACAATATTACTTGCCATTCAACTACAACCACGGCGACATCGGACAGTATCAATACCCCATCCCTTTTAAAAACACGACTCAGCTCTCTTTACCCTACGCGTGACGCATAGATACCTACAACGCTTATGAAACTAACCATACCCCCCCCCCTTTAAGCAACCAGTGGTCACTTTTCATATTCCGTCACCAGTGTATGATGATGATGATTCTACAAAGTATGATGATAGTGACTATGTCAACCTATTTAATAACACACACCAGATGTCGCCATCGACAATTACAAGAAACCAATTAACAAGAATTAATTAACACATAAAATATATAATTAATACACGTAACTTAACCTCCCGATTTATCTGCCCTTGGTCCCCCTTTCCGTCCTTGACCTACGTACAGTCATCGATAATGGTCATCCGAGGTGTATCGCCCTTTGAGGCGCAACATCAATAATTAGTTAATTAATATAAAGAGTGTGCGCCTAAAACATGCGAATGCTGACCACCGTACTACACTACTTATGTAGCACCTCAACACTCCCTTTCTTGTTGCAATTGACATCTTTTTATCTCTCTGTCATACTCCTGCTCTTTCCCCGTGCTTACTGTGCCAAATTATGAGAAGAGAAAAACTGAAACATGTTTCTAACAGTTGACAAGATATATAGAAGGATAGATAAGGGAGAAGTCAGCATGACCGAATGGATAAGGGCACTCACTCTTAAACTTCCGATGTGATAATGCCGAGGTAGCGGGTTCATCCCTTACACCTGTCAGTTGGACTAAAGTTCTGGCTTCTCGTCCTTGACTTGGACAGGTAAATTGTGAGTGGTTTCGCCTGATGGCGAAGGATACTGGTAATGGGGAAAGCTAATCCACACGCAAAAAATAAAACAACAACACGCAAATACTAGATGTAATAGCACGTTTATGAACTACGCTTGAGTTCAATGCGAGGGAACGTTAATTAAAAAAGAACACATAGGTAATGGAAAACGGTGAGAGGAGATGTCAACATCCTTTCATCATGGCATGGACAAACGTCAGCGCATACATTGATACATTCTGTTGGAGATCGCTAAATGTAGAAACGCATGATCGTTCATGCCAGTTGACAAGGCACTTTGTGTTGATAATGACAAGCATTGCAATTAATGAAACAAACTGCAAACTTTCTCCACCTTTATTGCAAGTTAATTCACTATGCTTTACAGTGGAAGTTGTGCACCATCCGGGATGGACGCATAGCAAACGTTTATCGCAGAAGAAGAGGAAAACTATCAATGACTGTAAGACACTTCAGATATTTTTGCTTCACTTACCTATTGGTATGTCTGTTGCAGAACTCCTCTGACTACTAGCAGAACCGCCCGAATGATCTGGAAGCACTTCTTTCGTCGGTGAATCAGTTTGGTCTTCATCATCATCGTATTTAATTGGGGGTGAATCTGAGCATGATGACTGACGCGAGGCAGCTGCCAGGTTCCTGTGTGGAGCTTTTATTGGCTTCAAAATATCAGCAGCTAAATACAGCTCACTCTCTAAGATGGCGAAATAAAATACCTCAAAAGCAGGAGGGCTAAGTTTAACAATCTGGTCTAGTAGAGCAGCAGCCTTCTCACCGGAGGTATTGTTGTCCTGTGGAGGGAAAATAGTTTGAACGATATTAACTGATTCATTGCCAATGGATAATACACCAAACACGACCTACCATTTGGACTGAAGGACGATATATCGCCATACGAAGGGCATCGTGTTACATGTTTTGCTTCATTGTATTTCAGGTATTTTCAATGCTCAGTGAACGGAAATTTACATTATAATACTCGTTCATTTGATTGCATACTATGTACCTAATGTTTGTTTGACACTGAATCAGTTAACAAACAAGCTAGACAGATTTTCAATCCATCTACCAGATTCTACTTTGTTCATGAAAGTACTCCTTTGGGTTGATGGCTTTTATACAGTTTTTGTTGTTCCGTTGATGACGACTTCGGTCGAAACGGTCTGCTGTAACAGCGTGTGTGTTTGTTCCCGCCGAGCCTCTCGGTCATATTTTTATTTAGACAGAAACCAGTTGACTAGGATCTTCTGACTCTGAACAGGCAATATGTACTCACAACATACCCTTACCGAAAGAGTTTTGGAGATGCCACCTGCAGCTGCAGGGCACCAAACTCAAGATCACACCCTACAAGTAAAATGCAAGATTAGTTAGGCGACAGATCATCCTTATTGCACGTCGGACCATTCAGTCCATTAAGTACTCGGATCCCCTCCACGGTAAATCCCGCAGCGTGTAGCGGCAAGCAACGCCAGTTTGTTTTTTTATTTATTTGTTTGTTGTTGTTTTTTTTCATTAATCTTCTTTGGCTTCCTGCATTGTGTTCTTGTTTGGCCACATCTCTTTTAAGTCGCTATTCTCGCGGTCTGACCATGGTTGCAGATTCACAATCATCGCTTGGTTCTCGCAAACGACTTACTTCTCGTAGAGCATTCAGTATATCTGCCTCGTCCACGGCTCGTCCGCCCACCACAGTAGAATTACCCGAAAACCTATTAGCCTGCTCATTTCCTTGTAAACCCACATACCCTGGCATGAAAATGAACATAGTTTTTGCCAGTCGTGACCGCTCCACAGACACCAATCACCGTCTTCGAACCCACACCATCTCTATCTTCCTTGTACACCTGCATGCCCTGGCATGAAAATGAAACTACTCTTTCCCAGCAGTAACCGCCATAGAGACCCCAACTACTGTCTTCGGACCCAGCCCATCTCCATCTTCCTCAGCTACTCATTGAATCACTAAGGAAGCATGCCTGAGTCTACTGTCATGGCTCATGATTTACCACAGCCTGTAATGAAAGAAGGAAGTGGCTCCAAATGTTGCTGTATGTAGCTGGGGCGGGGTTGGGGTGAAAACATATACTAATGGCTCGTGCATTCATCACCTATGCAGCAAAAGTCCAACTCCTAGCCTTCTCGTGGCGGAGCTGTTTTAACTAACAGGAGAAGGGGCGACGGCGAGTCACTGGCGCCGAGAAATAACCAGAACACACTAGATGTGTATGCACGTACATGCATGCGCAGACACGTGTGTGCGTGCTTACACACCGAAACTCGAGTAAGACCACAGTCTGATCTAGCAAAGGAAAGGTGCTGAAGACGGAGACAACCAACCAGGCGCACCACAGAAATCAGGTTGCCACGCAATCGCGCGTAATGAAATTTGTCGACTACTGCTAAATGTTATGGTGCTCGCCCTGCTTTGGACCCCTAGGCAGGTGCAGTGCCGGGTCCTATACCTCGAAAGGGTCCAACCACAGCAACTGGAGGTCCTTCTTAGATGTCCTGTGGAGCCAGGTGACCTGAGAATAGAGCGTCTGGCCATACCAAACAAAGACTAAATCTAATGCACTGGAATGCGGAGGAAGTCAGCAACAGCAACAACAAAAATAGAATTAGAACACATCTTGGACCAAGAAATAGTAAGCGTAAGTTGCTTGCAAGAAACCCACCTCAACGAAAATATAGCCTTCAAAATCAGAAGCTACCAGTGTTACCGATCTGACCGAAAGGACAGGCAAACGGGTGGGATACTGACCCTTGTAAAGAAAAATAACATCACTGCTTCCCAAATTGAAGTTTATATGGAAGGGTCTGAGTATCAGACACTTAAACTTAAGACAGGCAATACAGACCTTGATCAAATACTACTGTCCAAGTGACCGTCCACAGGCACTGGACACACTACCATTAAAAGAAAAATTGATTGTGTGTGGCAACTTCAACAGCCACTCGCAGAGCTGGGGCTATGATCACATGGACCAGAGAGGAGAGAGACTGGAAGACTGGTAGGATGAGAATAGATTCTTCTTGATTAACAAGCCCTCCGACCCACACATTGTCTACTCGAGATCATGGAACACTACAACAACGCCTGACCCGGATTTTGATTCTCCAGACCTGGAGTGGAACATTACACGAATTGTTGGGAAACAACTTGGTGGCAGTGACCATCGGCCAGTCTTTCTAACTAGAAAATGAGCTTGTACGTGAAAGTAGCTCCCTCTCGAGGTGGAATAGCAAGAAAGCAGACTGGGCAATGTACAAGCATCGAACCGGCATACTGGTTAGAAATCTGAACACCAAGGAAGACATAAATAATGTAGTTGAAGAGTTTGGGAAATGCATACTGCAGGCAGCACGAGAAATAGTACCAAGAGGAGCCCGTAAACATTATAAACCATACTGGAGTAGTGAACTGGAACAGTTGCATAATGATGTAGAAAGCAAGCAGAGGCCAAACCCAGCCAAGAGCACCATAATAAATACCAGCACACAGAGGTATTTCCAAGGCACCAGGGCCGGGTTATATACTGGCCAAGACCTACTGACGCGTCCTCGTCGAGCGTCCTGGGCAACAGGTCCCTTCGGGGTCCTGGCTAAAGTCAGTAGGATCGCCGATTCCTCCGAAGTCGGAGAGTGCTGCCTGTACGGCGAGGAACCACCAGTCTGCAAACCAATAAGCCAGACATGGGACAACGGATACTCACGCAAACCTCAGGTCCTGTATGACATCACACTGATGTTGGACAACAGGATGCCTTCATCCGACATACAGGACTTTGCGATGGAGCTCAAGCCAACGAACACAAGCAAGCAAGCAATACCAGCACGCAAAAGCCAAATTTCAAAGAGCCAAGCTGCAGGCTAGACGGAAAAGCTGGCAGGAGAAAACGGAGTCTCTGAACTTTGAAAGAGAAACAAGGAAATTGTGAAAGTTAATAAAACAACTTAACGAAGAGGGTACAGGGAGAAACTAAAAAATTGCACTACATAAAGACGGAAACATCTTAACAGGAAAGCAAGCAGCTGACCATTTTGCGGTCTCTTTCGCACAAGATAACAATATCGACATTAGTCCAGAGAATCAACAAGAGATTCGAGAGAAATGGCAACATACAGGACAGAATGAAACAGTACATGAGGTTCAGGAGGCACTATCACAATCAGCGAACTGGAGCTAGCCATATGAAAACTGAGAATGAGAAAGTCACCAGGAGCTGATGGTATCTCCAATGAAATAATCAGGAACCTAGGAACAGAGGCCAAAGCAAAGCTGTTGCAGATCTTTAATAACAGCTGGACCTTAGTCAGTGTTCCACAAGCCTGGAGAGAAGCAATCATGATACCCCTCCTAAAATCAGGGAAAGATAGTTCCATTGCCTCCAGCTACATGCCAATTAACCTCACAAGCTCTCTCTGCAAAACAATGGAGCGCATCATCAATCACAGGCTGCAGTGGTACATTGAAAGTGAAAACATCCTTGTACTACAGCAAGCTGGCCTTAGGCAGTGCTACTCTACGGAAGATAAGACAACATACCTCTCTCAATAAATTGAGGATGCATTCCAAGAGAAGCTGGTGCTTGCTGCATGGATAGATTTGAAGAAAGCCTTTGACAAAGTCTGGAAAGAAGGTTTGATGAAGAAACTGAGAAACTGTAAAGTCAATGGAAGAATGTACATATGGGTGAAAGCATACTTGCACAACAGAATAGCCCGAGTCCAGATAGACGGACTCAAGAGCAAGAAAGTACGAGGGTAAGTTAATAAGTAAGTCACAAATGGTTGTAGAAAAATAATTAATTATGATAACATCTTGAAACAAGTTTATTTTTATACATACATTGTCCCTTTATTTCTCAACATAATTTCCACCAACATTGATGCACATATCCCATCGTTTTATCAGTCCTCCCAAACCGACTGCATAGAACTGCGTGCCCTGTTTTCTAAACGACGTTTTAACTTCACATGCAACTTCAGCTTCATTCGCGAAATGTCTCCCGCCAAGGTGGGTTGTCAGTGTTTATGATGACAAATGCTTGTCTCGTAAAGCGGTGCATGGCTGGGTAGAAAAAGTTACACGGCTAGTCAATAAGTAAGTCACACAGTTCTGTGGGATGGCCGGTAAATAAAAACAAAGCACGCTGTTTCTATGCAGCCGGTTTGGGAGGACTGATAAAACGATGGGATAAGCGCATCAATGTTGGTGGAAATTATGTTGAAAAATAAAGAGACAATGTATGTATAAAATTAAACTGATTTCAAGTTGTTATCATGTGTATTTATTGTTCTACAGCCATTTGTGACTTACTTATTAACTTATCCTCTTACTACTGCGCCATGGTGTTCCCCAGGGCGGAGTCTTGTCCCCCACACGTTTTCTATCTTCATCAATGATCTTGTTGCTAATCTACCACATGGAATTAAAGCGGCAATGTACGCTGATGACCTGGTTCCATGGAGTAAGTTAGTTAGTTAGTTAGTCGCGGTTCCAACTTCACGGCAACGGGTTGTCCCCATATTGCTCCGTTCCTGTGCCATTGAATATCACACAAAATGCTCCTCACTGCCCTATGTGAACAATGGGATAGACAAGAGTATCGGCAAGTCAACAGCCCTCACAGGTACACTGTGCATAATGCCGCCGCCAGAATGCCACCTCAAAATTCCTCCATGACAGATACAGTTCATTGCTGATGGAAACGGCAGTCATCAGAAAGACTTCATTACCCGGGTTTTATCCCATATGGATCGGTCTCTTTCCGCAGGGCGACCCACCATGGAGTACAAATAAACATGCATCAGTGGCCACCAAGTCGCTAGAAAGAGCTGTAGATGCATCTGTTGCATGGGCAAATAAATGGTGTGTCAGTATAAACACTGACAAGTCCAGCACCACTCCATTTACCTTCTCTCCAAAACAAAAGGCAGGGATCATCCAGATAAATGGAATACTCCATAGAGAAGATTGACATATGCCTGGGTCATTGACATTGAGGTGAGTGATCTTGTAGCGAGGCTACGAGAAAAACAACCAGCCCTGAGAAATAATGGTGAGGGTGAGTGCAGACCCCCCCCCCCCCCAGGGTGGATGGGGTGAGAGACAGTTTAGTTTTGTGGGAAGTAAGGAGACTTGAAGGGACAGTTGATGTTTGGACTCCGAGCTGGTCGGTGGTCTAAGGAGAGGAGCGGAGTTAGAGAGCTCCGTCCTGTGTTGTGTTGTTCTCCCAGTTTTGAATGGAGGCCAAACCCAGAGGGGGTTGGATAGTTAGTGGAGGCCTAGACCCAGTGTGTGGGTTGTATTGTGTGAGGTCCGGCCTTGGGTAGTAGCTGGATAACTGTCTTGTAAATTTGAGATTAATAAGGCCTTGAGAAGGCAGTGATGTGTGCGTGTTAAGTTGTGAGGAAGATATATATATATATATATATATATATATATATATATATATATATATATATATATATATATATATATATATATATATATATATATATATTCTGTGGATTATATTGGTTTCTGGATATGGAAATATGTTACGTGTGTCCGTGTTCCTTCTGCATTAAAAGATTATGTGCGCCAGCTCAATCTTGTTCACTGACTGGCGGATGTGTACTGCGGGGGTGAGTTGTATTTGGAGACAGGTGGCTAGCTCAACTTACACTCCGTAGTGACATACAAGGAGCATTGTAACCTAGACACCGATCATCTCACTCGGTTATCCTTAAGAACATCATGAGAAAGATAAAGAATCAACATACCTTGGAGTAACATTTGATAGCAGGCTGACATGGAGAAAGCACATCAACAAAGCAGTAGCAAAAGCCAGAAGGAAAATAGCCATCCTGAGAAAACTATGTGGAACCATATGGGGAGTCAGTGGGAAAATGCTTAGCAAATTTTATCAACAGAGCATACGATCACACGTGGAATACGGGTTAACTGCGTTAAGCGTCAATAACCACACTACAAGAGCTGGACAAGGTGCAAAATCAGCAGTTATAGTCACCAAAGGAGGAATGAGATCAACCCCTATAGTGGAGATGGAGAAGATGGGGTGGACACAAGCACTGAGAGAGCGCAGAGATAAGAAAACGCTAATACAAGCAGAAAAGTTCCTCAGCTTGCCAGGCCACCCTATGAAGAACAGATTTGAAACTTAGCTATGCGACGGTTGAAAAGAAGCAGTTTTATCCACCAGGCGAAACGACTCTTCAGTGAAACCACCGATCTGCCCACAGTTGGCATCCCACTGAAAACTATACCAGAGCTAACTCCATGGAAAGATGAATATAGACTATCACTACAAATCCATACAAAAGTGAGAGGAATATTTGACAAGGAAGAACAGAAGAGTGTACAGCGCAGAACAGTCACTTTCAGCTTCCTTGATAAAGAATACCCACAGTACCTCTGGATCCGAGTCTATACAGATGGGTCAGCACAAAATGTTGTTCGAAATGGGTGAGCGGAAGCGTACATAGAATACTCAAATAATACTACGGACACGGCCAGAGTACCAACAGGAAAGTACTGCCATAACTATAATGCTGAAATTGAGGCAATCAAGATAGCAACAGAGAAATTATTAAATACCAACGATGGTACACAACCTGTGGTGCTATTGACAGATGCAAAATCAGTACTCGAGGCGCTCCTGTCTGGGAAATTGCCAGTACTAAGGACACTACTTTCTGACGTTAACAGTCACCATACAGTCACCATAAGGTCACCATACAGTGGATATCATCCCACTGTGGATTACCTGGAAACGACAGCGCTGATCGACTGGCTAAGGAAGGGGCAAAAGAACAGTCTGACGTGCCAATTACATACCACCAAAAGAAAAGAATTATCAAATCAGTCAGAAAGCCACCAAAACCTGCTAAAGACGACTACTACATTATGGACAGACCAGAACAAGTCATTATTCTGCGCCCCAGAACAGGAAACAATAGATTACGCAACCACATGTGTCCAAAATTCAAGATTGATGGATCAGCCAAGTGCACATGTGGATTGACGTCGCAGTCAGCAGAGCACATACTCCAAGACTGCCCAAATTACAACATGGCTAGGCAAACCTTCTGGCCCAGAGAGACGACAGTGGAAGATAAACTCTATGGACCGCTGAGTGAACTACAAAAGACAGTTAAATTCATACAAGAGACAACATTGCAGTTATAGACATATTTCAAGCGAACGAAAGAAGAAGAAGAAGAAGAAACAAGGAAATGACGGTGCAGATTTGCATCCAATATTTACGAGAGATCCAGCAGATTGGATACAGTTGGTGAATCATGAAGTGTGTCTCGAGCCATGTTACTGCTTTACTTACTGCCATGACTTCCATAGTCAGACTGATTCTGGTCAAGGCAAAATCACCAGAATCTTCCTTCACAATTCTCCCTCCAGCTTGAGTCGTAAAAGCTCATGAACCTTTCACGCGTCGAAAGACTGACCCATCTGTGTAAATGACAGCATCACCATCTAAAGAATTCTCGAAGATCAAAGCCTGTAATCCATCGCCACAGCAACCGGACTTCCTAGTCTGCATTTTCTGTCTAACTGGATGCAAACTGAAAAGGACGTACCGAACTATGTTGGTCTATGCACCTTAAGGAGAATTTAACGTATTGTGTCACATTCATATTACCCCAGTCGTCTTTAATTCCCAATTCCTAGTACCCATTATTGTTGGGTGGACCTGGTCAAGTTTTAAAATCTACCCTAATGTGGATTTGAGCCTATACCACAGGGCCGGCAACGAGCATCTAGCCTGTGACTGAATCTTCCAACCCATAGGCAAGCTGAACCATAACAAAGGGCAGCAAAAGTAAAACATTCTGGAACAGTAGACGGTTGCTGTGGAAACCGACAAGCTAACAATCTAAGTACAATAATGGAAGAGCCGGATAATCAATTTACATAGGGGGTACATCCTACGGAAAACTTTTGATAATATATTAGGAACCAAGCAATAGCCAACAATCAACGACGAACAAGAAAAGGAATATAGGAGGACTAGAAAGAAATGTGGACCTGAGGAACAAATCAGACTGAAGTCAGTACTTCATCAGTAGTTACTTATTAAAATTAAACTTCTGTCAAACTTCAAGACAGAACTTCATTTTGATTTTGATTCTAAGACGGATGGAGATGTGTCTAGAAATAGTATGAATTAATGTGATATTTAAAAATAAAGGCAACTTGAGTGGTACTTTTTTCAAATATTGTATGAATAATATAAGGAAGTGGCATTTTTATTTGTGTTCATAAATCATTTATGGATCCACAGCCTGCAATGAAACAAGGAAGTGACAGTACAGATTTGCATCCAATATTTACGAGAGATCCAACAGATTGGATGAAGTGGGTGAATCATGAAGTACAAGTTAGCACTGAAGACGGTGAAGTACATGTAGGCCATGTGTATACGGTGGATCCTGTGTCTGAGAGTATTGGAAGCATCTGCAAGCATATCTTTAAAGTTGCTGATAGGAACATCTGTTAAAGATGTCAATGTTATTTCTGAGGGCACAGAGAAAGTCAAGCACAAATTTAACCACCTGTTTCGCCCAGCAGCAGATTTTGTTCTAAATGAGGAGGAATTGAATACACATAAGCTGAAGCTGAAGTCTTGGCTGGAGAAATATCGTCTTCCAGTGACACTGGGGGTAAGTGATGGGCAGTACTTGACTGTTGCTGATGCCATTATTGTTCATCCCCCATACACCGAGGATAGTTGTATTAGCGCCAATGAAATTGTCTTATCACGTATCCAGAGACTTATTAAACATATGCCAGGTGATGAGTTGTGAATGGCACATTTGTATTTCTTCTGAGAGAGAAGAAGAACTTTGTGTGTTATAGTATGTGTAGAAACAAGTAAGTATTCAAAATGCAAATGATATATTCGCAATAGAATTATCATTAGTTTGAAAGATCTTTGTATGAAAATCACAATGAATTCCCTTTAATTTGAAACAGTTGAATTGATATTTTATCAACCATGTTGGCATTTAATTTTGCTGCTTTTTATTGTTGCCTAGTGCAATGCGTTAAACTGGATAACACTGAAGGAAAAAAAAAAAAGAAGAATTGTCAAATAAAGGTCAAAGTATATACCGAATTTCTTTGGATAAGATTGCTATACAGTTTGGGTAAGTGTATGATTATCACTTAGAATGTGTGGAGATGTGATTATTCGCAAGGAGATCCTAGATTCTATTGAAAAATATTTCTGTGGACATGATATTTTACAAGATGGAAAAATGCACTAGAAAATGATCGAAGGAGATCAAATGAAATGAACGAATTCGGATACACAACAGTCAAAATACCAAATTAGTGCACAAAAGAATTCAGGAACTTACTAATAAAAGAACAAGTACATCAACAGGCTGTCTAAAAACTAAAGATGGCAAAATCATAATAGAAAAAGATCAGATTCTACATGTATGGACAGATTATGTGAAAGACCTGTATAATGATAACAGAGAGGAACAGTATGCTATTAGATTTAATAATGAAGGACCAGCAATTTTAAAGATGGAGGTTCAAAATGTTCTTAGGCATATGAAAGCTGGTAAGGCCCCCGGTGCAGATAACATCACAACAGAAATGATTAAAGCTTTAGAAGAATTTGGACTAGAGCAAGTCACAAGACTGCTGAACACATTATATGATACTGGAGATATACCTTCTGAATTATGTAATTCTGTATTTATTGCAATCCCAAAGAAATCAGGAACCTTAGAATGTGATCAACATAGAACAATTAGTATAATGAGTCACATCACAAAGATTTTGTTACGAATTATCATGCAAAGAGTGAGGAAGAAAATACAACCTGAAATAGGGGAAGAACAATGTGGGTTTGTAGAAGGAAAGGGTACAGTAAATGCTGTGTATATGCTGCGAACAGTTATTGAACGTGCTTTAGAAGTAAACAAGGATATACATCTTTGCTTTATTGACTACACAAAGGCTTTTGATAGAGTTAGACATGTCAACATTGTGGATATGCTTGCAGATCTACAAATTGATGGGAAAGACATTAGACTTATAAAAAACATATATTGGAAACAACAAGCTGCCATAAGGATGATAATGAAGTAGGACAATATCAACCTATTAAGAGAGGTGTTAGGCAGGGATGTGTAATGTCTCCAGATCTTTTTTCCCTATACAGTGAAAATATTTTCAGAAATGTAGAAGACATAAATGGAATCAGCATTGGAGGACGAAACATAAATAACATTAGATATGCAGATGATACAGTATTGATTGCAGACAATGCACAGGATCTGCAACAATTAGTAGATGCGGTTGTTGTACACAGTGAGCAGCTGGGGTTGGAATTAAATTGTAGGAAGACACAGGTTATGGTCGTCACTAGGAAGAACGAAGTACCACAATGTAATATACAAGTAAATGGGGATATTCTTCAACAAGTGAATCGGTTCAATTATCTCGGAACAGTCATAACATCTGATGGCAGATGCCTTGAAGAGATTAGAACAAGAATCGCCATTGCGAAAGTAGCCTTTAGCAAGATGAAAAACATTCTGACCAATAAAATGATGTCAATTGAAACGAGAAAAAGAGTGTTGAGGGGATACATAGAGCCTGTTCTTTTGTATGGATGTGAAACTTGGACAATGTGCAGTCAAGCTGAAAAACATCTGATGGCTGCAGAAATGTGGTTTCTGAGGAAAATGCAAAGAATACCATGGACAGATAGAAAAACCAATGACCAAGTACTACAAGAGACAAATGAAAATCGTAGATTGATTAGAGAAATTAGACGTAGACAGTCAAATTTTTTGGACATGTTATGAGAAGAAATGGACTGGAGAACTTAGTGACAGCTGGCAAGATCGAAGGGAACAGACCAAGAGGAAGACCGAGAGGAAAATACCTGGATGGCTTGGCCACATGGCATGGACGAGACAGGAACACTGAGCTGATCCATGACTCTGGTGATCGAGTGAAATGGCGAATCATGACCACCCACGCTTTCCGGCATGGCACATGATTGATTCATTGATTGAATGGAGCGAAGGGTGAAATATAGAATATACGAGATCTTGCTAATCAAGAGAATGGAATGTGACATTAGCAGAACTTTTATACAGGATATTTTAGATTTATATTAAAATTTATAAAGTGTACCATTCATCATCATGTGTCGCCAGTGGACGAATTCTTGTAAACTATATGTGAGGATATAGAACACATATAGAGTTTCCATGCACATATCCCATAATTTAAACTATTGTGCATACGTGACTGTTTCTGAATTTACAAGAAAATACTCTTTCTGGTAAAAATTTGATTACTTATGGTGTTCGTATAAAATATAATCTTGTTATTTTGAGGTTCCTCCGACTCTTAATCTAACCAGATGTACACTAGCTATGATTATGAGACTGGCGCGCTTCCTACTGCGCTACCGAAGCCTCTCGTGGGTATACAATACTCTGTAACACTAGCCCTGCATTGTGCAAATAACAGAGAATGAAAGAGGGCCTTGTGAGACATTTCCTCTAGATTTGAGGACCAGGAATGTCAAGATTCCACATTTAGTATTTATTAGAAGAACAATGGTTAATACGATATTCATATATGCATGTAAAGTAAAAAGTAAAGGCTCCTTTTAAACGTCTTCAGGCGCATTGGGCGTATGTTGCTAGATGTGTATAGACCAATCGGCACTCGTGGGTGATTTGTCAGTGTTACGACGGCCGCCTATACTTCCCAAGACATTTTTAGTACCCATTTTTAAGGCAAGGTTCACCTGGAAGCCCAGGTCAGTTAAAATAAATTCGAATCTACCCGAATAGGGATCGAACCCAGGGAGACTTGTAAAAGAAAGAACATACTGCATTCACTGCATTTTATAACTTATCACCAGTAATGAATGTTTGTCGTGAATGACATCTCTGTCTTTGCTCCATGTTAAAAGTGTTCTATGACTGAAAATGTATGTATTAAAGAAGGTAATCAAGTAGGTAAGCAATTATCTAGCCACTACGCTACCGCTACTTCCATTCTATGCTGTTTTCATTTACATTACCTGTTCGTATTTTCCATTATTGAATATTGAATATTGAAGAAAGTTGGCTATTAAAGATGATAAAACAAAACAAAAATTGAAATATTTTGGACACTTGAAACGTCACGAAAGTTCGGAGAGAACAATAATGGAGGGGTATATGCCTGGGAAGAGAGGAAGAGGAAGACCAAACAGAATATGAGTGCAGGATGTGGCGGATGATCCCGAGATGGGTGTATCGGACGTGGGACATCTTGCTTATGATCGAGAGGTTTTCCGGAAGGTTGTTATGGGAGCGAGGTTCTACAAAGGACATGCCAATGAATGAATGAATGAATGAATTAATTAACGAACAAACGAACGAACGAATGAATGGATGAATGGATGACTGAATGAATGAATGAATGACTGAATGACTGAATGAATGAATGAATGAATGAATGAATGAATGAATTTTCCAATAAATAAATGTCATATGCAATGAGAAAAAAGAGTGTTAAGGTGCTACATAGAACCTGTCCTTTTGTATGGATGTGAAGGTGAACAAGAGCAAACAAGCTGAAAAACATCTGATGGCTGTGGATATGTGGTTTCTGGGGAAAATGCATAGAATACCACGGAAGGAAATAAAAATCAATGACCAAGTTCTACAAGAAACAAATGAAAATCGTAAAATGATTAGAGAAATTAGATGTAAACAGTCACAATTTTTGATCACGTTATGAGAAGAAATAAATTGGAGAACTTGGTGACAATATACAAGATTGAGAGGAAGAGAACAAGGGGAAGGTAGAGAAGTAAATACATGGATGCCTTAGCCACGTGGGATGGTCGAGACACGAACACTGAGCTAATCCACGACTCTGGTGATCGAATGATGGTAAAATATTACCGCCCACCCTTACCGGCATGGCATATGATGGTGATGATGTTCGTATCTTTCCAAATAGTCAGAAATTGTGGTACAGCTGTCGTAATTATGTTAATTCAAGCCACAGAAGAATAATATGCCGATAAACTTTATATCTACACTAAAACCCAGGCCTACAGCCAATACACCCAATGTTTTTGCAGTTTTGTCTGATGGGAGAGTGACCAGAGTAACACAGCATAGCAGTGTGGAAAGATGGAAGTCTTCATCAAACGCCTGAGCAAATATTTTTTCACAATCTACTTGTTAGTCAGTGACCCACAGGAAGGAATTTTCAAATTTATACACACTGTTATATTTTTCTTCAGGTCAGCACAAGAAGCTGCTTAAGTTTTTTCCAGATAAATGAATTGTGATTTTCAAAACGACTACAATCAGTACTTCCAACACACAATGATCAGCATTGTTCCACTTGTTGACTTTAGTGATATGTCTTACGATGACTTTAGCTTGGCTTTTATGCTTAGTGTTGTTTTTTTTTTTTTCTCATTGGACTCATCGAGTTATTTTGTGTAACATGTATAGTAATGTAATTGTCTCTAAATTCTTAGGCATGACAGCACTGATTACATTTCTGAATTTATCTTGTTACTGTGAAGGCCTTGTTTCTTCATATAATTTTTCGATGTAGTCAACACTGCGTCCAATGCAGGTCCTCCAGCGCCGATAAAGTTCTTGGATTCCTGTACAAAGAAATTATCTTCGTCGCGAGTGTAACCACAAGCACTCGGCGTGCTTGACCCGATCGTGAACACTGGTAAATTTTTTTGTTCATGTTGCATATCCCTCACAGAACGTTGCAGTCAACACCCGCATTTTTCAGTTGCTGTTGATGTACTTGTTGATTTTATTAGAAGGTGGCAAGTCAAATGGTTTGGCCATGCAAATAGGTTACCAACTAACAGTATACCACAACAAGCAATGATGTACAGACCAGATTGAAGCAGAGGAAGAGACCGACCACGTAAACGATGGACGCAGGGAATAACAGAGCCCATAGGAATATCGATACATGAAGCCCATAAGCGGGCACTCTCCTGCTGTTTATACTTCACCTCGACACCGCAAGGTAGAAGAGGAACATGATGAGATGAGATGTTGATGTACTAGGCAAGATTACGCTCAGTACTTTGCCATTGCTTTCTGAGCGACCTGCTCACATACCCCCCCCCCCCCTCTAAGTAACCAACGCGGCGCGATACGCTACAGAATCTCGCGCAGCTGTGTTACTCACGAGAATATACGGGATTACGTAGAAAGACGTTAAATTCTACGCCAGGAAGACCGGTAACACTGGTAATAGGGAAAGCTAATCCACATGCAAAAATCAGTCCAGCGCATTATAATAGTATAGACTACGCTTGAGATAAAAGCGAACGAACGGGAAAGAAAAAAAAACGTACCATTCAACGCAGTACACGCTCATCAGATAATCAATACACTTTTGGGAGCAGCAGTATCGCACTGCCCAGTAAGCTTACCTGCCAGCGTCTTTTAATTCTCTACTAGGCGGGAATGTTTTTTTTTTTTTTTACCCTGATCAGATCAACCCAGCCTAAAATGATGCCAAGTGATCTAAACATATGGATCTATAGTCATATACCCTATTGTCCACATGGGTTTGCAAAAGTGGTTTTATTTATAAACTTCATTGGCTTGCTGAAATGCATATGGTAAAATAAAATTGCTAATTACCTCAAGGATGTTCTCCATCATTCTTTTTGAGATTAAGAGAGACCGGTAAAGGAATAAACATACTGCATCCACAGCAGCCTCCAGCTCGGTCACCAGAAGTGAATGATTGTCCCGAATGATATTCCTGTGTCTTTGCTCCATGTTAAGAATGTTCTATAGCTGAAACTGTATGTAATGAAGAAGGTAATAGTAAGTAATTGAAAAACCCGTGAGTTACCGAGACCCATAAGGATCATATAACGGATAATAAGAATAAGGGCCCATAAGGATAATAATCCTCATCGTCATCATTAAGTGCTATGTAAGCTGATGTAGGCATTCATGACTCTCCGCAGATCTCGGTCCTTGGTCTTCTGGATCAACTCTGCAAGATGATATTCCTCCATGCCATCGTCTCAATCCATTCAGAATAGTTTCTATTGATCTGTGTCAGACGACATCCCGGGGTATGTAATAACTCAAACAATGCAACTTGATAACACAACGGCTCGCAAACAACTGTCGTAAAAAATGCAGGTTTCAGAAGCCAAAACCGAACCGAAGAACCAAGACGACTCCGTTAGACGTTGGCAGATATAACGCTGTTTATTTCCGCAGCGCACAGGCTTGTAGCAAATAATGCGGCAATAATCAAGAATACAATACTGTGCTTGTTCTGACCAAGCTGGGCAGTATTACAATTATAATTTAAACAATTATCATGTCCCAAGCCATCTCCGCTCGAAATTCTAAGCAATGTCCTTGCCCGTCAACACGGCGTCCTTCTCTCTATCCGTTCTCTTCTAAGTGTCCTTTCTGACGTTTCTCTGACATCGAGTTTCTGCGTTCGTCTGCATATTTATTCGTGGCTTATATGAACGTTGTCTCCATACACTGAGTCGTTCATTCCATGTATTAACTCAGCCACCAATGCGATATAGCGCCAGTGCCTCGCCAACCTATCCTTCTCATAACACATAAGCTGCCGCTCCGATGAAGCTCCCAAGTCCGTCTGTCTTTGTTGTTGTTGACAATCTTCCGTGAAGTTTTTGTGTTTCCACGTCATGCCCCTAGATTAATTAGCGTTTTGGCTTTAGGATTCCCTAATATTTCTTATTTGCCTCATTACGTCACACTTGGCAGTATGCCCCCTCCCCTTTGAAAATGATGTAATCATTTTAAACTGTCGTCAATTAATCTAACCTGACAAGTAGCAGTGCAGACTCAATGAGCCATATGTATAAAGTCTATTGTGCTAATAAGATGGTATGGTCTCCTATCAATCACACACAAAATCTCATTTAAAATAAATTATTATACGACGGGCACGCACTCCAGTCTACACCCAACGGTATACGTCGTGTAGCACTGCCTATGGGAGGGCTGTGCTAACTACACTATAACCTAGTAGTCCCTCATTTGCCGAAACCGACAAGCGTCCACACCCAACGCTATAAAACCCGAGTGAGGGGACGTTTGTGATTAACTGGTACCAATCCGTCTCTATTAGTTTTGACTTGTAACTATAATCTCATTTTTTTTTCCACCTGCTATGCCATCAGTCCTTGTAACGTTGAAAGGTGAGGTTTTCTGCCGTAGTACTGTTGACGTATACAAATCATATCAGTTTCCTTGTTGTGACGGCTATGTGTTGCTAAATATCAATGTAGCCCTGGCTATGATCGCCTCATACAGTAATGCCATGTAGGATCACTCTCAAAATGTGACATAATCGTTGTCGCCTCGTGTTTTGACGGTAATCAAATATGTTGGCCTTTCCATTAATCCATAATCAGTTAATTAACGGCGAACTATGACAATCATAATCTTAAATAATTATAGGCAACTAATGAACTAGTAATTCATTAAACATAACAAACTTAATTAATCTGAAATAATAGACAATCGCATAATATGCACATCCTTTCATTGTGTCATGCAATTCAGCCCGATATATGTTAATGTATAGTCTGTACTGTTCTTCGTCTGAACTATATCGTGTATGTGTTCAAAATATAAATTTTCTACATTCTACCAACAAATATGAATGTAACCACTTAAATACATTCATATATTATCAATCTTTCAACAATAGATGAAGTAATATGTGCAAATTATATGATATGAGTCTATGCGTTCGTGAAATGGATGTGACGTGTGAATTTGCGCACTGACGCGAAGCGTGAATGCGAGCAATGATTAGATTCGATGATGCGACGCGTGAATACACCCAATGATGTGAAATGTGAATCTGAGTAATCATGTGATATGTGAATTCGATCTATGACGTGACATGTGAATCTGATCGAAGACGTGAGATGTGAATTCGACCCATAATGTGAAATACGAATCCGATTAATGACGTGGCATGCGAATCTGATCAATGATGTAACAAATGAAACTGATCTAAGATGCGAGATGTGAATTCGACCAATCATGAGGAATGTGAATTTGACCAATGCTGAGAGATGTGAATTTGACCATTGGTGACAAATGTGAATTCGACCAATGACAACAACTATGAATTCGATCAATGATGACAACTGAGAATTTGACTAATGACAACAACTGTGAATTCGATCAATGATGACAACTGTGAACTCGCTTCATAATGTGAAATATGAATGAAGAAAATTTTCATGACTAAAGCAAATATGTAAATAAGTTAAAGTACCTAATAATAACAAACACTGGTGTCACTCCACCAAGACCGCACGCAGTTCCTGACGAAATTGCAAAGTTCCATCAACGTGTCCAAAGTCTATGTATAGTCACTCGCGCACATTATTGAAGCGGAACGAATGCACTGACCACATCATAAGTCCGTGGATCATTATACGGCATCGACATGACGAATATTTTCTACATCCTCTGCCAATGAATCAAATCAAACAAAATATGTATATATCTGACACTAATTAATATTCGACTAATTATGTTAGAATGTTTGTGTGTTTGTAGAGAGATTCTATTTGGGTGTCTACCAATGAAATAAACAATCGGCCTGTTGTACTACACGTATGCACGCAAACAAATAACATGAAATGTGATAGCAGATAGGAATTCTAGAGTCTACTAAGAAGATCCTTGCCTGGAATATGACATAGTCCCTGTGGCGAAGTGGTCAAGCCGTTTGCCTCGTGCTCCGAAGGTTGTGGGTTCGATTCCGGGCCGCACCCTTCGGTTTACGAGTTAAATGTTTCGGAGATTCCTGTGGGTCGTCGCTAAAAGCTACGGAGTTCGTGCTTTGTGCGACGCTTTCCGCGCTGCGGAAAGGGACCGAACTATATGGGATAAAACCCTGTGCAATGAAGCCGACCCTGTCGACTTTTAAGCGACTTTTTTATATATCAAACTCATAGTCTGGCACTTTCATCCAAATTTGCAAAAATATCTAGCATTTTCATCCCACTTTGCAAAGCTATCTAGCATTTTCATCCCACTTTGCAGACCTATCTAGAATTTTCATCCCAGTTTGCAAACATATCTAGCATTTTCATCCTACTTTGCCAAGCCGGCTAGAATGTTCATCCCAACTTGCCAAGCTGGCGAGCATTTTCATCCAACTTTGCCAAGCTGAAGAAAGCATTTTCATCCCACTTTGGTAAGCTGGCTAGCATTTTCATCCCACTGTGCCAAACTGGGAAGCATTTTCATCCCACTTTGCCATGCTATCTGGCATTTTCATCCCATTTTTCAAACCTATCTAGCATTTTCATCCCACCTTGCTAAGATGGCTGGCATTTTCATCCAACGTTGCCAAGCTGGCTAGCATTTTCATTTCACTTTCCCAAGATGGGTAGCATTGTCATCCTACTTTGCCAAGCTGGCTAGCATGTTCATCCCAACTCGCCAAACTGGCGAGCATTTTCATCCAACTTTGCCAAGTTCTCTAGCGTTTTAATCCCACTTTGCCAAGCTGGCTAGCATTTTCACCCCACTGTGTCAAGCTAGGTAGCATTTTCATCCCACTTTGCCAAGCTGGGTAGCATTGTCATCCCACTTTGCATACATATCTAGCATTTTCATCCCAATTTGCCAAGTTGGCTAAAAATTTCATCCCACTTTGCCAAGCTGGTTAGAATTTTCATCCCACTGTGCCAAGCTGGCTAGCATCAACATCTCACTTTACCAAGGTCGGTAGCATTTCCATCCCACTTTGCACACCTATCTAGTATTTTCATCTCACTTTGCCAAGATGTGTAGCGTCTTCATCCAACTTTGCCAAGCTGGATAGCATTTCCATCCCACCTTGCCAAGCTTTGTAGCAATTTCATCCCACTTTGCCAAGCTCAATAGCATTTTGCATCCCACTTTGCAAGCCTATCTAGCATTTTCATCTCACTTTGCCAAGCTTGATAGCATATTCATCCCAACTTGCCAAGCTGGCCAGCAATTTCATCATACTTTGCCAAGCTGGGTAGCATTTTCATCCCACTTTGCCAAGCTATCTAGCATTTTCATCCCACTTTGCAAACCTATCACGCATTTTCATCCCACCTTGCTAAGCTGGCTAGCATTTTCATCCCACTTTGTCAAGCTGGCAACCATGTTCATCCCAAATGGCCAAACTGGCATGCATTATCATCCCACTTTGCCAAGCTGGCTATCATTTACATCCCACTTTTCCAAGCTGGCTAGCATTTTTATCCCACTGTGCCAAGCTGGGTAGCATTTACATCCCACTTTGCCAAGGTGGGTAGCATTTTCATCCCACTTTGCATACATATCTAGGATTTTCATCCCAATTTGCCAAGTTAGCTAGCAATTTCATCATACTTTGCCAATCTAGGTAGCATTTTCATCCCACTTTGCCAAGCTATCTAGCATTTTCATCCCACTTTGCAAACCTATCAAGCATTTTCATCCCACCTTGCCAAGCTGGCTAGCATGTTCATTCCAACTTTCCAAGCTGGCGAGCATTTCCATCCAACTTTGCTAAGCTGGCTAGCATTTTCTTCCCACTGTTCCAAGCTGGGTAGCATTTTCATCCCACTTTGCCAAGCTGGGTAGCATTTTCATCCCACTTTGCAAACCTATCTAGAATTTTCATCCAACTTTGCAAACATATCTAGCATTTTCATCCTACTTTGCCAAGCGGGCTAGCATGTTCATCCAAACTTGCCAAGCTGGCGAACATTTTCATCCAAATTTGCCAAGGTGGCTAGCATTTTCATGCCACTATGCCAAGCTTGGTAGCAATTTCATCCTACTTTGAAAACCTATCTAGCATTTTCATCCCACTTTGCAGACCTATCTAGAATTTTCATCCCAGTTTGCAAACATATCTAGCATTTTCATCCCACCTTCCTAAGATGGCCGGCATTATCATCCCACTTTGCCAAGCTGGCTAGCATTTTCATCCCAATTTGCCAAGTTGGCTAGCAATTTCATCATACTTTGCTAAGCTGGTTAGAATTTTCATCCCCTTTTTCATCTTACTTTTCTAAGATTGGTAGCATTTTCATCCCACTTTGCACACCTATCTAGCATTTTCATCTCAATTTGCCAAACTGTGTAGCATTTTCATCCCACTTTGCAAACCTATCTAGAATTTTCATCCAACTTTGCAAACATATCTAGCATTTCCATCCTACTTTGCCAAGCGGGCTAGCATGTTCATCCAAACTTGCCAAGCTGGCGAACATTTTCATCCAACTTTGCCAAGCTGGCTAGCATTTTCATCCCACTTCGCCAAGCTGGCTAGCATTTTCATGCCACTATGCCAAGCTTGGTAGCAATTTCATCCTACTTTGAAAACCTATCTAGCATTTTCATCCCACTTTGCAGACCTATCTAGAATTTTCATCCCAGTTTGCAAACATATCTAGCATTTTCATCCCACCTTCCTAAGATGGCTGGCATTATCATCCCACTTTGCCAAGCTGGCTAGCATTTTCATCCCAATTTGCCAAGTTGGCTAGCAATTTCATCATACTTTGCCAAGCTGGGTAGCATTTTCATCCCACTTTGCCAAGCTATCTAGCATTTTCATCCCACTTTGCAAACCTATCAAGCATTTTCATCCCACCTTTCTAAGCTGGCTGGCATTTTCATCCCACTTTGCCAAGCTGGCTAGCATGTTCATTCCAACTTTCCAAGCTGGCGAGCATTTCCATCCAACTTTGCCAAGCTGGCTAGCATTTTCTTCCCACTGTGCCAAGCTGGGTAGCATTTTCATCCCACTTTGCCAAGCTGGGTAGCATTTTCATCCCACTTTGCATACATATCTAGCATTTTCATCCCAATTTGCCAAGTTGGCTAGCAATTTCATCATACTTTGCCAAGCTGGTTAGAATTTTCATCCCCTGTGCCAAGCTGGCTAGCATCGTCATCTCACATTACCAAGGTTGGTAGCATTTTCATTCCACTTTGCACACCTATGTAGCATTGTCTTCTCACTTTGCCAAGATGTGTAGCATCTTCATACCACTTTGCCAAGCTGGATAGCATTTTCATCCCACTTTGCAAACCTAACCAGCAATTTCATCCCACTTTGCCAAGCTGGCTAGCATTTTCATCCCACATTGCCAAATTTGGTAGCATTTTCATCCCACTTGGCCAAGCTTGATAGAATTTTCATCCCACTTTGTACACCTATCTAGCATTTTCATCTCACTTTGCCAAGATGTGTAGCATCTTCATCCCACTTTTTAAACCTATCCACAATTTTCATCCCAGTTTGCAAACCTATCTTGAATTTTCACCCGACTCTGCCAACATATCTAACATTTTCAACCTACTTTGTCAAGCTGGCTAGCATGTTCATCCCACCTTGTCAAGCTGGATAGCATGTGCATCCCTCCTTGCCAAGCTGGCTAGCATTTTCATCCCACTTTACCACGCTGGCTAGCATTTTCATCCCACATTCCAAGCTGGCTAGCATTTTCATCCCACATTTCCAAGCTGGTTAGCATTTTCATCCCTCTTTGCCAAGCTGGCTAGCAATTTCATCATACTTTGCCAAGCTGGTTAGAATTTTCATCCCCCCGTGTCAAGTTGACTAGCATCGTCATCTCACTTTTCTAAGATTGGTAGCATTTTCATCCCACTTTGCACACCTATCTAGGAATTTCATCTCACTTTGCCAATATATGTATCATCTTCATCCCACTTTGCCAAGCTGGATAGCATTTTTATCCCACTTTGCAAACCTAACTAGCAATTTAATCCAACTTTGCCAAGCTGGCTAGCATTTTAATTCCACTTTGCAAACTTATCTGGCACTTTCATCAAAATTTGCAAAAATATATAGCATTTTCACCCCCCTTTGCCAAACTATCTAGCATTTTCATCCCAGTTTGCTAACATATATTCACAAACAAAGAAATATATTGCTTGCGCCATTACAAACATTTACGCACAAGTCAAGAATTATGTCACAGACATTTACATACACATCAATAAATATTCTACGAACTGGCTAAGTAAATGGAAAGAGCATTACAGAAAACAAGCGACACTTGTCTTTACTTGCCAGATTTACTTACTTTGTTTTTGCTTCAGATATACCAAATTTACCTCATTACAGCATATGCGGTAGGGCTACACATTATACATACGAGTGAAAACTATAACATTGTTCAAGTCAACAAAGTTAAAATATAAACATAATGGCATCATTGCAGAAGAGAGACACCATAAGTTTGAAAGAAAGAAAGACAGACAGAAAGACAGAAATGAATGAAGACGAAAAGAAAGAGAGAAAGAAAGGAAGGAACGAATAAGTGTATTAGTTAAACAAATATCAGCTCATATTTCGCTACATACACATTACAGCTGTTGACACGACCAAATAAGAAGGTTATTACCAAATGTTCGTTCCGAATTTCGCTGATATGAAGGCAAGTTTGTCAGAACTGTCTTTCACGCTATCTCTGTTATTCTTTTACAAGTTCATGATAGCAAATTAAATCCTGTTATCTACTTTAGCTGGAATCTATCAGACACTTGTTGTTAACTTTATCACTAATAGAGAGCGTTAATATATTTTCTTGTTCGATCCGAATATTCTATTTATATTTCTGGTTATTTTCTTGACAAGTCCTTACGGATTACTCTTCTGTTACAGTTTGCAAAGTGGAATTAAAATGCTACCCAGCTTGGCAAAGTGGGATGAAATTGCTACCAAGCTTGGCAATGTGAGATGAAAATGCTAGCCAGCTTGGCAAAGTTGGATGAAATTGCTAGTTAGGTTTGCAAAGTCGGATAAAAATGCTACCCAGCTTGGCAAAGTGGGATGAAAATGCTACCAATCTTGGCAATGTGAGATGAAAATGCTACCCACCTTGGCACAGTGGGAAGAAAATGATGACGATGCTAGTCAGCTTGACACGGGGGGATGAAAATTCTAACCAGCTTGGCAAAGTATGATTAAAT
Source organism: Cepaea hortensis (assembly GCA_963921405.1). Lineage (NCBI taxonomy): Eukaryota > Metazoa > Mollusca > Gastropoda > Stylommatophora > Helicidae > Cepaea > Cepaea hortensis. Next base: position 207,735,759 of record OY992876.1, read on the forward strand.
TGCTAGCCAGCTTGGCAAAGAGGGATGAAAATGCTAGCCAGCTTGGAATGTGGGATGAAAATGCTAGCCAGCTTGGTAAAGTGGGATGAAAATGCTTCCCAGCTTGGCACAGTGGGATGAAAATGCTAGCCAGCTTAGCTAAGTGGGATGAAAATGCTTTCTTCAGCTTGGCAAAGTTGGATGAAAATGCTCGCCAGCTTGGCAAGTTGGGATGAACATTCTAGCCGGCTTGGCAAAGTAGGATGAAAATGCTAGATATGTTTGCAAACTCGGATGAATATTCTAGATAGGTCTGCAAAGTGGGATGAAAATGCTAGATAGCTTGGCAAAGTGGGATGAAAATGCTAGATATTTTTGCAAATTTGGATGAAAGTGCCAGATAAGTTTGCAAAGTGGAATTAAAATGCTACCCAGCTTGGCAAAGTGGGATGAAATTGCTACCAAGCTTGGCAATGTGAGATGAAAATGCTAGCCAGCTTGGCAAAGTTGGATGAAATTGCTAGTTAGGTTTGCAAAGTGGGATACAAATGCTATCCAGCTTGGCAAAGTGGGATGAAGATGCTACACATATTGGCAAAGTGAGATGAAATTCCTAGATAGGTGTGCAAAGTGGGATGAAAATGCTACCAATCTTAGAAAAGTGAGATGACGATGCTAGTCAGCTTGACACGGGGGGATGCAAATTCTAACCAGCTTGGCAAAGTACTGATCAGAGAGTTGCTTTTTGCAGATGATGCTGCAGTTACGACCCACTCTGAGGAAGAATTGCAATGTCTACTATCTGCATTCTCCAATGCTTGTTCTGAATTTGGTTTAACAATTAGCAAAAAGAAGACACAGATTATGTCATAAGGTGCACATGGGGTACCATCAATCTTTATTGACGATGCCGAACTAGAGATAGTAGACAATTTTATATATCTAGGATCAGTGGTAAATAGCAAATTATCCCTAGATCAGGAAATCAACATCCGGATTGGTAAGGCAGCAACAACAATGAACAGGTTAAGAAAAAGAGTCTGGGAGAACAGGAAGCTTACTGCCAAAACAAAAGTCCTTGTCTATCAAGCCTGTGTCCTTAGTACTCTTCTCTATGGCAGTGAAACCTGGACAACTTACTCACACCAAGAGAACAATTTAAACAGCTTTCATATGCGGTGTCTGCGAAGAATTCTTGGTATTAAGTGGCAAGACAAAATCACAAATACTGAAGTATTGGAAAGATCAGGTTGTGTGACAGTTTATTCCATGCTCAGTCTTCGTAGACTTAGATGGATAGGACATCTTAGGAGGATGGATGATGGTAGAATACCAAAGAATATCTTTTTTGGTGAATTACAGATGGGTAAGAGATCTCAGGGTCGGCCTCTACTACGATACAAAGATGTGTGTAAGCGGGACATGATTGATACAGGCATTGATAATACACATTGGGAGCAAGTCGCCGCTGAACGTGTTGCATGGAGGGCAAATATCAGAAATGGAATAAAGTCAAAGGAGAAAATTATTGCAGAAAAGTCACACACCAAGCGTTTGAGACGTAAGATGGTGCATGATGGTGGAAATGACCACGTGTTCACGTGCACCCACTGTGAACGGACATTTACAGCGCAAATTGGCCTTATCAGTCACACTCGCTACCGCCATAGTTAAAAGTTATTATGCCTTTTTAAAGCACAAACTATCGTCTGTCAAGACGGCAAGGTGCCAAATGTATGTGGCAAATTATGATGAAATTGCTAGCCAGCTTGGCAAAGAGGGATGAAAATGCTAGCCAGCTTGGAAATGTGGGATGAAAATGCTAGCCAGCTTGGAATGTGGGATGAAAATGCTAGCCAGCTTGGTAAAGTGGGATGAAAATGCTAGCCAGCTTGGCAAGGAGGGATGCACATGCTAGCCAGCTTGACAAGGTGGGATGAACATGATAACCAGCTTGGCAAAGTAGGATGAAAATGTTAGATATGTTGGCAGAGTCGGGTGAAAATTCAAGATAGGTTTGCAAACTGGGATGAAAATTGTGGATAGGTTTGAAAAGTGGGATGAAGATGTGACACATATTGGCAAAGTGAGATGAAAATGCTAGATAGGTGTACAAAGTGTAATGAAAATTCTATCAAGCTTGGCCAAGTGGGATGAAAATGCTACCAAACTTGGCAATGTGGGATGAAACTGCTAGCCAACTTGGCAAATTGGGATGAAAATGCTAGATATATATGCAAGGTGGGATGAAAATGCTATCCAGCTTGGCAAAGTGAGGTGAAAATGCTAGATAGGCTTGCAAAGTGGGATGCAAAATGCTATTGAGCTTGGCAAAGTGGGATGAAATTGCTACCAAGCTTGGCAATGTGGGATGAAAATGCTATCCAGCTTGGCAAAGTTGGATGAAGATGCTACACATCTTGGCAAAGTGAGATGAATATACTAGATAGGTGTACAAAGTGGGATGGAAATGCTACCGACCTTGGTAAAGTGAGATGTTGATGCTAGCCAGCTTGGCACAGTGGGATGAAAATTCTAACCAGCTTGGCAAAATGGGATGAAATTGTTAGCCAACTTGGCAAATTGGGATGAAAATGCTAGATATGTATTCAAAGTGGGATGACAATGCTACCCAGCTTGGCAAAGTGGGATGAAAATGCTACCTAGCTTGACACAGTGGGATGAAAATGCTACCCAACTTGGCACAGTGGGAAGAAAATGCTAGCCAGCTTGGCAAAGTTGGATGGAAATGCTCGCCAGCTTGGAAAGTTGGAATGAACATGCTAGCCAGCTTGGCAAAGTGGGATGAAAATGCCAGCCAGCTTAGCAAGGTGGGATGAAAATGCTTGATAGGTTTGCAAAGTGGGATGAAAATGCTACCCAGCTTGGCAAAGTATGATGAAATTGCTAGCCAACTTGGCAAATTGGGATGAAAATGCTAGATATGTATGCAAAGTGGGATGAAAATGCTACCCACCTTGGCAAAGTGGGATGTAAATGCTACCCAGCTTGGCACAGTGGGATAAAAATGCTAGCCAGCTTGGAAAAGTGGGATGAAAATGATAGCCACCTTGGCAAAGTGGGATGATAATGCTTGCCAGTTTGGCCATTTGGGATGAACATGGTAGCCAGCTTGGCAAAGTGGGATAAAAATGCCAGCCAGCTTAGCAAGGTGGGATGACAATGCTAGATAGATTTGCAAAGTGGGATGAAAATGCTAACCAGCTTGGCAAAGTAGGATGAAAATGCTACCCAGCTTGGGAAAATGAAATGAAAATGCTAGACAGCTTGGCAAAGTGGGATGAAAATGCCAGCCATCTTAGGTAGGTGGGATGAAAATGCTAGATATGTTTGCAAACTGGGATGAAAATTCTAGATAGGTCTGCAAAGTGGGATGAAAATGCTAGATAGGTTTTCAAAGTGGGATGAAAAAGCTATCCATCTTGGCAAAGTGAGATGAAAATGCTAGATAGCTTGGCAATGTGGGATGAAAATGCTACCCAGCTTGGCAAAGTTGGATGAAATTTCTAGGTAGGTTTGCAAAGTGGCATGAAACTGCTATCCAGCTTGGCAAAGTGGGATGAAGATGTTACACATATTGGCAAAGTGGGATGAAAAAGTTAAGAAGCTTTGTAAAGTGAGAATACGATGCTAGCCAGCTTGGCACAGTGGGATGAAAATTCTAACCAGTTGGCAAAGTATGATGAAATAGTTAGCCAGCTTGGCATAGTGGGATGTGAATGCTACCCAGCTTGGCAATGTGGGATGAAAATGCTAGCCAGCATGGTAAAGTGGGATGAAAATGCTTGCCAAATTGGCAAGGTGGGATGAACATGTTAGCCAGCTTGGCAAAGTAGGATGAAAATGCTAGATATGTTGGCAAAGTCGGGTGAAAATTCTAGATAGGTTTGCAAACTGGGATGAAAATTGTGGATATGTTTGCACATTCGGAAGAAGATGCTACACATCTTGGCAAAGCGAGATGAAAATGCTAGATAGGTTTGCATATTGAGTTGACAATGCTACATAAGTTTGCAAAGTGGGATGAAAATGCTATCCAGCTTAGCAAAGTGGGATGAAAATGCTAGATAGGTTTGCAAAGTTGGATGAAAATGCTACCGACCTTGGTAAAGTGAGATGTTGATGCTAGCCAGCTTGGCACAGTGGGATGAAAATTCCAACCAGCTTGGCAAAGTGGGATGAAAATGCTAGATATGTATGCAAAGTGGTATGACAATGCTACCCAGCTTGGCAAAGTGGGATGAAAATGCTACCTAGCTTGACACAGTGGGGTGAAAATGCTAGCCAGCTTGGCAAAGTGGGATTAAAATGCTAGAGAACTTGGCAAAGTTGGATGAAAATGCTCGCCAGTTTGGCGAGTTGGGATGAACATGCTAGCCAGCTTGGCAAAGTAGGATGAAAATGCCAGCCAGCTTAGCAAGGTGGTATGAAAATGCTAGATAGATTTGCATATTGAGTTGACAATGCTACATAAGTTTGCAAAGTGGGATGAAAATGCTAGCCAGCCTGGCAAAGTAGGATGAAAATGCTACCCAGCTTGGGAAAGTGAAATGAAAATGCTAGCCAGCTTGGCAAAGTTGGACTAAAATGCCAGCCATCTTAGCAAGGTGGGATGAAAATGCTAGATAGGTTTGAAAAATGGGATGAAAATGCCAGATAGCATGGCAAAGTGGGATGAAAATGCTTCCCAGCTTGGCACAGTGGGATGAAAATGCTAGCCAGCTTAGCAAAGTGGGATGAAAATGCTTTCTTCAGCTTGGCAAAGTTGGATGAAAATGCTCGCCAGCTTGGCAAGTTGGGATGAACATTCTAGCCGGCTTGGCAAAGTAGGATGAAAATGCTAGAAATGTTTGCAAACTGGGATGAAAATTCTAGATAGGTCTGCAAAGTGGGATGAAAATGCTAGATAGCTTGGCAAAGTGGGATGAAAATGCTAGATATTTTTGCAAATATGGATGAAAGTGCCAGATAAGTTTGCAAAGTGGAATTAAAATGCTACCCAGCTTGGCAAAGTTGGATGAAATTGCTACCAAGCTTGGCAATGTGAGATGAAAATGCTAGCCAGCTTGGCAAAGTTGGATGAAATTGCTAGTTAGGTTTGCAAAGTGGGATAAAAATGCTACCCAGCTTGGCAAAGTGGGATGAAAATGCTACCAATCTTGGCAATGTGAGATGAAAATGCTACCCACCTTGGCACAGTGGGAAGAAAATGCCAGCCATCTTAGGTAGGTGGGATAAAAATGCTAGATATGTTTGCAAACTGGGATGAAAATTCTAGATAGGTCTGCAAACTGGGATGAAAATTCTAGATAGGTCTGCAAAGTGGGATGAAAATGCTAGATAGGTTTTCAAAGTGGGATGAAAAAGCTATCCAGCTTGGCAAAGTGAGATGAAAATACTAGATAGCTTGGCAGTGTGGGATGAAAATGCTACCCAGCTTGGCATAGTGGCATGAAAATGCTAGCCAGCTTGGCGAAGTGGGATGAAAATGCTAGCCAGCTTGGCAAAGTTGGATGAAAATGTTCGCCAGCTTGGCAAGTTCGGATGAACATGCTAGCCCACTTGGCAAAGTAGGATGAAAATGCTAGATATGTTTGCAAAGTTGGATGAAAATGCTAGATAAGTTTGCAAAGTGGGATGAAAATGCTATCCAGATTGGCAAAGTTTGATGAAATTGCTAGTTCGGTTTGCAAAGTGGGATGAAAATGCTATCCAGCTTGACAAAGTAAGATGAAAACGCTATACAGGTTTGCAAAGTCGGATGAATATGCTACCCAGCTTGGCAAAGTGAGATAAAAATGCTAGATAGGTTTGCAAAGTGGGATGAAAATGCTATCCAGCTTGGCAAAGTGGGATGAGAATGCTACCCAGCTTGGCAAAGTGGGATGAAAATGCAATGTATGTTTGCAAAGTGGGATGAAAATGCTAACCAGCTTGGCACAGTGGAATAAAACTTGGCAAAATGAGATGAAATTGCTTTCCAGCATGGCAAAATGGGATGAAAATGCTAGCCAGCTTGGCAAAGTGGGATGAAAATTCTAGCCAGCTTAGCAAAGTTGGATGAAAATGCTGGCCAGCTTGGCAAATTGGGATGAACATGCTAGCCTGCTTGGCAAAGTAGGATGAAATTGCCAGATAGATTTTCGAAGTGGGATGAAAATGCTATCCAGCTTGGCAAATTTAGATGAAAATGCTAGGTAGGTTTGCAAAGTGGGATGAAGATGCTATTGAGCTTGGCAAAGTGGGATGAAAATGCTACCAAGCTTGGCAATATGGGATGAAAATGCTAGTCAGCTTGACAAAGTGGGATGAAATTGATAGTTAGGTTTGCAAGGTGGGATGAAAAGGCTATCCAGCTTGGCAGAGTGGGATGAAGATGCTACACATCTAGGCAAAGTGAGATGAAAATGCTAGATAGTGTTGCAAAGTGGGATGAAAATGCTACCGACCTTGGTAATGTGAGATGACGATGCTAGCCAGCTTGGCACAGTGGGATGAAAATGCTAGCCAGCTTGGCAAAGTTGGATGAAAATGCTCGCCAGCTTGGCAAGTTGGGATGAACATGCTAGCCAGCTTGGCAAAATGGGATGAAAATACCAGCTAGCTTAGCAAGGTGGGATGAAAATGCTAGATAGCTTGGCAAAGTGGGATGAAAATGCTACCCAGCTTAGCACAGTGGGATGAAAATGCTATCCAGCTTGGCGAAGTTGGATGAAAATGCTCGCCAGCTTGGCAAGTTGGGATGAACATGCTAGCCCGCTTGGCAAAGTGGGATTAAAATGCTAGATATTTTTGCAAACTTGGATAAATATTCTAGATAGATTTGCAAAGTGGTATGAAAATGCTACCCAGCTTGGCAAAGTGGGATGAAAATGCTACCTAGCTTGACACAGTGGGGTGAAAATGCTAGCCAGCTTGGCAAAGTGGGATTAAAATGCTAGAGAACTTGGCAAAGTTGGATGAAAATGCTCGCCAGTTTGGCGAGTTGGGATGAACATGCTAGCCAGCTTGGCAAAGTAGGATGAAAATGCCAGCCAGCTTAGCAAGGTGGTATGAAAATGCTAGATAGATTTGCAAAGTGGGATGAAAATGCTAGCCAGCCTGGCAAAGTAGGATGAAAATGCTACCCAGCTTGGGAAAGTGAAATGAAAATGCTAGCCAGCTTGGCAAAGTTGGACTAAAATGCCAGCCATCTTAGCAAGGTGGGATGAAAATGCTAGATAGGTTTGAAAAATGGGATGAAAATGCCAGATAGCATGGCAAAGTGGGATGAAAATGCTTCCCAGCTTGGCACAGTGGGATGAAAATGCTAGCCAGCTTAGCAAAGTGGGATGAAAATGCTTTCTTCAGCTTGGCAAAGTTGGATGAAAATGCTCGCCAGCTTGGCAAGTTGGGATGAACATTCTAGCCGGCTTGGCAAAGTAGGATGAAAATGCTAGAAATGTTTGCAAACTGAGATGAAAATTCTAGATAGGTCTGCAAAGTGGGATGAAAATGCTAGATAGCTTGGCAAAGTGGGATGAAAATGCTAGATATTTTTGCAAATTTGGATGAAAGTGCCAGATAAGTTTGCAAAGTGGAATTAAAATGCTACCCAGCTTGGCAAAGTTGGATGAAATTGCTACCAAGCTTGGCAATGTGAGATGAAAATGCTAGCCAGCTTGGCAAAGTTGGATGAAATTGCTAGTTAGGTTTGCAAAGTGGGATAAAAATGCTACCCAGCTTGGCAAAGTGGGATGAAAATGCTACCAATCTTGGCAATGTGAGATGAAAATGCTACCCACCTTGGCACAGTGGGAAGAAAATGCCAGCCATCTTAGGTAGGTGGGATAAAAATGCTAGATATGTTTGCAAACTGGGATGAAAATTCTAGATAGGTCTGCAAACTGGGATGAAAATTCTAGATAGGTCTGCAAAGAGGGATGAAAATGCTAGATAGGTTTTCAAAGTGGGATGAAAAAGCTATCCAGCTTGGCAAAGTGAGATGAAAATACTAGATAGCTTGGCAGTGTGGGATGAAAATGCTACCCAGCTTGGCATAGTGGCATGAAAATGCTAGCCAGCTTGGCGAAGTGGGATGAAAATGCTAGCCAGCTTGGCAAAGTTGGATGAAAATGTTCGCCAGCTTGGCAAGTTCAGATGAACATGCTAGCCCACTTGGCAAAGTAGGATGAAAATGCTAGATATGTTTGCAAAGTTGGATGAAAATGCTAGATAAGTTTGCAAAGTGGGATGAAAATGCTATCCAGATTGGCAAAGTTTGATGAAATTGCTAGTTCGGTTTGCAAAGTGGGATGAAAATGCTATCCAGCTTGACAAAGTAAGATGAAAACGCTATACAGGTTTGCAAAGTCGGATGAATATGCTACCCAGCTTGGCAAAGTGAGATAAAAATGCTAGATAGGTTTGCAAAGTGGGATGAAAATGCTATCCAGCTTGGCAAAGTGGGATGAGAATGCTACCCAGCTTGGCAAAGTGGGATGAAAATGCAATGTATGTTTGCAAAGTGGGATGAAAATGCTAACCAGCTTGGCACAGTGGAATAAAACTTGGCAAAATGAGATGAAATTGCTTTCCAGCATGGCAAAATGGGATGAAAATGCTAGCCAGCTTGGCAAAGTGGGATGAAAATTCTAGCCAGCTTAGCAAAGTTGGATGAAAATGCTGGCCAGCTTGGCAAATTGGGATGAACATGCTAGCCTGCTTGGCAAAGTAGGATGAAATTGCCAGATAGATTTTCGAAGTGGGATGAAAATGCTATCCAGCTTGGCAAATTTAGATGAAAATGCTAGGTAGGTTTGCAAAGTGGGATGAAGATGCTATTGAGCTTGGCAAAGTGGGATGAAAATGCTACCAAGCTTGGCAATATGGGATTAAAATGCTAGTCAGCTTGACAAAGTGGGATGAAATTGATAGTTAGGTTTGCAAGGTGGGATGAAAAGGCTATCCAGCTTGGCAGAGTGGGATGAAGATGCTACACATCTAGGCAAAGTGAGATGAAAATGCTAGATAGTGTTGCAAAGTGGGATGAAAATGCTACCGACCTTGGTAATGTGAGATGACGATGCTAGCCAGCTTGGCACAGTGGGATGAAAATGCTAGCCAGCTTGGCAAAGTTGGATGAAAATGCTCGCCAGCTTGGCAAGATGGGATGAACATGCTAGCCAGCTTGGCAAAATGGGATGAAAATACCAGCTAGCTTAGCAAGGTGGGATGAAAATGCTAGATAGCTTGGCAAAGTGGGATGAAAATGCTACCCAGCTTAGCACAGTGGGATGAAAATGCTATCCAGCTTGGCGAAGTTGGATGAAAATGCTCGCCAGCTTGGCAAGTTGGGATGAACATGCTAGCCCGCTTGGCAAAGTGGGATTAAAATGCTAGATATTTTTGCAAACTTGGATAAATATTCTAGATAGATTTGCAAAGTGGTATGAAAATGCTAGATAGGTTTGCAAAGTGGGATAAAAATGCTACCCATCTTGGCAAAGTGAGATGAAAATGCCATATAAGTTTTCAAAGTGGGATGAAACTGCTACCCAGCTTGGCAAAGTGAGATGAAAATGCTATCAAGCTTGACAATGTGGGATGAAAATGCTTGCCAGCTTGGCAAAGTTGGATGAAATTTCTAGGTAGGTTTGCAAAGTGGCATGAAACTGCTATCCAGCTTGGCAAAGTGGGATGAAGATGCTACACATATTGGCAAAGTGGGATGAAAAAGTTAAGAAGCTTTGTAAAGTGAGAATACGATGCTAGCCAGCTTGGCACAGTGGGATGAAAATTCTAACCAGTTGGCAAAGTATGATGAAATAGTTAGCCAGCTTGGCATAGTGGGATGTGAATGCTACCCAGCTTGGCAATGTGGGATGAAAATGCTAGCCAGCATGGTAAAGTGGGATGAAAATGCTTGCCAAATTGGCAAGGTGGGATGAACATGCTAGCCAGCTTGGCAAAGTAGGATGAAAATGCTAGATATGTTGGCAAAGTCGGGTGAAAATTCTAGATAGGTTTGTAAATTGGGATGAAAATTGTGGATATGTTCGCAAATTCGGAAGATTCTTGGCAAAGCGAGATGAAAATGCTAGATAGGTTTGCAAATTGAGTTGACAATGCTACATAAGTTTGCAAAGTGGGATGAAAATGCTATCCAGCTTAGGAAAGTGGGATGAAAATGCTAGATAGGTTTGCAAAGTTGGATGAATATGCTACCGACCTTGGTAAAGTGAGATGTTGATGCTAGCCAGCTTGGCACAGTGGGATGAAAATTCTAACCAGCTAGGCAAAGTGGGATGAAATATTTAGCCAACTTGGCAAATTGGGATGAAAATGCTAGATATGTATGCAAAGTGGGATGACAATGCTACCCAGCTTGGCAAAGTGGGATGAAAATGCTACCTAGCTTGACACAGTGGGGTGAAAATGCTAGCCAGCTTGGCAAAGTGGGATTAAAATGCTAGAGAACTTGGCAAAGTTGGATGAAAATGCTCGCCAGTTTGGCGAGTTTGGATGAACATGCTAGCCAGCTTGGCAAAGTAGGATGAAAATGCCAGCCAGCTTAGCAAGGTGGGATGAAAATGCTAGATAGATTTGCAATGTGAGATGAAAATGCTACCCACCTTGGCACAGTGGGAAGAAAATGATGACGATGCTAGTCAGCTTGACACGGGGGGATGAAAATTCTAACCAGCTTGGCAAAGTATGATGAAATTGCTAGCCAGCTTGGCAAAGAGGGATGAAAATGCTAGCCAGCTTGGAATGTGGGATGAAAATGCTAGCCAGCTTGGTAAAGTGGGATGAAAATGCTAGCCAGCTTGGCAAGGAGGGATGAACATGCTAGCCAGCTTGACAAGGTGGGATGAACATGCTAGCCAGCTTGGCAAAGTAGGATGAAAATGTTAGATATGTTGGCAGAGTAGGGTGAAAATTCAAGATAGGTTTGCAAACTGGGATGAAAATTGTGGATAGGTTTGAAAATTGGGATGAAGATGCTACACATCTTGGCAAAGTGAGATGAAAATGCTAGATAGGTGTACAAAGTGGGATGAAAATTCTATCAAGCTTGGTCTAGTGGGATGAAAATGCTACCAAACTTGGCAATGTGGGATGAAAATGCTAGCCAGCTTGGCAAAGTGGGATGAAATTGCTGGTTAGGTTTGTAAAGTGGGATGAAAATGCTATCCAGCTTGGTAATGTGAGATGACGATGATAGCCAGCTTGGCACAGGGGATGAAAATTCTAACCAGCTTGGCAAAGTATGATGAAATTGCTAGCCAACTTGGCAAATTGTGATGAAAATGCTAGATATGTATGCAAAGTGGGATGAAAATGCTAGCCAGCTTGGCGAAGTGGGATGAAAATGCTAGCCAGCTTGGCAAAGTTGGATGAAAATGTTCGCCAGCTTGGCAAGTTTGGATGAACATGCTAGCCCGCTTGGCAAAGTAGGATGGAAATGCTAGATATGTTTGCAAAGTTGGATGAAAATTCTAGATAGGTTTGCAAAGTGGGATGAAAATGCTACACAGTTTGGCAAATTGAGATGAAAATGCTAGATAGGTGTGCAAAGTGGGATGAAAATGCTACCAATCTTAGAAAAGTAAGATGAAAAAGGGGATGAAAATTCTAACCAGCTTAGCAAAGTATGATGAAATTGCTAGCCAACTTGGCAAATTGGGATGAAAATGCTAGCCAGCTTGGCAAAGTGGGATGATAATGCCGGCCATCTTAGGAAGGTGGGATGAAAATGCTAGATATGTTTGCAAACTGGGATGAAAATTCTAGATAGGTCTGCAAAGTGGGATGAAAATGCTAGATAGGTTTTCAAAGTAGGATGAAATTGCTACCAAGCTTGGCATAGTGGCATGAAAATGCTAGCCACCTTGGCAAATTTGGATGAAAATGTTCGCCAGCTTGGCAAGTTTGGATGAACATGCTAGCCCGCTTGGCAAAGTAGGATGAAAATGCTAGATATGTTTGCAAAGTTGGATGAAAATTCTAGATAGGTTTGCAAAGTGGGATGAAAATGCTACCCAGCTTGGCAAAGTGGGATGAAAATGCTACCCAGCTTGGAACAGTGGGAAGAAAATGCTAGCCAGCTTAGCAAAGTTGGATGGAAATGCTCGCCAGCTTGGAAAGTTGGAATGAACATGCTAGCCAGCTTGGCAAGGTGGGATGAAAATGCTTGATAGGTTTGCAAAGTGGGATGAAAATGCTAGATAGCTTGGCAAAGTGGGATGAAAATGCTACCTAGATTGGCAAAGTATGATGAAATTGCTAGCTAACTTGGCAAATTGGGATGAAAATCCTAGATATGTATGCAAAGTGGGATGAAAATGCTACCCACCTTGGCAAAGTGGGATGTAAATGCTACCCAGCTTGGCACAGTGGGATAAAAATGCTAGCCAGCTTGGAAAAGTGGGATGTAAATGATAGCCAGCTTGGCAAAGTGGGATGATAATGCATGCCAGTTTGGCCATTTGGGATGAACATGGTTGCCAGCTTGACAAAGTGGGATGAAAATGCTAGCCAGCTTAGCAAGGTGGGATGAAAATGCGTGATAGGTTTGCAAAGTGGGATGAAAATGCTAGATAGCTTGGCAAAGTGGGATGAAAATGCTACCCAGCTTGGCAAAGTATGATGAAATTGCTGGCCAGCTTGGCAAGTTGGGATGAATATGCTATCAAGCTTGGCAAAGTGAGATGAAAATGCTAGATAGGCTTGCAAAGTGGGATGCAAAATGCTATTGAGCTTGGCAAAGTGGGATGAAATTGCTACAAAGCTTGGCAAGGTGGGATGGAAATGCTATCCAGCTTGGCAAAGTTGGATGAAGACGCTACACATCTTGGCAAAGTGAGATGAAAATACTAGATAGGTGTGCAAAGTGGGATGGAAATGCTAACGACCTTGGTAAAGTGAGATGTTGATGCTAGCCAGCTTGGCACAGTGGGATGAAAATTCTAACCAGCTTGGCAAAGTGGGATGAAATTTTTAGCCAACTTGGCAAATTGGGATGAAAATGCTAGATATGTATGCAAAGTGGGATGACAATGCTACCCAGCTTGGCAAAGTGGGATGAAAATGCTACCTAGCTTGACACAGTGGGGTGAAAATGCTAGCCAGCTTGGCAAAGTGGGATTAAAACGCTAGAGAACTTGGCAAAGTTGGATGAAAATGCTCGCCAGTTTGGCGAGTTGGGATGAACATGCTAGCCAGCTTGGCAAAGTAGGATGACAATGCTACCCATCTTGGGAAAGTGAAATGAAAATGCTAGCCAGCTTGGCAACGTTGGATGAAAATGCCAGCCATCTTAGCAAGGTGGGATGAAAATGCTAGATAGGTTTGAAAAATGGGATGAAAATGCCAGATAGCATGGCAAAGTGGGATGAAAATGCTTCCCAGTTTGGCACAGTGGGATGAAAATGCTAGCCAGCTTACCAAAGTGGAATGAAAATGCTTTCTTCAGCTTGGCAAAGTTGGATGAAAATGCTCGCCAGCTTGGCAAGTTGGGATGAACATTCTAGCCGGCTTGGCAAAGTAGGATGAAAATGCTAGATATGTTTGCAAACTGGGATGAAAATTCTAGATAGGTCTGCAAAGTGGGATGAAAATGCTAGATAGCTTTGCAAAGTGGGATGAAAATGCTAGATATTTTTGCAAATTTGGATGAAAGTGCCAGATAAGTTTGCAAAGTGGAATTAAAATGCTACCCAGCTTGGCAAAGTGGGATGAAATTGCTACCAAGCTTGGCAATGTGAGATGAAAATGCTAGCCAGCTTGGCAAAGTTGGATGAAATTGCTAGTTAGGTTTGCAAAGTCGGATAAAAATGCTACCCAGCTTGGCAAAGTGGGATGAAAATGCTACCAATCTTGGCAATGTGAGATGAAAATGCTACCCACCTTGGCACAGTGGGAAGAAAATGATGACGATGCTAGTCAGCTTGACACGGGGGGATGAAAATTCTAACCAGCTTGGCAAAGTATGATTAAATTGCTAGCCAGCTTGGCAAAGAGGGATGAAAATGCTAGCCAGCTTGGAATGTGGGATGAAAATGCTAGCCAGCTTGGTAAAGTGGGATGAAAATGCTTCCCAGCTTGGCACAGTGGGATGAAAATGCTAGCCAGCTTAGCTAAGTGGGATGAAAATGCTTTCTTCAGCTTGGCAAAGTTGGATGAAAATGCTCGCCAGCTTGGCAAGTTGGGATGAACATTCTAGCCGGCTTGGCAAAGTAGGATGAAAATGCTAGATATGTTTGCAAACTGGGATGAATATTCTAGATAGGTCTGCAAAGTGGGATGAAAATGCTAGATAGCTTGGCAAAGTGGGATGAAAATGCTAGATATTTTTGCAAATTTGGATGAAAGTGCCAGATAAATTTGCAAAGTGGAATTAAAATGCTACCCAGCTTGGCAAAGTGGGATGAAATTGCTACCAAGCTTGGCAATGTGAGATGAAAATGCTAGCCAGCTTGGCAAAGTTGGATGAAATTGCTAGTTAGGTTTGCAAAGTGGGATACAAATGCTATCCAGCTTGGCAAAGTGGGATGAAGATGCTACACATATTGGCAAAGTGAGATGAAATTCCTAGATAGGTGTGCAAAGTGGGATGAAAATGCTACCAATCTTAGAAAAGTGAGATGACGATGCTAGTCAGCTTGACACGGGGGGATGCAAATTCTAACCAGCTTGGCAAAGTACTGATCAGAGAGTTGCTTTTTGCAGATGATGCTGCAGTTACGACCCACTCTGAGGAAGAATTGCAATGTCTACTATCTGCATTCTCCAATGCTTGTTCTGAATTTGGTTTAACAATTAGCAAAAAGAAGACACAGATTATGTCACAAGGTGCACATGGGGTACCATCAATCTTTATTGACGATGCCGAACTAGAGATAGTAGACCATTTTATATATCTAGGATCAGTGGTAAATAGCAAATTATCCCTAGATCAGGAAATCAACATCCGGATTGGTAAGGCAGCAACAACAATGAACAGGTTAAGAAAAAGAGTCTGGGAGAACAGGAAGCTTACTGCCAAAACAAAAGTCCTTGTCTATCAAGCCTGTGTCCTTAGTACTCTTCTCTATGGCAGTGAAACCTGGACAACTTACTCACACCAAGAGAACAATTTAAACAGCTTTCATATGCGGTGTCTGCGAAGAATTCTTGGTATTAAGTGGCAAGACAAAATCACAAATACTGAAGTATTGGAAAGATCAGGTTGTGTGACAGTTTATTCCATGCTCAGTCTTCGTAGACTTAGATGGATAGGACATCTTAGGAGGATGGATGATGGTAGAATACCAAAGAATATCTTTTTTGGTGAATTACAGATGGGTAAGAGATCTCAGGGTCGGCCTCTACTACGATACAAAGATGTGTGTAAGCGGGACATGATTGATACAGGCATTGATAATGCACATTGGGAGCAAGTCGCCGCTGAACGTGTTGCATGGAGGGCAAATATCAGAAATGGAATAAAGTCAAAGGAGAAAATTATTGCAGAAAAGTCACACACCAAGCGTTTGAGACGTAAGATGGTGCATGATGGTGGAAATGACCACGTGTTCACGTGCACCCACTGTGAACGGACATTTACAGCGCAAATTGGCCTTATCAGTCACACTCGCTACCGCCATAGTTAAAAATTATTATGCCTTTTTAAAGCACAAACTATCGTCTGTCAAGACGGCAAGGTGCCAAATGTATGTGGCAAAGTATGATGAAATTGCTAGCCAGCTTGGCAAAGAGGGATGAAAATGCTAGCCAGCTTGGAAATGTGGGATGAAAATGCTAGCCAGCTTGGAATGTGGGATGAAAATGCTAGCCAGCTTGGTAAAGTGGGATGAAAATGCTAGCCAGCTTGGCAAGGAGGGATGCACATGCTAGCCAGCTTGACAAGGTGGGATGAACATGCTAGCCAGCTTGGCAAAGTAGGATGAAAATGTTAGATATGTTGGCAGAGTCGGGTGAAAATTCAAGATAGGTTTGCAAACTGGGATGAAAATTGTGGATAGGTTTGAAAAGTGGGATGAAGATGTGACACATATTGGCAAAGTGAGATGAAAATGCTAGATAGGTGTACAAAGTGGGATGAAAATTCTATCAAGCTTGGCCAAGTGGGATGAAAATGCTACCAAACTTGGCAATGTGGGATGAAACTGCTAGCCAACTTGGCAAATTGGGATGAAAATGCTAGATATATATGCAAGGTGGGATGAAAATGCTATCCAGCTTGGCAAAGTGAGGTGAAAATGCTAGATAGGCTTGCAAAGTGGGATGCAAAATGCTATTGAGCTTGGCAAAGTGGGATGAAATTGCTACCAAGCTTGGCAATGTGGGATGAAAATGCTATCCAGCTTGGCAAAGTTGGATGAAGATGCTACACATCTTGGCAAAGTGAGATGAATATACTAGATAGGTGTACAAAGTGGGATGGAAATGCTACCGACCTTGGTAAAGTGAGATGTTGATGCTAGCCAGCTTGGCACAGTGGGATGAAAATTCTAACCAGCTTGGCAAAATGGGATGAAATTGTTAACCAACTTGGCAAATTGGGATGAAAATGCTAGATATGTATTCAAAGTGGGATGACAATGCTACCCAGCTTGGCAAAGTGGGATGAAAATGCTACCTAGCTTGACACAGTGGGATGAAAATGCTACCCAACTTGGCACAGTGGGAAGAAAATGCTAGCCAGCTTGGCAAAGTTGGATGGAAATGCTCGCCAGCTTGGAAAGTTGGAATGAACATGCTAGCCAGCTTGGCAAAGTGGGATGAAAATGCCTGCCAGCTTAGCAAGGTGGGATGAAAATGCTTGATAGGTTTGCAAAGTGGGATGAAAATGCTACCCAGCTTGGCAAAGTATGATGAAATTGCTAGCCAACTTGGCAAATTGGGATGAAAATGCTAGATATGTATGCAAAGTGGGATGAAAATGCTACCCACCTTGGCAAAGTGGGATGTAAATGCTACCCAGCTTGGCACAGTGGGATAAAAATGCTAGCCAGCTTGGAAAACTGGGATGAAAATGATAGCCACCTTGGCAAAGTGGGATGATAATGCTTGCCAGTTTGGCCATTTGGGATGAACATGGTAGCCAGCTTGGCAAAGTGGGATAAAAATGCCAGCCAGCTTAGCAAGGTGGGATGACAATGCTAGATAGATTTGCAAAGTGGGATGAAAATGCTAACCAGCTTGGCAAAGTAGGATGAAAATGCTACCCAGCTTGGGAAAATGAAATGAAAATGCTAGACAGCTTGGCAAAGTGGGATGAAAATGCCAGCCATCTTAGGTAGGTGGGATGAAAATGCTAGATATGTTTGCAAACTGGGATGAAAATTCTAGATAGGTCTGCAAAGTGGGATGAAAATGCTAGATAGGTTTTCAAAGTGGGATGAAAAAGCTATCCATCTTGGCAAAGTGAGATGAAAATGCTAGATAGCTTGGCAATGTGGGATGAAAATGCTACCCAGCTTGGCAAAGTTGGATGAAATTTCTAGGTAGGTTTGCAAAGTGGCATGAAACTGCTATCCAGCTTGGCAAAGTGGGATGAAGATGTTACACATATTGGCAAAGTGGGATGAAAAAGTTAAGAAGCTTTGTAAAGTGAGAATACGATGCTAGCCAGCTTGGCACAGTGGGATGAAAATTCTAACCAGTTGGCAAAGTATGATGAAATAGTTAGCCAGCTTGGCATAGTGGGATGTGAATGCTACCCAGCTTGGCAATGTGGGATGAAAATGCTAGCCAGCATGGTAAAGTGGGATGAAAATGCTTGCCAAATTGGCAAGGTGGGATGAACATGCTAGCCAGCTTGGCAAAGTAGGATGAAAATGCTAGATATGTTGGCAAAGTCGGGTGAAAATTCTAGATAGGTTTGCAAACTGGGATGAAAATTGTGGATATGTTTGCACATTCGGAAGAAGATGCTACACATCTTGGCAAAGCGAGATGAAAATGCTAGATAGGTTTGCATATTGAGTTGACAATGCTACATAAGTTTGCAAAGTGGGATGAAAATGCTATCCAGCTTAGCAAAGTGGGATGAAAATGCTAGATAGGTTTGCAAAGTTGGATGAAAATGCTACCGACCTTGGTAAAGTGAGATGTTGATGCTAGCCAGCTTGGCACAGTGGGATGAAAATTCTAACCAGCTTGGCAAAATGGGATGAAAATGCTAGATATGTATGCAAAGTGGTATGACAATGCTACCCAGCTTGGCAAAGTGGGATGAAAATGCTACCTAGCTTGACACAGTGGGGTGAAAATTCTAGCCAGCTTGGCAAAGTGGGATAAAAATGCCAGCCAGCTTAGCAAGGTGGGATGACAATGCTAGATAGATTTGCAAAGTGGGATGAAAATGCTAACCAGCTTGGCAAAGTAGGATGAAAATGCTACCCAGCTTGGGAAAATGAAATGAAAATGCTAGCCAGCTTGGCAAAGTGGGATGAAAATGCCAGCCATCTTAGGTAGGTGGGATGAAAATTCTAGATATGTTTGCAAACTGGGATGAAAATTCTAGATAGGTCTGCAAAGTGGGATGAAAATGCTAGATAGGTTTTCAAAGTGGGATGAAAAAGCTATCCAGCTTGGCAAAGTGAGATGAAAATGCTAGATAGATTTGCAAAGTGGGATGAAAATGCTAGCCAGCTTGGCAAAGTAGGATGAAAATGCTACCCAGCTTGGGAAAGTGAAATGAAAATGCTAGCCAGCTTGGCAAAGTTGGATGAAAATGCCAGCCATCTTAGCAAGGTGGGATGAAAATGCTAGATAGGTTTGAAAAATGGGATGAAAATGCCAGATAGCATGGCAAAGTGGGATGAAAATGCTTCCCAGCTTGGCACAGTGGGATGAAAATGCTAGCCAGCTTAGCAAAGTGGGATGAAAATGCTTTCTTTAGCTTGGCAAAGTTGGATGAAAATGCTCGCCAGCTTGGCGAGTTGGGATGAACATTCTAGGCGGCTTGGCAAAGTAGGATGAAAATGCTAGATATGTTTGCAAACTGCGATGAAAATTCTAGATAGGTCTGCAAAGTGGGATGAAAATGCTAGATAGCTTGGCAAAGTGGGATGAAAATGCTAGATATTTTTGCAAATTTGGATGAAAGTGCCAGATAAGTTTGCAAAGTGGAATTAAAATGCTACCCAGCTTGGCAAAGTGGGATTAAATTGCTACCAAGCTTGGCAATGTGAGATGAAAATGCTAGCCAGCTTGGCAAAGTTGGATGAAATTGCTAGTTAGGTTTGCAAAGTGGGATAAAAATGCTACCCAGCTTGGCAAAGTGGGATGAAAATGCTACCAATCTTGGCAATGTGAGATGAAAATGCTACCCACCTTGGCACAGTGGGAAGAAAATGCCAGCCATCTTAGGTAGGTGGGATAAAAATGCTAGATATGTTTGCAAACTGGGATGAAAATTCTAGATAGGTCTGCAAACTGGGATGAAAATTCTAGATAGGTCTGCAAAGTGGGATGAAAATGCTAGATATGTTTTCAAAGTGGGATGAAAAAGCTATCCAGCTTGGCAAAGTGAGATGAAAATGCTAGATAGCTTGGCAATGTGGGATGAAAATGCTACCCAGCTTGGCATAGTGGCATGAAAATGCTAGCCAGCTTGGCGAAGTGGGATGAAAATGCTAGCCAGCTTGGCAAAGTTGGATGAAAATGTTCGCCAGCTTGGCAAGTTCGGATGAACATGCTAGCCCACTTGGCAAAGTAGGATGAAAATGCTAGATATGTTTGCAAAGTTGGATGAAAATGCTAGATAAGTTTGCAAAGTGGGATGAAAATGCTATCCAGATTGGCAAAGTTTGATGAAATTGCTAGTTCGGTTTGCAAAGTGGGATGAAAATGCTATCCAGCTTGACAAAGTAAGATGAAAACGCTATACAGGTTTGCAAAGTCGGATGAATATGCTACCCAGCATGGCAAAGTGAGATAAAAATGCTAGATAGGTTTGCAAAGTGGGATGAAAATGCTATCCAGCTTGGCAAAGTGGGATGAGAATGCTACCCAGCTTGGCAAAGTGGGATGAAAATGCAATGTATGTTTGCAAAGTGGGATGAAAATGCTAACCAGCTTGGCACAGTGGAATAAAACTTGGCAAAATGAGATGAAATTGCTTTCCAGCATAGCAAAATGGGATGAAAATGCTAGCCAGCTTGGCAAAGTGGGATGAAAATTCTAGCCAGCTTAGCAAAGTTGGATGAAAATGCTGGCCAGCTTGGCAAATTGGGATGAACATGCTAGCCCGCTTGGCAAAGTAGGATGAAATTGCCAGATAGATTTTCGAAGTGGGATGAAAATGCTATCCAGCTTGGCAAATTTAGATGAAAATGCTAGGTAGGTTTGCAAAGTGGGATGAAAATGCTATTGAGCTTGGCAAAGTGGGATGAAAATGCTACCAAGCTTGGCAATATGGGATGAAAATGCTAGTCAGCTTGGCAAAGTGGGATGAAATTGATAGTTAGGTTTGCAAGGTGGGATGAAAAGGCTATCCAGCTTGGCAGAGTGGGATGAAGATGCTACACATCTAGGCAAAGTAAGATGAAAATGCTAGATAGTGTTGCAAAGTGGGATGAAAATGCTACCGACCTTGGTAATGTGAGATGACGATGCTAGCCAGCTTGGCACAGTGGGATGAAAATGCTAGCCAGCTTGGCAAAGTTGGATGAAATTGCTCGCCAGCTTGGCAAGTTGGGATGAACATGCTAGCCAGCTTGGCAAAATGGGATGAAAATGCCAGCCAGCTTAGCAAGGTGGGATGAAAATGCTAGATAGCTTGGCAAAGTTGGATGAAAATGCTACCCAGCTTAGCACAGTGGGATGAAAATGCTATCCAGCTTGGCGATGTGGGATGAAGATGCTAGCCAGCTTGGCAAAGTTGGATGAAAATGCTCGCCAGCTTAGCAAGTTGGGATGAACATGCTAGCCCGCTTGGCAAAGTGGGATTAAAACGCTAGATATTTTTGCAAACTTGGATAAATATTCTAGATAGATTTGCAAAGTGGTATGAAAATGCTAGATAGGTTTGCAAAGTGGGATAAAAATGCTACCCATCTTGGCAAAGTGAGATGAAAATGCCATATAAGTTTTCAAAGTGGGATGAAACTGCTACCCAGCTTGGCAAAGTGAGATGAAAATGCTATCAAGCTTGACAATGTGGGATGAAAATGCTAGCCAGCTTGGCAAAGTTGGATGAAATTTCTAGGTAGGTTTGCAAAGTGGCATGAAACTGCTATCCAGCTTGGCAAAGTAGGATGAAGATGCTACACATATTGGCAAAGTGGGATGAAAAAGTTAAGAAGCTTTGTAAAGTGAGAATACGATGCTAGCCAGCTTGGCACAGTGGGATGAAAATTCTAACCAGTTGGCAAAGTATGATGAAATAGTTAGCCGGCTTGGCATAGTGGGATGTGAATGCTACCCAGCTTGGCAATGTGGGATGAAAATGCTAGCCAGCATGGTAAAGTGGGATCTGGCTTGAAACAGGGTGATGCACTATCGCCGCTACTCTTCAATCTGGCTCTAGAGAAAGTTGTAAGGAAGGTAAAGGAGGAATGTGATATTGGAGGAACATCCAAGCTGCTTAGTTATGCAGATGATATAGATATTATAGGGCAAAGTGAACAAAAGACATTGGAAATATTGACTCACTTAAAGGAAAAAGCCCAACAGATGGGGCTGGTTATCAACCAAGATAAGACAGAATATATGGTAATTTCAAGAGACGGAATGGCTAGAAACTCTGGCCACATACAAATAGATAATATGACCATTAAAAGAACGGAAACATACAAATACCTGGGTACGATCTTCAACTGCTCCAACATCATAAGGGAAGAAATACAAACTAGAATCAACTCTGGAAATAAGATATACTATGCACTACAACATCTACTAAAATCAAAGGCGCTATCTCGTAACACCAAAATCACAATATACAAAACACTGATCAGACCAGTTGTGCTGTATGGCTCTGAAACCTGGAGTACAACGAAAGGAGACGAAGCCTTGTTACAAACCTTTGAGAACAAAATTTTAAGACGCATCTTTGGACCCATTAGGGATACACAAAGTGGAGAGTGGAAAAGAAGAAGTAACAAAGACATTTATGATCTGTTTAAGTCCCCGCTAATCACTGGTATCATGAAGGCTAATAGAATACAATGGCTGGGGCATATAGAAAGAATGGAAGATAATAGGGAAACAAAACTCGCTTACACTCAGGAAATAAATGACCGTAGACCCCGAGGTAGACCAAGAAGGCGGTGGAGAGATAATACATGTACAGACCTGCAAGCACTTGGAATCAACGACTGGCAAGAGAAGGTCCACCAGAGAGACGAATGGAGACGGATTGTATTTGCAGCAAAGAACCTCAATGGCTCGGAACGCTGAAGAAGAAGAATGGTAAAGTGGGATGAAAATGCTTGCCAAATTGGCAAGGTGGGATGAACATGCTAGCCAGCTTGGCAAAGTAGGATGAAAATGCTAGATATGTTGGCAAAGTCGGGTGAAAATTCTAGATAGGTTTGCAAACTGGGATGAAAATTGTGGATATGTTTGTAAATTCGGAAGAAGATGCTACACATCTTGGCAAAGCGAGATGAAAATGCTAGATAGGTTTGCAAATTGAGTTGACAATGCTACATAAGTTTGCAAAGTGGGATGAAAATGCTATCCAGCTTAGCAAAGTGGGATGAAAATGCTAGATAGGTTTGCAAAGTTGGATGAAAATGCTACCGACCTTGGTAAAGTGAGATGTTGATGCTAGCCAGCTTGGCACAGTGGGATGAAAATTCTAACCAGCTTGGCAAAGTGGGATGAAATTTTTAGCCAACTTGGCAAATTGGGATGAAAATGCTAGATATGTATGCAAAGTGGGATGACAATGCTACCCAGCTTGGTAAAGTGGGATGAAAATGCTACCTAGCTTGACACAGTGGGGTGAAAATGCTAGCCAGCTTGGCAAAGTGGGTTGAAAATGCTACCTAGCTTGACACAGTGGGGTGAAAATGCTAGCCAGCTTGGCAAAGTGGGATGAAAATGCTAGAGAACTTGGCAAAGTTGGATGAAAATGCTCGCCAGTTTGGCGAGTTGGGATGAACATGCTAGCCAGCTTGGCAAAGTAGGATGAAAATGCCAGCCAGCTTAGCAAGGTGGGATAAAAATGCTAGATAGATTTGCAAAGTGGGATGAAAATGCTAGCCAGCTTGGCAAAGTAGGATGAAAATGCTACCCAGCTTCGGAAAGTGAAATGAAAATGCTAGCCAGCTTGGCAAAGTTGGATGAAAATGCTAGATAGGTTTGAAAAATGGGATGAAAATGCCAGATAGTATGGCAAAGTGGGATGAAAATGCTTTCTTCAGCTTGGCAAAGTTGGATGAAAATGCTCGCCAGCTTGGCAAGTTGGGATGAACATTCTAGCCGGCTTGGCAAAGTAGGATGAAAATGCTAGATATGTTTGCAAACTGCGATGAAAATTCTAGATAGGTCTGCAAAGTGGGATGAAAATGCTAGATAGCTTGGCAAAGTGGGATGAAAATGCTAGATATTTTTGCAAATTTGGATGAAAGTGCCAGATAAGTTTGCAAAGTGGAATTAAAATGCTACCCAGCTTGGCAAAGTGGGATGAAATTGCTACCAAGCTTGGCAATGTGAGATGAAAATGCTAGCCAGCTTGGCAAAGTTGGATGAAATTGCTAGTTAGGTTTGCAAAGTGGGATAAAAATGCTATCCAGCTTGGCAAAGTGGGATGAAGATGCTACACATATTGGCAAAGTGAGATGAAATTCCTAGATAGGTGTGCAAAGTGGGATGAAAATGCTACCAATCTTAGAAAAGTGAGATGACGATGCTAGTCAGCTTGACACGGGGGGATGCAAATTCTAACCAGCTTGGCAAAGTATGATGAAATTGCTAGCCAGCTTGGCAAAGAGGGATGAAAATGCTAGCCAGCTTGGAAATGTGGGATGAAAATGCTAGCCAGCTTGGAATGTGGGATGAAAATGCTAGCCAGCTTGGTAAAGTGGGATGGAAATGCTCACCAGCTTGGCAAGTTGGGATGAACATTCTAGCCGGCTTGGCAAAGTAGGATGAAAATGTTAGATATGTTGGCAGAGTCGGGTGAAAATTCAAGAAAGGTTTGTAAACTGGGATGAAAATTGTGGATAGGTTTGAAAAGTGGGATGAAGATGCTACACATATTGGCAAAGTGAGATGAAAATGCCAGATAGGTGTACAAAGTGGGATGAAAATTCTATCAAGCTTGGCCAAGTGGGATGAAAATGCTACCAAACTTGGTAATGTGGGATGAAATTGCTAGCCAACTTGGCAAATTGGGATGAAAATGCTAGATATGTATGCAAGGTGGGATGAAAATGCTATCCAGCTTGGCAAAGTGAGATGAAAATGCTACTTTATTGCTAGATAGGCTTGCAAAGTGGGATGCAAAATGCTATTGAGCTTGGCAAAGTGGGATGAAATTGCTACCAAGCTTGGCAATGTGGGATGAAAATGCTATCCAGCTTGGCAAAGTTGGATGAAGATGCTACACATCTTGGCAAAGTGAGATGAATATACTAGATAGGTGTGCAAAGTGGGATGGAAATGCTACCGACCTTGGTAAAGTGAGATGTTGATGCTAGCCAGCTTGGCACAGTGGGATGAAAATGCTACCCAGCTTGGCATAGTGGCATGAAAATGCTAGTCAGCTTGGCGAAGTAGGATGAAAATGCTAGCCAGCTTGGCAAAGTTGGATGAAAATATTCGCCAGCTTGGCAAGTTTGGATGAACATGCTAGCCCACTTGGCAAAGTAGGATGAAAATGTTAGATATGTTTGCAAAGTTGGATGAAAATTCTAGTGGGTTTGCAAAGTGGGATGAAAATGCTACACAGTTTGGCAAATTGAGATGAAAATGCTAGATAAGTTTGCAAAGTGGGATGAAAATGCTATCCAGATTGGCAAAGTTTGATGAAATTGCTAGTTCGGTTTGCAAAGTGGGATGAAAATGCTATCCAGCTTGACAAAGTAAGATGAAAACGCTATACAGGTTTGCAAAGTTGGATGAATATGCTACCCAGCTTGGAAAAGTGAGATAAAAATGCTAGATAGGTTTGCAAAATGCAATGAAAATGCTAGCCAGCTTGGCAAAGTGGGATGAAAATGCTAGAGAACTTGGCAAAGTTGGATGAAAATGCTCGCCAGTTTGGCGAGTTGGGATGAACATGCTAGCCAGCTTGGCAAAGTAGGATGAAAATTCTACCCAGCTTGGGAAAGTGAAATGAAAATGCTAGCCAGCTTGGCAAAGTGGGATGAAAATGCTACCCAGCTTGGCACAGTGGGATGAAAATGCTAGCCAGCTTGGCAAGTTGGGATGAACATGCAAGCCGGCTTGGCAAAGTAGAATGAAAATGCTAGATATGTTTGCAAAATGGGATGAAAATGATAGATAGCATGGCAAAATGGGATGAAAATGCTACCCAGCTTGGCACAGTGGGGTGAGAATGCTAGCCAGCTGAGCAAAGTGGGATGAAAATGCTAGCCAGCTTGGCAAAGTTGGATGAAAATGCTCGCCAGCTTGGCAAGTTGGGATGAACATGCTAGCCGGCTTGGCAAAGTAGGATGAAAATGCTAGATATGTTTGCAAACTGGGATGAAAATTCTAGATAGGTCTGCAAAGTGATATGAAAATGCTAGATAGCTTGGCAAAGTGGGATGAAAATGCTAGATATTTTTGCAAATTTGGATGAAAGTGCCAGATAAGTTTGCAAAGTGGAATTAAAATGCTACCCAGCTTGGCAAAGTGGGATGAAAATGCTACCAAGCTTGGCAATGTGAGATGAAAATGCTAGCCAGCTTGGCAAAGTTGGATGAAATTGCTAGTTAGGTTTGCAAAGTGAGATAAAAATGCTATCCAGCTTGGCAAAGTGGAATGAAGTTGCTACACATCTTGGCAAAGTGAGATGAAAATGATGACGATGCTAGTCAGCTTGACACGGGGGGGATGAAAATTCTAACCAGCTTGGCAAAGTATGATGAAATTTCTAGCCAGCTTGGTAAAGTGGGATGAAAATGCTAGCCAGCTTGGCAAGGAGGGATGAACATGCTAGCCAGCTTGACAAGGTGGGATGAACATGCTAGCCAGCTTGGCAAAGTAGGATGAAAATGTTAGATATGTTGGCAGAGTAGGGTGAAAATTCAAGATAGGTTTGCAAACTGGGATGAAAATTGTGGATAGGTTTGAAAATTGGGATGAAGATGCTACACATCTTGGCAAAGTGAGATAAAAATGCTAGATAGTTGTACAAAGTGGGATGAAAATTCTATCAAGCTTGGTCTAGTGGGATGAAAATGCTACCAAACTTGGCAATGTGGGATGAAAATGCTAGCCAGCTTGGCAAAGTGGGATGAAATTGCTGGTTAGGTTTGTAAAGTGGGATGAAAATGCTATCCAGCTTGGCAAAGTGGTATGTAGATGCTACACATCTTGGCAAAGTGAGAAGACAATGCTACATAGGTGTGCAAAGTGGAATGAAAATGCTACCAACCTTGGTAATGTGAGATGACGATGCTAGCCAGCTTGGCACAGGGGATGAGAATTCTAACCAGCTTGGCAAATAGGGATGAAAATGCTACCCAACTTGGCACAGTGGGAAGAAAATGCTAGCCAGCTTGGCAAAGTTGGATGGAAATGCTCGCCAGCATGGAAAGTTGGAATCAACATGCTAGCCAGCTTGGCAAAGTGGGATGAAAATGCCAGCCAGCTTAGCAAGGTGGGATGAAAATGCTTGATAGGTTTGCAAAGTGGGATGAAAATGCTAGATAGCTTGGCAAAGTGGGATGAAAATGCTACCCAGCTTGGCAAAGTATGATGAAATTGCTAGCCAACTTGGCAAATTGGGATGAAAATGCTAGATATGTATGCAAAGTGGGATGAAAATGCTACCCACCTTGGCAAAGTGGGATGTAAATGCTACCCACCTTGGCACAGTGGGATAAAAATGCTAGCCAGCTTGGAAAAGTGGGATGAAAATGATAGTCACCTTGGCAAAGTGGGATGATAATGCTAGATAGATTTGCAAAGTGGGATGAAAATGCTAACCAGCTTGGCAAAGTAGGATGAAAATGCTACCCAGCTTGGGAAAATGAAATGAAAATGCTAGCCAGCTTGGCAAAGTGGGATGAAAATGCCAGCCATCTTAGGAAGGTGGGATGAAAATGCTAGATATGTTTGCAAACTGGGATGAAAGTTCTAGATAGGTCTGCAAAGTGGGATGAAAATGCTAGATAGGTTTTCAAAGTGGGATGAAAAAGCTATCCAGCTTGGCAAAGTGAGATAAAATTGCTAGATAGCTTGGCAATGTGGGATGAAAATGCTACCCAGCTTGGCATAGTGGCATGAAAATGCTAGCCAGCTTGGCGAAGTGGGATGAAAATGCTAGCCAGCTTGGCAAAGTTGGATGAAAATGTTCGCCAGCTTGGCAAGTTCGGATGAACATGCTAGCCCACTTGGCAAAGTAGGATGAAAATGCTAGATAGCTTGGCAATGTGGGATGAAAATGCTACCCAGCTTGGCATAGTGGCATGAAAATGCTAGCCAGTTTGGCGAAGTGGGATGAAAATGCTAGCCAGCTTGGCAAAGTTGGATGAAAATGTTCGCCAGCTTGGCAAGTTCGGATGAACATGCTAGCCCACTTGGCAAAGTAGGATGAAAATGCTAGATATGTTTCCAAAGTTGGATGAAAATTCTAGATAGGTTTGCAAAGTGGGATGAAAATGCTACACAGTTTGGCAAATTGAGATAAAAATGCTAGATAAGTTTGCAAAGTGGGATGAAAATGCTATCCAGATTGGCAAAGTTTGATGAAATTTCTAGTTCGGTTTGCAAAGTGGGATGAAAATGCTATATAGCTTGACAAAGTAAGATGAAAACGCTATACAGGTTTGCAAAGTCGGATGAATATGCTACCCAGCTTGGCAAAGTGAGATAAAAATGCTAGATAGGTTTGCAAAGTGGGATGAAAATGCTATCCAGCTTGGCAAAGTGGGATGAGAATGCTACCCAGCTTGGCAAAGTTGGATGAAAATGCTGGCCAGCTTGGCAAATTGGGATGAAATTGCTAGCCCGCTTGGCAAAGTAGGATGAAATTGCTAGATAGATTTTCGAAGTGGGATGAAAATGCTATCCAGCTTGGCAAATTTAGATGAAAATGCTAGGTAGGTTTGCAAAGTGGGATGAAAATGCAACCAAGCTTGGCAATATGGGATGAAAATGCTAGTCAGCTTGGCAAAGTGGGATGAAATTGATAGTTAGGTTTGCAAGGTGGGATGAAAAGGCTGTCCAGCTTGGCAGAGTGGGATGAAGATGCTACACATCTAGGAAAAGTGAGATGAAAATGCTAGAAAGTGTTGCAAAGTGGGATGAAAATGCTACCGACCTTGGTAAAGTGAGATGACGATGCTAGCCAGCTTGGCACAGTGGGATGAAAATGCTAGCCAGCTTGGCAAAGTTGGATGAAAATGCTCGCCAGCTTGGCAAGTTGGGATGAACATGCTAGCCAGCTTGGCAAAATGGGATGAAAATGCCAGCCAGCCTAGCAAGGTGGGATGAAAATGATAGATAGCTTGGCAAAGTGGGATGAAAATGCTACCCAGCTTGGCACAGTCTGATGAAAATGCTATCCAGCTTGGCGATGTGGGATGAAAATGCTAGCCAGCTTGGCAAAGTTGGATGAAAATGCTCGCCAGCTTGGCAAGTTGGGATGAACATGCTAGCCCGCTTGGCAAAGTGGGATTAAAATGCTAGATATTTTTGCAAACTTGGATAAATATTCTAGATAGATTTGCAAAGTGGTATGAAAATGCTAGATAGGTTTGCAAAGTGGGATAAAAATGCTACCCATCTTGGCAAAGTGAGATGAAAATGCCATATAAGTTTTCAAAGTGGGATGAAACTGCTACCCAGCTTGGCAAAGTTAGATGAAAATGCTATCAAGCTTGACAATGTGGGATGAAAATGCTAGCCAGCTTGGCAAAGTTGGCTGAAATTTCTAGGTAGGTTTGCAAAGTGGCATGAAACTGCTATCCAGCTTGGCAAAGTGGGATGAAGATGCTACACATATTGGCAAAGTGGGATGAAAAAGTTAAGAAGCTTTGTAAAGTGAGAATACGATGCTAGCCAGCTTGGCGCAGTGGGATGAAAATTCTAACCAGTTGGCAAAGTATGATGAAATAGTTAGCCAGCTTGGCATAGTGGGATGTGAATGCTACCCAGCTTGGCAATGTGGGATGAAAATGCTAGCCAGCATGGTAAAGTGGGATGAAAATGCTTGCCAAATTGGCAAGGTGGGATGAACATGCTAGCCAGCTTGGCAAAGTAGGATGAAAATGCTAGATATGTTGGCAAAGTCGGGTGAAAATTCTAGATAGGTTTGCAAACTGGGATGAAAATTGTGGATATGATTGCAAATTCGGAAGAAGATGCTACACATCTTGGCAAAGCGAAATGAAAATGCTAGATAGGTTTGCAAATTGAGTTGACAATGCTACATAAGTTTGCAAAGTGGGATGAAAATGCTATCCAGCTTAGCAAAGTGGGATGAAAATGCTAGATAGGTTTGCAAAGTTGGATGAAAATGCTATCCAACTTGGCAACGTAGGATGAAGATGCTACAAAGCTTGGCAATGTGGGATGAAAATGCAAACCAGCTTGGCAAAGTGGGATGAAAATGCTAGATAGGTTTGCAAAGTGGGATGAAAATGCTAACCAGCTTGGCAAAGTGAGATGAAAATGCTATATAGGTTTGCAAATTGGGGTGAAAATGCTATCCAGCTTGGCAAAGTGGGAGGAAAATGCCAACAAGCTTAGCAAGGTTGGATGAAAATGCTAGATACGTTTGTAAAGTGGGATAAAAATGCTAGATATCTTGGCGAAGTTGGATGAAAAAGCTACCCTGCTTGGAACAGTGGGACGAAAATGCTATCCAGCTTGGCAAAGTAGGATGAAAATGCTAGCCAGCTTGGCAAAGTTGGATGAAAATGCTAGCCAGCTTCGCATGTTGGAATGAACATGCTAGCCCGCTTGGCAAAGTAGGATGAAAATGCTAGATATGTTTGCAAACTTGGATGAAAATTCTCAATAGGTTTGCAAAGTGAAATGGAAATGCTAGATAGGTTTGCAAAGTCGGATGAACATGCTACCCAGCTATGCAAAGTGAGATGAAAATTTTAGATATTTTTGCAAAGTGGGATGAAAATGCTATCCAACTTGGCAAAGTGGGATGAAAATGTTATCAAGCTTGGCAAACTTGGATAAATATTCTAGATAGATTTGCAAAGTGGTATGAAAATGCTAGATAGGTTTGCAAAGTGGGATAAAAATGCTACCCATCTTGGCAAAGTGAGATGAAAATGCCATATAAGTTTTCAAAGTGGGATGAAACTGCTACCCAGCTTGGCAAAGTGAGATGAAAATGCTATCAAGCTTGACAATGTGGGATGAAAATGCTAGCCGGCTTGGCAAAGTTGGATGCAAATTGCTAGCTAGGTGTGCAAAGTGGGATGAAAATGCTACCGACCTTTGTAAATTGAGATGATAATGCTAGCCAGCTTGGCACAGTGGGATGAAAATTCTAACCAGCTTGGCAAAGTATGATGAAATTGCTAGCCAGCTTGGCAAATTGGGATGAAAATGCTAGATGTGTATGCAAAGTGGGATGAAAATGCTACCCAGCTTGGCAAAGTGGGATGAATATGCTAACCAGCTTGGGAAAGTGGAATGAAAATGCTAGCCAGCTTGGCAAAGTGAGATGAAAATGCCAGCCAGCTTAGCAAGGTGGAATGAAAATTCTAGATAGGTTTGCAAAGTGGGATGAAAATGCTAGATAGCTAGGCAAAGTTGGATGAAAATGCTACCCAGCTTGTCACAGTGGGATGAAAATGCTAGCCAGCTTGGCAAAGTGGGATGAAAATGCTTGCCAACTTGGCAAAGTTGGATGAAAATGCTAGCCAGCTTGGAAAAGTGGGATGAACATACTCGCCTGTTTGGCAAAGTAGGATGAAAATGCTAGATATGTTTGCAAACTGGGATGAAAATTCTAGATAGGTTTGCAAAGTGTGATGAAAATGCTACCCAGCTTGGCTAAGTGATATAAAAATGCCAGATAAGTTTGCAAATTGGGATGAAAATGCTACCCAGCTTGGCAAAGTGAGATTAAAATTCTAGATATATTTGCAAAGTGGGAATGAAAATGCTATCCAGCTTGCTAAAGTGGGATGCAATTGCTACTAAGCTTGGCAATGTGGGATGAAAATGCTAGCCAGCTTGGATAAGTTGGAAACAATGCTCTCCAGCTTCGCATGTTGGGATGAACATGCTAGCCCGCTTGGCAAAGTAGGATGAAAATGCTAGATATGTTTGCAAACTAGAATGAAAATTTTGGATAGGTTTGCAAAGTGGAATGAAAATGCTAGATAGGTTTGCAAAGTGGGATGAAAATGCTACCCAGCTTGGCAAAGTGAGATGACAATGCTAGATAAGTTTGCAAAGTGGGATCAAAATACTACCCAGCTTGGCAAAGTGGGATGAAAATGCTAGATATTTTTGCACAGTGGGATGAAAATACTATCCAGCTTGGCAAAGTGGGGTGAAAATGCTACCAAGCTTGGCAATGTCTGATGAAAATGCTAGCCAGCTTGGCAAAGTGGGATGAAATTACTAGTTAAGTTTGCAAAGTGGGATGAAAATGCTGTCCAGCTTGGCAATTTGGGATGAAAATGCTACACATCTTGACAAAGTGAGATGAAAATGCTAAATAGGTGTGCAAAGTGGGATGAAAATGCTACAAACCTTAGTAAAGTGAGGTGACGATGCTAGCCAGCTTGGCACAGTGGGATGAAAATTCTAACCAGCTTGGCAAAGTATGATGAAATTGCTAGCCAACTTAGCAAATTAGGGTGAAAATGATAGATATGTATGCAAAGTGGGATGAAACTGCTACCCAGTTTGGCAAAGTGGGATGGAAATGCTAGCTTGGCAAAGTAGAATGAGAATGCTACCCAGCATGGGAAAGTGAAATGAAAATGCTAGCCAGCTTAGAAATGTGGGATGAAAATGCTAGATAGGTTTACAAAGTGGGATTCTTCTTCTTCTTCTGCGTTCATCCAGAGTTTTTTTTCGGGTGTGATTGCGTTGTGCCTGTTTACAGCAGAGCTGCGTTCTAGCGCAGTTAAGCCGACACATCCGACTTCTGCGGGCATTTGTTGACCGGGTTAACCTTCCCGGGGGCAAAGTGGGATTAAAATGCTAGCCAGCTTGGCAAAGTGGGATGATAATGCTCGCCAGCTTCTCATGTTGGGATGAACATGCTAGCCCGATTGGCAAAGTAGTATGAAAATGCTAGATATGTTGGAAAAGTCGGATGAAAATTCTAGATAGGTTTGCAAACTGGGATGAAAATGCTAGATAGTTTTGCAAAGTGGGATGAAAATGCTAGACAGGTTTGCAAAGTGGGATGAAAATGCTACTGAGCTTGGCAAATTGAGATGAAAATGCTAGATAGGTTTTCAAAGTGGGATGAAAATGCTATCCAGCTTGGTAAAGTGGGATGAAAATGCTACCAAGCGTGGCAATGTGGGGTGAAAATGCTAACCAGTTTGGCAAAGTGGGATGAAATTGCTAGTTAGGTTTGCAAAGTGGGATGAAAATGCTATCCACCTTTGCAAAGTGGGATGAAAATGCTAGCCATCTTGGTAAAGTGGGATGAAAATGCTTGATAAAAATGTTATCCAGTTTGGCAAGTTGGGATGAAAATGCTATATAGTTTGGCAACATGTGATGAAAATGCTAGCTAGCTTAGTAAAGAGGGATGAAGATTCTAGATAGGTTATCAAAGTGGGATGAAAATGCTAGCCAGTTTGGCAAAGTGGGATGAAAATGCTTGGTAGGCAATGTGTGAAAATAACATAAATGCTAGATGGGTTGGCAAAGTGGGACGGAAGACTGTAAACATATTAAGAACACAGAGGACAGATGTTTGTGCTGGATCATGATCGCCTCCACTACTCGGTATGGCATATGATGATAGCAATGATAATTTTATTTATATTTTTATCATACAGCATTTTCTTGTGGCTCTATAAAATAAGTTTGAAGTTCAGTGACAGCATTAAAATTATTAGTGAAAAGTGAATTTGAAAACTATTACCCGCCCTTCCTTGGTTACACCTTAATTTAGTCGATGAAAGCATAATTAAATTTAGGTCGCAATGTAGACAAAGGTTGGAGAACAGTTAGCAATATTAACATACGATTACGAAAGGCGGGAGAAGCTTTCATAGCACTAGGAAATTTGTGACAGTCAAATGAAAGTCGGCCTATTACCACACTAAGAATATTTAAGTCTAATATCAAATTATAAAAAAAAGGGAGGGACGGGGAGAAGAAGTAGACGAAGAAAAGGATAAGATCAAGAAGATGATGATGAGGGAGAAGAAGACAAATATGAACGAGTAGAGTGGTAGATAGTATACATAAATGCGTCGAGTTTTGACAATAAAAATGCATCAACACAGAAACAATATTATTTTATTTAAAACAAAAGACGAAAGGCAAAAGAAGCTATCACAGCACTTGGAAATTGTTGAAAGTCAAAACGAAATTCAGTCTAGCTCATAATAAGAATATTTAAATCTAACATCACATCAGAGGAGAAGGAGAAGAAACGGAATCAGAAGGATGAGAAGAGGGAGTACATGAAACGGCGGAGGAAGATGAGAAGAGGAAGACTACTATGAACGATAAGAAATGCGGTAGAAAGTAAACACAGCTTTGTCAAGTTTTCAAAGAAAACATCCAACATGTATAAAGGCAGCATAACGAATCTTTCTACCAGAAATACAAACAAGACACTGTCGCCTGGTTCACATTACAAATAAAATAATCTTGTCTTTCCACAAATTAAAGAAACAATACATTATATACGTAAATATCTTACTCTGTAATAGTGTAGCGTAATAATAAAGTAAGTTAACTACAATAATCAGTGTTGTCTTTTCATAAATTAAAGAACGAATACATTATATACGTAAATATCTTACTCTGTAATTCTAATAGTGTAGCGTAATAATAAAGTAAGTTAACTACAATAATCAGTGTTGTCTTTTCATAAATTAAAGAACGAATACATTATATACGTAAATATCTTACTCTGTAATTCTAATAGTGTAGCGTAATAATAAAGTAAGTTAACTACAATAATCAGTGTTGTCTTTTCATAAATTAAAGAAAGAATACATTATATACGTAAATATCTTACTCTGTGATAGTGTAGCGTAGCGTACACATAACGCCACTTCCTATAAAAAGAAGCTGTTACTATTTCGTAGCATTTCCTAAAACTCTCTCTTACGTTGAAAACCCCACAGTCGTAAATATATTTTTCCCGGAAATTCAATGCGGGATTTCCAACTTCAAATTAATGTTACTTTCAAATTGCGATATGGCTCAAACAAAAATGTCTCGGCAATAACTCATCTCATCTCATCATGTTCCGCTTGTACCTTGCGGTGTCGAGGTGAAGTATAAACATCGTGAGAGTGCCCGATTATGGGCTTCATATATCGATATTCCCATGGACTCTGCTATTCCCTCCGTGCAACGTTTACGTGGTTGGCCTCTTCCTCTGTTTCCATCTGGTCTGTTTTGTTCTGGTGTCCGCTATTCCCATCAGTCCAATTTTCCTCTCTTCCATTGTCTCTATAAGCTCTTCTTCTTTATTATTGAAACCGCAGACGTTCATTGTGCCTATTTTTTGAGTCGCTGATCTATTTCGTAATCCATTAACATTGCCGGGTATATATCCATTTGGGTCAGTCCGTTTATACTTCTTAGTATTTCTAAGAGCAGTATGAAGATCCCCTGCCGGCTTGCTAGGCCAGTTGCAGGTTTAGGACACTAATCTGACCACAGGGTGTCCATCCGTTATGGCGAGCCATAGCCCCGTTAGCCCATGACCTCGCGGTCATGGTTGCACGGACTGCACCGCGTGGAGGTGGGGGTTGACTTGTGTAGTCTGCGGGTCATCGGCAGGCTACTAATTTTCGCTCTTCACCCCTCCTGGGAGAGGCTAGCCGATCCTAACCCTGCTGGCTGCAGGGCCAGGCGCATTCCACACCTTGCAGACTCTCGGCAATAACACGGAAATAAAATATTTAAACATTTTAAGCAGGCCGCTTTGCGTTGATTTATATGCTGTGGGCGTCGGTAGTTCAGAAAGCAATGGCAGACTACTGAACGTCAAATATTGCCTTGTAAATGAAAAATAGCTAAAACATGCTTGGGTTGAGTGTGACGTGTGTAAAGGACTGGCAGCAAACTTAACAGACGCAGTGCCAAATAAACAGGTTTGGACCAAACAAAAATGGTTGGCGGGAAAATGGGAAGTAGCGGTGTGTCATAGTTATGGCTTTAAAGTTGTTAATATTGTTGCAGGCCTTTTGTATTATATATCAAATTATAGGGAGATGCATAGGGAAAACTACAGTATTGATATTTTAAATATAGTCTGATTTTGTAAGCCCATGGCGCTTAAACAGTTAACTAATACCTTGGGGTCATTCAAATAGCGTGAGATATAAATTCAGAGGTATTAATGGGCACTTACAGAAGTAGAGCAAAGAAATAAGAATTAAAGGATACACTAGACAATATACAAATAGATAATGGTGTTTTCTTGTTGTTGTAACTAGTGTTGCTATTGTCGTTGTGTCGCCGTCGTTGTTTTTGTTGTTGTCGGTGCTGCCCTTGTAGTACCTCTGACTATTGTCAATGTCACTGTGACCTTGTTGGTGATTTTGCCATCAATATGTTGCACTATTTATTGCCAGGCATATTTCGCTGCACTCGTCAGGTGCATACTGCAGAAATTCTGCGTGAAACGGAGGAAGACGACGAACAAGAAGAAGAGGTATACGAAACCAGACATAGGAAGAACCATTGCTACCTCTAATAGTTAACATTTTGTATTCGCTCAAAAGCTAAGCCAATTCTCATATACATACAGATATTTATGTTCGCGATTGCCACATCCGGCTAATTAAAATGGCTCCGCTGGCTAGTGTGAATAGACATCTTTCTGAGAAACAGTTGCTTTTGTGAATGCACATCTTTCTGAGAAATGTTTTATTTTGCTTAACGTTTGCTTTTGTGAAGCTTATTTTGTA
Organism: Cepaea hortensis; assembly: GCA_963921405.1. NCBI lineage: Eukaryota > Metazoa > Mollusca > Gastropoda > Stylommatophora > Helicidae > Cepaea > Cepaea hortensis. The sequence goes on from OY992876.1 coordinate 207,771,977, forward strand.
AACTTTTTTTAATGACCCAAACAATGCACCCAAGTGTCTGCTCGTCACATGCTTCAACGTGCCATGTGTGATTTTAATTTTTACGTTTAGTCAAAATATACTAAATTAATCTTACAACGTATATGATGTTTATCCAACAAAAATGTGTATATTTTGACAATCTGCATGGCAGAGAAATTTAATGCGCTTAAACTTGAACTTCCGGTAAGCTGATAGCGAGGTAGCGGGATCATTTCCTACATCGGTCAGCTAGACTTAAACGATGACTTCCCGTTCAGAACGCAGTGGCAAATTATTGAACTTAAAACTTCAGTCCCACAAATCACAGAGAGAGGCTCTAAGACCACTGCCATAGCAAACTTGTTAAGAAGCAAAACCCACCAATGGGTGGATAGAGCCCGTTACCTTGGTTGGAATCTGTCTAGAGCAGGGGTCACCAAACTACGGCCCGCGGGCCGGATCCGGCCCGCGACGTCATTTCATCCGGCCCGCCGACGGTACTCGAAATTGCTTGATATAACGTATGAAACACGAGACGTTGTGGTACAATTTAAATGTAAATATGTTTAGAATAATCGGAGACCTTCACATGTGCGGAGACTTCCTGACTGCTCTAGGCTGTTTATTTATGCGGCCCTATTTACATATTTTGCAAACCTTATTATGAGATATATTTTATTACCAAATGAAGCCGCCTGCCGCGGCTCTACAAGAATATGGAGTAGCATATCCCTTGATACCCTGGTAAAAATGATTAACTTAGTTTTTCGTTTTTGTTTTCCAAGAGCTTTCGTTCTAGCTTGCAATTATTGTTAAAGTTAGCTGTATATCCTTTACAGGACGTCTGCAGTCAATACCTGCATTGTTTGCTGTTGTTGATATCTTGGCAAGTTTACGTTCACTAGTTTACTCTTGCTTTCTGAACGACCGGCACCCATAACATTGCACAAAAACAAGCGCAACGTTGTCTGCTGTCAAATCGCGCGCAGCTGTGTTTCGAACGCGGGTATACGGGATTACGAACCGCGTCCGTAACCTTCGCCACGGAGTCCGGCGCAAGTATTGTACAGAATGACAATCCGCCCGCGCTCGTCATTTTCTCAGCTAATCCGGCCCGCCGTGAAAAACGTTTGGTGACCCCTGGTCTAGAGGAAGCACACCTTACATAAATGGATACTGGAGTCGAGCACACTAACTGTTGAGGTATATTATAACTAACTAGGTGTGATAGGAAAGATGATGGTGACGGAGGAGGAGGAGGAGGAGGAGGAGGAGGAGGAGGAGAAGAAGAAATAGAGGCATACGAAATCTGAAATAGAGCAGCCTTGCTTTGGAGACCCATTCCTGCCTCTACGAGTTAACAATTTCTGATTCGCTGCAAAATTACGCCAGTTGTCACATGTCCTTTGCAAACAACCCAGGGTGATTTTTCTAGCAATTTTACTTTTAGTAGTTTGCCATTGCTGTCTGAACGAAAAGTCAACGTTTGAGTCCAACTGACCGGTGTAGTTGTTAATCCAGCTACCAAGCAGTCAATGTTCTGGAAGTTTACAAGCTATAAAGCGTTCTAACCTTTTCGGCGGCGTGGACTGCTAGCTTTCATAAAAAGGTTGTTGCATATCCTTTACAGCAGTGCTTCACAAACTTTTCACTTTCGCGGACCAACATAAAATTTTCCTTTTGCACCAGGGACCGGTGCCGTTTAAAAACAAAATATTTCTCCTTGTAATCTGGAATTTTATATGACCTCAATATACATTTTAATATAAATATAAGATTTAACATAATTGTGGGTGTTGTCCCGGGACGCTAAATACTGCTCCATAATATTATTGGGTGACGGTGATTTATTTAATGTTGGTCTCATTTTCATAAGTAAAAATTGTATTGTATAGATTTACACCAGTAGTTAACGCTAATACAACCACGATATACTATTTTTGTTTTTATTATGAAGCCGTCGTTCCCAAGATTCCTACCGTGTTCCCGACCCATTGTGTAGATGCAGATATAAAACACAAACTTCTCAGCGTAAAAGCATTTTTATAAATACATGTATTTACATTCACAGGCGTGTGACTGTTCCCGAGCTTATATCACGCCCGTGTTCACTTTCTTTTTTTTTAACTTTCCCATTGAACCAATGATTCACTTCTCCTTAAAAATCAATACTCATTGGGCTATAGCTGCAGGCTCAATTTATTTTAAAATTAAATCACCATAAAAACGGTGCGGATATAATATTTTGGGAAAAAAGGAAAATCTTGTTTTATAAAAGTTTAAACAATCCTCAAAGGTGAAAATATTTAACTTTTTTCTTACTTTTTTCAACTCACGTTGCGGACTGACAAATAAGGGCTCGCGGATCGGCACCGGTCAGCTGACCACCACATTGGGAAGCATTGCTTTACAGGACGTAGCAGTCAACCCCAGTAATTTTTGGCTGTTCATGTTTCCTGGGCAAGTGTGCGTTCAGTAATTTGCCATTTCTTTCTGAACGACCATCACCCATACCATTTCATAAAATTTGCGGGATAACGAAATGCATCCGTAACACCTTCGCCACGGAGCAGGCAGCTTTCATATACATATTCTTCTTCTTCTTCTTCTTCTTCTTCTTCTTCTTCTTCTTCTTCTTCATCTGCGTTCATCCTGAGTCTTTTTTCGGATGTGATTGCGTTGCGCCTTTAGGTCGAGACTTCTGCGGTCGTTTGTTGACCGGTTTAACCTTCCCGGGGACATACATATGCATATTTCGCTCACGCTTGCTAATATTTTTATAATGCAAAATGATGACAATGTAGTATGTTTAACTCCCGCGAACAAGTGAGAGATAATAAATACAGACACAGTGTGCATACATACCTTAGAAAGAACGCTAATCCGTCAAACGGAAATCACAGCGCAACAATAACAATGATAATATTAACGTAAAAATAAGATACAAATAAGCTACATCACAACACAACGATTCGACGTTTCAGCCTTCGTGATTTTCACCACGAACAACACAAAAAGATCTAAAAAAAAGTATCAAATTATAAAATTTAATAAATAATTAAAACGTAAAATGAAAAGGTAGTGGCGGAAAACATTGTTAGGCCATAATATGGCTCCGTTTCTAAGAAAGCTGCGCAAAATTTATGTTGTGAACGTTGTCAAATAAAATATGAAGCCGAAGATTTGCAAACAGTTAGATATGCATGTATAGCGGGAAGAAAGCAGAGTTATATAAAAGACATTCTTTTTTCTATGAAAGCAGGCCGGGGTACAATAAATTCCCGCTTATTAAGAAAAGGGCAACGTAAACAAAGTCCATGATTCTCAGAATATATGACTCACCACTCATAGGTGTTTTGTAGGGTGAATACAGCTGTAGCATAACGGGTGTGTGTGAGAATTTGGGGGGGGGGGGGGGGGGGGGAGGTCCTTCAGTCTTTTCTGACAATGGGTTGGCGGCGACAAATAAATGGGTTGAACTCGGTAAAACTAAAAAAAAAACAATAAATAAATTAAACAAAAAAGTGGGATGAACTTGGTATAACTGTGAAAAACAATAGATAAATTAAACAACTAAATGGGTTCATCATCATCATCATCTTCCATTTCTGCCGTCAAGCGTCGTGGGGAGGAATAATTTACGCTCCATCGCCCAATGGGCGGCACTGGATGTCATTCCGTGTGATTGTACAATGTCTTTGATGTCGTCAATCCAATACATTTTCTTCTTGGACGTCCTCTTGGTCTCGTCCCAGATGATCTTTGATGTAAGGCCAGTGATGGTAGTTGATGGTGTTGCATTCTAACGACATGGCCAAACCACTTGATCTTCTGTCTTTCAATAAATGTGTCACAAGGTGTTGATCCCACTGTCTGTCTGATAACAGAATTTTTTACTCGGTCTCGGATTGTTAAGTTGGTAGCTCTCCTCAGGCATCTCATCTCGCAGGTGTTGATTTTGCGAAAGTGTGATTTGGATAAAGTCCAAGTCTGAGATTGGTAACATAGGGTTGGTGTGAATATGCTGTTTATTATCTGTCGTTTTGCGGACATGGGTATATTTGGATGTTTCATTAAGGGTGATAGTTGATATGTAAGTGCACTGGATTTTTGACATCTGATTTCGATTTCTCTGCCCAATCTGCCATCTTCTGTGATTATACTTTCAAGATATTTGAATTCTTTAACTTGTTTCAGTGTTGTGCTATTTATCTGTATACTTAGTGGGCCCGGCGATCTGCTAACTTGCATTACTTCGGTTTTGGCTGTGTTTATACTCATATTGTATCTGCTAAATGGGTTGAACTCGGTAAAACTGTGAAAAACAATAGATAAATTAAACAAATAAATACGCAAAGTGGAATATACTCTACCAGACCACAATCAATAATGACACTTTCCACTTTCCGTTTAAGTGGATTTAAAACTTGTGAAGGTGGAACTATATCGAGCCAGTCCTGATGTACGGAAACAAATCATGGACAATTAGCAGACAAGTGAGGGATTATTTGGAAGCTGCAAAGAAGAGGTTTAATAGAAGAAAGATAAGAACACCGTAGACGAATAAACAGAGTTATGAAGATATCTTAAAATAAGTTAACACACAAAGAGAACTGGTTACTCGCATCATAAGAAGACAGTCCAGATTCATATAATATGCCATGTGAAGAGGAAATCTGGAGTACGTCGTCACAACACGAAAGTTTGAGAAGAGGAGAGGTAGGAAGAGACCAAGAGAGAAGATGTCATAGCATGGAGGAACATCGGCATCAGAAATAACTTGTAGCACACGATACAGAAAGCTGTGGACAGACATGATCACCAATGCCACACGGAAGAAGAAGAAGAAGAAGAAGAAGAAGAAGAAGAAGAAGAAGAAGAAGAAGAAGAAGAAGAAGAAGAAGAAGAAGAAGAAGAAGAAGAAGAAGAAGAAGAAGAAGAAGAAGAAGAAGAGGAGGAGGAGGAGGAGTCGAGAGGCCAGTATTTTGGAGGTAATAATTTCAAATGTTCATGATGTGGTAACTTTTACGGAACTTTGTGCTTGGGTTATTATTTTTTTACTATGAAGATGTCACAAAATTGAAATGTGTTGCTTCTATAATCAACGAGTGTTGGCACTGTTCACAAGACAATAGAGACACACAGGCCATAGCAAAGCCGGCGGTTAAACGTTCTTAAGAACCAGTGGCAGAATACCAGGAAACCAATTATGGTACAATTTCTGAGAAATGCATCTTTCCCGTGGCAACATACGGATGTGAGTCATTGACCATTTCGCAATCACTGAAGAATGACGAGGTGGGCGGTGGTGGTGGTGGCCGGGGGAGGGGGAGGTTAACATGAAGTGTTACAGAAAAAGTATAAACATACTGTAATACTAGTCGAAACAAATATATTCTTTCTCAAGATCTGCTCATCGAAGGAAACTGGCTCCACAAATGCATTTGCTATGATTTAACGTGCATATTATCCGACTTTGACTGACTCTATCACTGTATATTTATCTTGGCATGCCATAATCATGTATTGTTGTGCCTTTGACGTCTTATTTATGCCTTAAAGCTGGCCAACACGGCGAAGGGACTGATGGCTCGGTAACACATTGAAGTGAAGAACGCATGCCTGCAAGGTTTGCTATTGCTTTTTTCACCAATGTTTACGACCCAGTTTCGTCGCCAGCTATCGGGTTAAAGACTTGATGCGACACTGAGTTATAAATTTCTATCGAAATGCTTTTTGTTTGGGTTCATGGTAACATCACCATGGAATGATGATGATGTCACCATGCAAATGGCGACACCCACACATTGTAGAGGTACATCAACCAGACATTCTGGTGTGTGGTGATTGTCTACTCAATCCTGGTACTCACTTTGTTTCACACATACAAATTTTAGAACGCAGAAGTCCACTGGAAGACCATCACAGGCTTGGATGATAAATTGTTTGAAGCCATGGTGCTACAGAAGTATGACATTACCGGCCTGCCCATCAATTAGCTGACACCATCATGCTTCAGTGTGATCGTCAAAGAGTCACCATTGGTATCTTCCTTCACGGAATGCGCCCAGATAGTATGTGCAGACACATTATTGACAACAACTAGACGTCTATGGTTCAAGTACTTCTAGACATATTATAGACTGGAGATAGAACAAGTGCTTCTAGACGTTACAGACCAGAACTGTAACTTCAAGTGTGTCTAGATCCATTTTAAACAGGAAATATGACTTCAAATACTTTAAGACACATTTCAGTGGAATGGAATTTTCGTTAATTATCGATATGTTTAAGACAAGACACGGTACTTTAGTACATTATGCCATGGATACTTATGTTGTTATTGACAGCTGATAAATAAGAGCGGACAAATGGAAGCGTGTCTTGGTGTACATCAGAGCTGTCTATCGTGGGCGGGTCCTTGGCATCCGTTAGATATCATGGGAAATACATTTAACTGACTTTCAAGTGGGGGACAAAGAAACAGCAAAGAAAGCAACTATAGTCTGTTCAGAAATGAATGCCGTGATTCACGATCAATTATTTTGAAAACTATCTGCTGCATCGTTATTAAATCTTCCCTGCCGTCTTATATTTACCCCCACCCAAGGAATATGCCTTTGATAGGTCCAAGATCAACTTAAATCATGGAAAGTGGCGACATTTCTTTGATGTTTGGGCGAAAAACTAGTGAATTCACGTTAACAAACCAGTTGTACGGTAAAGCGCGTCATTACGGGTAACGACACAAGTACAAGGCGTAGCCAGATTCGTATGGGAGTGGGTGCAATAAAAAAAAAGTCGCTCAAAAGTCGACAGGGTCGACAGTATTGCACCGGGATTTTATCCCATATGGCTCAGTCTCTTTCCACAGCGCGGAAAGCGTTGCACAAAGCACGAACTCCGTAGCTCCAGCGACGACCCTCGGGAGTCTCCGAAAAAATGCACGCGTGAAATGAAGGACGCGGCCAAGAATCGAACATACAACCTTCGCAGCCCGAGTCAGACGGCTTGACCACTTCACCACGGAGACTCCCGAGAGGTGCGCAATGTGTTATATTAGTATAGACATAATCTACAGAGGCATGGGGTAAATAATGTGTAAATTGACAAGAAAGTAGAAGGAATATATTTCTTAACCTTATTTTTCATTTCCTTCTTGTTTCTTCAGCTGCTGGTTAATAATGTGTACACAAGGAGTCATGTTACTGGGATGCATTTAGCTCTTTATATTTAGTTCGTGAAAGCTTCCAAACAGTTGTGCGTTAATGGTCGTATGGAGTGACGATAGATGATACAGCAGTTTAGTCATCATGTGTCAATTTTTAAGGATCTGTTCAGCTGTCTGTGTAGTTTGTTCACACGTACATATTGGTGACAGACCCGCTTTGAGTCTTCGTGAAAGATTGTTTACTCTGCTATTTACTGTTCAGAGACGGAACATGATTATTACCTGTTTTGCACGACGAATATAGCTGTGAATGTCTCTGTAGTGGGCTTCCTTCTTAACGGCCAAGTTGTTGGCCCTCTTTTCACTGAAGTTAATAGATTGATTCGTATGTTCGTGTCTTGTCCCCTCATTTGACAACGTGTTTGTTCTCACGTTTTTTTTTTTAAATGCCACACTAACTCAGTTTCTACCGCAGTATTACTCTTCTGTTGGTATTCAATGCGTGCAGTGTTTTTTTTTTTTTTTCAAGTACCAGTTGTTTGTCACCGCTGAGGGCTTGCGGAATTGAAAATTCATCACTGTGGAATACAAAATGTTGCCATTGACATTGTGCTGATGCTGTAATGTTTAGGGCCTGAAATTCGTATGAATAGTTGAAGCAAAATATCCCAGTAAGTGTACACGTGGATTAAGGTCTGCGATCTGCCCAGACCTTAATCTGTGTCGGCCGATTCCAGTAGATTGATGACTGCTTTCGGTTGCATAAAATTCAATCCATCCTTTCTCCAATAGTCCTCTTCCTCTTTCAACACATGGTCCTCACATTTTTTCCAGGAACTTTTATCAATATTTATTAGCGCGGGCTAGGTTAGTAGATGAGGTCAGACAATTTGAATGTAGTATTGTCAGCTGCCACCTGTCCTTTAATTTTAGCCCACACACGTTCTATAGGGTTTAAATGAGAATGGTACGGCAGAAGTCTCAAGCACACACGGCCATGCTCTTCTATCAACTTGTCGATTTGATAGTTCTTGCTTTTTTGCGCCTGTTTTACAAGGGAAAACAACTGTAGCTTGAAATATGTTTCTGGAAATGGTATATTTTCCCTTCGGAGCCTTATCTTCATTGCTTCCTTTGTTCTCGATGCCGTAGGTATTTTGTCTTCTTGGGCAACAACATTGTGATATGATGCATTGTCCATGATTAGACAAGACGGTCTATTAAGGGGTGGAAGTACTGTATTCTCGAGCCAATCTCTAAATACATTACCATTCATCTCATTATAATAATCCCTATTGTCTGTAAACTGTGATACGAACACGAGTCCAGAATTATGTAGTAAGCCATTATGAGTACTACCAGCATAGGCCATGACCAAATGATGTCCTTTACTACTGGGCATATATCGCTTAATCGTTCCATCCACTGATTGCCATTCCTTTTCACTTGTGTGGTGCGCATTGATCCACGTCTCATCCAAGTACACTATGTTATAATTTTCTTTGCACATTTCCCTTATTTCACGTAGGTATCTGCTTCTCATGGCTCCTAAATGCGGTTGCTCGCAAAGGATATTTCTACCTCTCTTGTACTTTCTAAAAGTGAAGTCTAATGTCCTTATAATTTTCCACAAAGTTTTTTTGGATAGCTCTATGTTATTGTTTTTTCTCACCCAAACACTAAGTTTTCTTACAGTCACTGTTTCTTTGGCATCCAGCATTTTTATAATAGCTCGCGTTATGATATCCTTGTCAAAGCTGTCTACAATTGCCTTTCTAACTACCGTTTGCTTATCGCGTGTTGGTTTCATTCCAGATTCTTGCACCCATCGACGAAATGACCGTTTACTCAAACCCAAAGCATGCACTGTTCTTTTTTCGGGATTTGTAACAGTATGAGTATGAAACAGTTTCCTGCGATCAGCTTCTTGACAAAAATATGTGTACAACTTCATAGCGATGCTTTGAAGTGTACAAAATTTCACATTCAGTTCCATTGAATAATATTCACACATTCAAATATTAGCTATTAATATTATATTAATGGTAAGATTTATTTATATCATCACGTTTCATGAAAAAACCCACACGACACCTCTGAACACTCCCATGTAACTGCGCGCCGAACGTGCCATAACGTGAACCACGAGAAATAATTTTTTTTTTTAAACGCGGATGCGTCTGGGTGAAAGTGTAATACATTAAAAAATATGGACTTCATTTCTGACCCGTAAATTATATACCGCATATAAATAAACATTGAAATCTGCTGTACAATCTCCAGACCAAAATATTTTTGTTGGGTGGACATAATGATAAGGTTATATGCTAAATCGCTTCATTTTCCATCATTTGGTACTGAGATATGGAATTTTATATTGGGGCAGACAAAAGTAAACAGACTATAATCTTTGTGGTATAATAGGGAGGAAGGTGCAGTACCCACTGTAGCCTGCCCCGGTTCTAAGTCATGCTACAGTAGTGGGATTAATTTCCAATGGAGAGGAAGGGTCATGGGAAACCAAAGAGACCCTTATTAGCTCGAGGAATCTAAGGTGTTCTCGGGAATGGTAAGGTTTCCCCTCCAAAAGATAACTGCCCGAATTAGGAGATACTTTTCTTGTTAATTACCTGGCTCTGAACCCCCAACTTGTATCCATTTTTCTCGAAAGGAAAACGGTTACAAGATTTTTTAATAATGATAAGTTCTCCTGTTTGAACAATCTGGGACCTGGGAGGTTACAACAGAACAGGACTTGGCTGTCTGTTAGTGGTTACCCAGACACGTAGTGTTCCAGATTATTCAATGATATAATTAATATCCATAGTTAATTACATGTGGTAATCTATAACTTGATAACATCACAAGATACTTCATAACGACAATGGAAAGTTAACCATGGTTTATTAACAACTTAAATTAGAATAATTGGCATTGGTGACATATTAGAATATTTGAATTACACAACATTGTTTCACATATACATATCTACTCAATGTTACTGGCTATAACGGTGATTTACAATCGTCCCTGAGGTGTAACCTGTTTGGTAATCACTATTTAATTGTTCTCACATTCCTCCAATAGTGAAGGTTTGGCATATATACAACATCAAATTCATAGTCCATGGTTTTAATGGTTCTTGTTGTAAGGGTTTCTGTTCCTAAGGTCTATTCGGAATTTACTTCACTGGTTCTAAAGAGATTAGTCCTTTACAAACTTGATAGGAGTTCTCTTGTTGAGTTAGTCAACATAACTTCAGTCTGATGAGGAAGATTAACTGAGGTATAGGCTGACCGTCCAGGCACCATCCAGTTTTTGACATGTTCTTTGAATTACAGGGTTGATAGTCCACTAGCAAAAGAAATTAGACATACTGGGACTATCCATATACCAACCAACTTGGTCGTCACCCTTCCATTCAGAGTTATTCATTGACATCATGGCCCTGGGATTGTCATCTTCCTCTTCCAGTCACTCATAAATCTGTGAACCTCGTCCACCTCCTTATGTGAAGAACGAACGAACGAACGAACGAACGAACAGGCTTTATTTTCAAAGGGTAACAAATTGGGCACGCAGGCCCGTCTTACATTCAGCCCTTCCAATCACTCATCTTTCTTTCATCAACAGTGCATAGGAAAAAACATTGTCATATGAATTTTGTAAACATAAACAATGCATATTACTATGTTATGAGACACATCCACCACCGACCCACACATCCCCATTCACTCCAACTCCACCACCCAACCACACACATAAGCCACACACACACATACATTCCCCCACCCATCCACCACATCCCTACACCTACACTACTCCCCACCCACACACACCTCTCATCCACCACACATCCCATCCACCCACACCCCAAGCACACATACATTCTCCAACCCACACATCCCCCACCCACACACATCCCCCCACCCACTCACATATCCTCTACCCGTTCCATTACCCACCAACAATCAATCACCCACATATCCTCCTCCACCCACACACCTCCAACCACCCAGCCAAACACACATTCCTCAGCCACACATCCACCACGCACACACACATCTCCCCGTCAACTCACATATTACGCACCTACCCAAACACAAATTCCGCACCCACCCACATAATCTCCCATCTCCCCCAGCCCACTCACAGATCCCGAGCCCACCCCTACAAACATCCCCACCATCTCCTAACCTTCACACACTCACCCACCCACATATCCTCTACCCACCCACACATCCTCTACCCACCCATCCCCTAACCAAACATCCCTTAACCACACACCCTTACTCATATACAATCACAAACCCACACATCCTCTACCCAACCACACATCCTCCACCCACCCATCCCCTAACTACACATCCCTTAACCACACACCCCTATCCATACACACACACACACACACACACACATCCCCACCTACGCACAATCTCCCAACCCAAACACACATCCCTCACACACATCCCCACCCACCAACACATCCCCCATTCACAAACACACACCTCCCATCCACGCACACACAACCCACACACTCATCCCCTCACACATCCCTAGACACACGTACTTATCCCTCAACCACTAACGCCCACACATCCCTCACCCACTCATCAAAACATACATCTCATATCTACCCACCCACACTCACACACCCCAACCACCCATCTAAACACACATCCCCCAACCTCACACACATCCTTCACCCACCCGCACACCCAACCACACCCCCGCCCACCCACACACACACATCCTTTATCCACACCCAGCTCCTCTCCCACACAACACCACACCCACACACATCCCAAAGACACCTCCCTTACCCACACACACATCTCCTTACACATCTCCTACCAATCCACACATCCCCAACTACAATCACCCTCACTACCCACACATACATCCTCCATCCAGCCACACACACCCCAACCTAGCCAGACATATCCTCCACCCACACACACATCCCCAAATCATCACCCAAACCCATCACGCACCCCTCCCCCAACTCACACACATCTCCCACCCACACACACACTCCCCACCCATCCACCCAAACATCCCACACCCATACACATCCCTCACCCACACACACATCCCCAAACCCACAACCACCCACACCTGCACACATCTCCCACCCACCACATATCCACACACACACATATATCCCCCACCCATCGCATACCCCACCATCAATCATTCACCAACAAATCCTCCTCCACCCACTCACCCACAACCACCTAGCCAAACACACATCCCCACCCACACACACACCTCCCCGCCAACCCATACATCCTGCACGTACCAACACACAAATCCCCCACCCACCCACACAATCCCACCCCGCCCACCTACACATCCTGAGCCCACCCACACACATCACAAATCCACCCACCACCCCCCCCCCCACCCCCCAACCTACTATTATGATCAAACTCCCACACTTTACACACACACATACAGTGACGATTGTCGTGAGCATTGTCGCAAAATTGTAAAGAAAATAGAGAAAAATTGTACATATAAATTTTGTAACTTAAAAATTAGTGATGCAATTCAACTCTCTCTCTCTCTCTCTCTCTCTCTCTCTCTCTCTCTCTCTCTCTCTCTCCCCCCCCCCACCCCCCCCCCCCCCCACTCACTAACGCTCTCACTCACATTACAGTATTGTTGTATTATACAGGATACCAAGTGTCATACATACAAAATGATAATGTGAAAGATGAAAATACAAAAAAAATATGGAATGGCATGTTACAGGACATGCGTGCACTCAACTCTCTCTCTCTCTCTCTCTCTCTCTCTCTCTCTCTCTCTCTCTCTCTCTCTCTCTCTCTCTCTCTCTCTCTCGATAGGGAGCCTATTTATATAGGATCACTGATGATTTCACTGTAGTGAACAAGAATTAAAAGGTCTACAGATAGAAGGTTAGTAAGAAGACGATGTATGAAAAACTCACCAGTTGAGAGCTAAAAGATCTCTTCTTGTTAGTGGTTCTTTTCCTGCTATCAAGCATCATTTGTTTTATCTGGCAGTTACATCTGCCTTTACTCTGGTATCTGTTAATCTTATGTTCTTTCAAAGGGGAAATCGACAACAGGGAATGACAGGGTGAGTAAGTTGCTGAAGAGTCACATGATCTAATTTACCCACCAAGAGTAGATCCTGCACATAATGATACAGAATAGAGAGATGATGGAGTAGTATGTACATAGATCTTATTACTAAGTTAAGGATGGATCAGATGTTTTAGTTTGCCCAGTTACAGTCCTTGTGCCATCGGTTATTTACTCCTTCTATCATTTCCCTTCACCATCTATTCTACCTGGGGTGTGAGATTATAAGGAATATCTTAGGTGGATTGGAAATGACAATGCATGAGCATAGACCTAGTTATTCACTTTTACCGACAGGGGTATAATATTATTGTTCTTAGGGATATTACCCCTGCTGATCAGTAGTTCTAATGCATGCATTATATATATAAATATATATATATATATATATATATATATATATATATATATATATATATATATATATATATATATATATATATAAATTAGGATGTGTGTGGATATGTCTGTATGTCTGTATGTCCTTTATACGTTCGCGAACGCGAACGGCCCATCCGATTGAGATGAAATTTTCTACACGCCTTCCTTTCATTCCAGCGCTGCCAACTGTCGTATTTTTTTTTCTTCTTCCTCCTCCTCCCTCCTCCCATTCCCAAAATACGTATATGATGATGATGATAAAAGAATCCCCGAACCAAAACGCTAGGGAAAGGGAAGAAAATGACGTGACTACACAGAATCGTCACACGGCAATCATCATCATCATCAAGTGCCGTGCCGGCTGGCGTAGGCGTTCAACTCTGCTGCTGATATATATGCCTCCATGCCTTGGCAATATCAATAACAATTCATCTTTTTATGTGTAAGGAAGTTATCTACAGTCGTGTAGAAGGGAAGAACAATCAATGGAAGGACCGAAATCACAGAACCTAGACGAGTATGAATTCGGAATGGCGAACTCCCTCCTCCTCTCTTCTCCTCCTGCCTCTACCTCCTCCCCTCCTCCTCCCTCTACCTCCTCCCTCCACCCTCCTCCTCTTCCTCCTCCCTCTACCTCCTCCCCCTCCTCCCTCCTCCTTCTCCCTCTTCCTTCTCCCTCTTCCTTCTCCCTCTTCCTCTCCCCTCTTCCTCCATCCTCCTCCCTCCTACTCCCTCCGCCTCCTCCCTCCTCCTCCCTCTACCTCCTCCCTTCCTCCCTCCACCCTCCTCCTCTTCCTCCTCCCTCTACCTCCTCCCCCTCCTCCCTCTCCCTCCTCCTTCTCCCCCTCCCTTCTCCCTCCTCCTCACTCCCCTCCCCCCATTTTTCCTCATCCCTCCTACTCCCTTCTCCTCCTCCCTCCTCCTCCTCCTCTCTCCTCCTCCCTCCTCCCTTTTCCTCCCTCTACCTCCTACCTCTACCTCCTCCCTCCTCATCCTTCCTCCACATCCCTCTTCCTCCTCCTCCCTCCTCATCATTCCTCCTCCTCCTCCTCCTAGTCCCCCTCCTCCTTCTCCCTCCTCCTTCTACCTCTTCCTCCCTCCTCCTTCTCCCTCCACCTCCTCTCTCCTCCTCCCTCCTCCTCCCTCTCCCTCCTCCCTCCTCCTCCCCCCACCTGCGTTCTCCTCCTCCCTCCTTCTTTTTCTCCCTCCTCCCCCTCCCTCCTCCCCCTCCCTCCTCCCCCTCCTCCCTCTTCCTCCTCCTCCTCCTCCTCCTTCACCCTCCTCCCTCCTCCTCCTCCTCCTCCTTCACCCTCCTCCCTCCTACTCCTCCTTCACCCTCCTCCCTCCTCCTCCCTCCTCCTCCCTCCTTCCTCCTCCTTCCTCCTCCCTCCTCCTCCTCCCTCCTCCTCCTCCCTCCTCCTCCTGCGTTCTCCTCCTCCCTCCTTCTCCCTCTTCCTCCTCCCTCCTCCTTCTCCTCCCTCCTCCTTCTCCCTCTTCCTCCTCCCTCTTCCTCCCTCTTCCTGCTCCCTCCGCCTCCTCCCTCCTCCTACTCTCTCCTCCCTCCTCCTCCCTCTCCCTCCTCCTCCCTCTCCTCCTCCTCCCTCCTCCTCCTGTGTTCTCCTCCTCCCTCCTTCTCCCTCTTCCTCCTCCCTGCTCCTCCCCTCCTCCTCCACCCTACTCCTCCCTCCTCTTCCTAATCCCTCCTCCTCCCTCCTATTCCTCCCTATTCCTCCTGTCTCCTGTCTCCTCCTCCCTCCTCTTCCCTCCTCCACCTCCCTCTTCCTCCTCCCTCCTCCATTTACCCAAGACAGACAGACAGACAGATAGTCGGGAACGGGATCTTATATGACTACTTATATGATTTAAATGAGATGCTCTCCACCATGGGCTGGGCCGGGTCAGACAGACAGGCAGACAGATAGATAGACAGACAGACAGACAGACAGTCGGGAACGGGAACTTATATGACTACTTATATGAATTAAATGGGATGCTCCCCACCAGGAGTTGGGCGATGCCGGGCTGGGTCAGACAGACAGACAGATAGATAGTCGGGAACGGGAACTTATATGACTACTTATATGAATTAAATGAGATGCTCCCCACCAGGGACTGGGCGAAGCCGGGCCGGGTCAGCTAGTGTGTGTGTGTATATATATATATATATATATATATATATATATATATATATATATATATATATATATATATATATATATTCATAAATTAATATAATTCAATTATGGAATGAATCTTTTGAAAATGAAATTTTCTACACGCCTTCCTTTCATTCCAGCGCTGCCAACTGTCGTATTTTTTTTTCTTCTTCCTCCTCCTCCCTCCTCCCATTCCCAAAATACGTATATGATGATGATGATAAAAGAATCCCCGAACCAAAACGCTAGGGAAAGGGAAGAAAATGACGTGACTACACAGAATCGTCACACGGCAATCATCATCATCATCAAGTGCCGTGCCGGCTGGCGTAGGCGTTCAACTCTGCTGCTGATATATATGCCTCCATGCCTTGGCAATATCAATAACAATTCATCTTTTTATGTGTAAGGAAGTTATCTACAGTCGTGTAGAAGGGAAGAACAATCAATGGAAGGACCGAAATCACAGAACCTAGACGAGTATGAATTCGGAATGGCGAACTCCCTCCTCCTCTCTTCTCCTCCTGCCTCTACCTCCTCCCCTCCTCCTCCCTCTACCTCCTCCCTCCACCCTCCTCCTCTTCCTCCTCCCTCTACCTCCTCCCCCTCCTCCCTCCTCCTTCTCCCTCTTCCTTCTCCCTCTTCCTTCTCCCTCTTCCTCTCCCCTCTTCCTCCATCCTCCTCCCTCCTACTCCCTCCGCCTCCTCCCTCCTCCTCCCTCTACCTCCTCCCTTCCTCCCTCCACCCTCCTCCTCTTCCTCCTCCCTCTACCTCCTCCCCCTCCTCCCTCTCCCTCCTCCTTCTCCCCCTCCCTTCTCCCTCCTCCTCACTCTCCTCCCCCCTTTTCCTCATCCCTCCTACTCCCTTCTCCTCCTCCCTCCTCCTCCTCCTCTCTCCTCCTCCCTCCTCCCTTTTCCTCCCTCTACCTCCTACCTCTACCTCCTCCCTCCTCATCCTTCCTCCACATCCCTCTTCCTCCTCCTCCCTCCTCATCACTCCTCCTCCTCCTCCTCCTAGTCCCCCTCCTCCTTCTCCCTCCTCCTTCTACCTCTTCCTCCCTCCTCCTTCTCCCTCCACCTCCTCTCTCCTCCTCCCTCCTCCTCCCTCTCCCTCCTCCCTCCTCCTCCCCCCACCTGCGTTCTCCTCCTCCCTCCTTCTTTTTCTCCCTCCTCCCCCTCCCTCCTCCCCCTCCCTCCTCCCCCTCCTCCCTCTTCCTCCTCCTCCTCCTCCTCCTTCACCCTCCTCCCTCCTCCTCCTCCTCCTCCTCCTCCTTCACCCTCCTCCCTCCTCCTCCTCCTTCACCCTCCTCCCTCCTCCTCCCTCCTTCCTCCTCCTTCCTCCTCCCTCCTCCTCCTCCCTCCTCCTCCTCCCTCCTCCTCCTGCGTTCTCCTCCTCCCTCCTTCTCCCTCTTCCTCCTCCCTCCTCCTTCTCCTCCCTCCTCCTTCTCCCTCTTCCTCCTCCCTCTTCCTCCCTCTTCCTGCTCCCTCCGCCTCCTCCCTCCTCCTACTCTCTCCTCCCTCCTCCTCCCTCTCCCTCCTCCTCCCTCTCCTCCTCCTCCCTCCTCCTCCTGTGTTCTCCTCCTCCCTCCTTCTCCCTCTTCCTCCTCCCTGCTCCTCCCCTCCTCCTCCACCCTACTCCTCCCTCCTCTTCCTAATCCCTCCTCCTCCCTCCTATTCCTCCCTATTCCTCCTGTCTCCTGTCTCCTCCTCCCTCCTCTTCCCTCCTCCACCTCCCTCTTCCTCCTCCCTCCTCCATTTACCCAAGACAGACAGACAGACAGATAGTCGGGAACGGGATCTTATATGACTACTTATATGATTTAAATGAGATGCTCTCCACCATGGGCTGGGCCGGGTCAGACAGACAGGCAGACAGATAGATAGACAGACAGACAGACAGACAGTCGGGAACGGGAACTTATATGACTACTTATATGAATTAAATGGGATGCTCCCCACCAGGAGTTGGGCGATGCCGGGCTGGGTCAGACAGACAGACAGATAGATAGTCGGGAACGGGAACTTATATGACTACTTATATGAATTAAATGAGATGCTCCCCACCAGGGACTGGGCGAAGCCGGGCCGGGTCAGCTAGTGTGTATATATATATATATATATATATATATATATATATATATATATATATATATATATATATATATATATATATATATATATATATATATTCATAAATTAATATAATTCAATTATGGAATGAATCTTAAGTGGCAGGTGTAGTATTACCTGATGATTTCCACTCAGTCTTTCATCCATGAACATTAACATATGTACATAGAATTAAAAATAGGAGGTAACAAGTACAAGCTCATTCGCTCCCTCTCATATCAACCTCTTCTTCTTCACTGCAGTACGTGCCTAAACATCAGTCCCTTCAGCCGAAGCGGGGGACCCTGAAGTGTATGGACTAGCTTTTTTGCCTGATATCGATTCGGTACGAGTGCTTGAGGTGGCCATAATGGTTATGCCTCTGTATGGAAGCTGTCGTATCAGTTCACCTAAGCTGAATCAGTTACCCGTATTCATCAATCATACCATATAATTCTTTCCCAACACCACGACATATATAAAGGTAGAGGGTGGAGATACATTCATTCTCTCCTCTCTCGATCTCTCCTATCGTGTTTGGTAGATGAATGGTAGATGGGAAGAGAGCAAAGTTGACACAGACATGACAGCAGTCTTAATCTAATCTACGTCTTGAATAAATCAAAGAAATTATATGGTGAAGATTTGACATTGCATGAATGTGCACAGAATTGTCTCGTTCTACAATGTAAGAGTCTGTTGACATCATAGCACTTCTTGGTAAGTGAAGGATAAAGATGAAGTCAAGTACTTTACGGTAGAAAAAGCTGAATCCGCCATTGCCTCTGGCAAGGACAAAAGTTACCGGCGATCCCAGAATGAAAGAATAAAGAAGAGTCGTTCATGCAGGAACTTGCACACATATCACGCTTTACCTGACCAGTACAATGGGTCATCATTACTTGACATTAATTTCCTTACCCTGATTGGAGAGTGACACTTATATCCTAAATGGAAATACACAACAGGCTTCGATCACTGATACTTAAAGTGGCTCCCGTCCCCTAGCAGACGGTAAGTGACGTAATAGTGTTAGAAACCTCCAATCAAATCCCCCATTTGGACACTAGGTATGATGTGTAGTTTAGTGCAGGCCTCGCCAATCTGTATGTGTTTATGTGGAGTCCAACTGTGAAATGACTGAGGTGCGCAACATGCGACATAGCCCACCCCCTCCCCCCTCCAGATTGATCTCCGTGGAGAACAAACGTCTCATTAATTCATAGTTGTCACGGTTCCTCCTGTAATCCCTCTTGTTGAGTTTCCACCTCCTCTGAAGTTGATACTTCATCTGGAACTGGATGTCGACTCAAAAAATTTGCGCCTACGTTCATTTTCCAAGGAACGTATTCGATTTAGAATGAGTATGGATATAACAGCAGCGACCATCTCATGAGTCTTGCGTTCAGATTCCGTGAAGATGCCAGAAACATCAATGGTTGGTGGTCACATTGTACTGTGAAATGTTTGCCATATAGGTATGCATGAAACTTTTCCACAGCCCAGATTAGAGCCCACATTCTCGTTCAATCACCGAGTAGTTTCGCTCAGCTGTATTCAATGTCCTGCTTGCATAAGCTACAGGGAATAGCTCTGAGGTTTTTCCTTTCCTCTGGAGTAAAGCTGCGCCTATCCCTATATTACTCGCGTCGGTTCGTAGCACGAACGGACGGTCGAGGTCTGGTAGATGAAGAATTGGTTTAGCGGTTAGCGCTTGTTTGAGAGTTGTAAAAGCTTTCTCACAATCAGCCGACCAAATGACTTTATCTGGATTCCTCTTTTTGGTAAGATCCGTCAAAGGTGCAGACAGAGTATTGAAGTCTTTAGTGTATCTTTGATAGAATCCACATAAGGATACGAATTCGTCTTCTTTCGTTCACTTGAAATATGTCTATATCTGCAATGTTGTCTCTTGTATGAATTTAACTGTCTTTTTCGGTTCACACGGTGGTCCATAGAGTTTGTCTTCCACTGTCGTCTCTCTAGACCAGAAGGTTTGCCTAGATATGTTATATTTTGGGCAGTCTTGGAGTATGTGCTCAGCCAATCCACATGTGCACATGGCTGTTTCACCAATCTTGAATTTTGTATACATGTTGTTGCGTAATCTATTTTGTCCTGTTCTGAGGCGCAGAATAATTACTTGTTCTGGTCTGTCCATAACGTGGTAGTCATCTTGAGCAGGTTTTAGTGGCTTTCTGACTGATTTGATCATTCTTTTCTTTTGGTGGTATGTAACGGGCACATCTGGCTGTTCTTCTTTGGCTCCTTCCTTAGCCAATTGATCAGCTCTGTCGTTTCCGGGTACTCCACAGTGGGATGGTATCCACTGTATGGTGAACTTATGCTGACTGCTAAGTTCAGAAAGTAGTGTCCTTAGTACTGGCAATTTCCCAGACAGGAGCACCTCCAGTACTGATTGTGCATCTGTCAGTAGCACCACAGGTTGTGTACCATTGCTGGTATTTAGTAATTTCTCTGTTGCTATCTTGATTGCCTCAATTTCAGCATCATAGTTATGGCAGTACTTTCCTGTCGGTACTCTGGATGTGTCCCTAGTATTATTTGGGTATTCTATGTACACTCCCGCTCCTCCATTTTGAACAGCATTTTGTGCCGACCCATCTGTGTAGACTCGGATCCAGAGGTCCTGTGGGTATTCTTCAGCAAGGAAGCTGAGCGTGGCTGTTCTGCGCTGCACACTGTACTATTCTTCCTTGTCAAATATTCCTCTCACTTTTGTCTAGATTTGTAATGATAGTCTATGCTCATCTTTCCATGGAGTTCGCTCTGGAATAGTTTTTAGGGGGATACCAACTGTGGGCGGATCGGTGGTTTCTCTGCAGAGTCGTTTGGCCTGGTGGAAAAAACTACTTCTTTTCAACCGCCCCATAGCTAGGTTTTTAAATCTGTTCTTTATAGGGTGGCCTGGCAAGCTGGGGAACTTTTCTGCTTGTATTAGCGTTTTCGTATTTCTGCGCTCACTCAGTGCTTGTGTCCTTCCCGTCTTCTCCATTTCCACTATAGGGGTTGATCTCGTCCCTCCTGTGGTGACTCTAAGTGCTTGATTTTGCACCTTGTCCAGCTCTTGTAGTGTGGTTTTTTATGCTGAACACCACGCAGTTGACCCATATTCCAGGTGTGGTCGTATGCTCTGTTTGTAAACTTTGCTAAGTATTTTCCCACTGGCTCCCCATGTGGTTCCACTTAGCTTTCTCAGGATGGCTATTTTCCTTCAGGCTTTTGCTACTGCTTTGTTGATGTGCTTTCTCCATGTCAGCCTGCCATCAAATGTTACTCCAAGGTATGTTGGTTCTTTATCTTCTCTTAGGGGTGTTCCATTTATCTGGATGATCCAGATGCCTTTTGTTTTGAAGAGAGGGTAAATAGAGTGGTGATGCACTTGTCAGTGTTCATGCTGACACACCATCTATTTGCCCATGCAGCAAATGTATCTACAGCTCTTTGTATCAATTTGGTGGCCACTGGTGCATGTTTATTTGTGCTCCATAAAACCAGGTAATCGGCGTACATTGCCGCTTTAATTCCATGCGGTAGATTAGCAACAAGATCATTGATGAAGATTAGAAAAAGTGTGGGGGACAAGACTCCGCCCTGGTGAACACAGTGACGCAGTAGTATTTTCTTGCTCTTGAGTCCGTCTATCTGTACTCGGGCTCTTCTGTTGTGCAAGTATACTTTCACCCATTTGTACTTTCTTCCATTGACTTTGCAGTTTCTCAGTTTCTTCATCAGACCTTCTTTCCAGACTTTGTCAAAGGCTTTCTTCAGATTGCATAAAGATGTGGAAGTATGTAGAAAGCAAGCAGAGGCCAAATCCAGCCAAGAGCACCACAATAAGTTCCAGCACGCAAAAGCCAAATTTCAAAGGGCCAAGCTGCAGGCTAGACGGAAAACCTGGCAGGAGAAAACGAGGTCTCTGAACATTGAAAAATACACAAGGAAATTGTGGAAGCTAATAAAACAACTTAACGATGAGGGCACAGGGAGAAACTCAAAAATTGCACTACATAAAGATGGAAATATTTTAACAAGAAAGCAAGCAGCTGACCATTTTGCGGACTCATTCGCTCAAGATAACAATATCAAAATTAGTCCAGAGAAACAACAAGAGATTCGAGAGAAACGACAACATACAGGACAGAAGAAAATAGTACATGAGGCTCTGGAGGCACCCATCACAATCAGCGAACTGGAGCTAGCCATATCAAAACTGAAAATGAGAAAGTCACCAGGAGCTGATGGTATCTCCAATGAAATTATCAGGAACCTAGGAACAGAGGCCAAAGCAAAGCTGTTGAAGATCACAGATGGACCTTGGGCAGTGCTCCACAAGCCTGGAGAGAAGCAATCATGATACCTGCCATACGGCGGCACGCCTCACCACGAAATGTATAAAGGGGAAAACTGGAATTCCCACTCGGACACGAAAGTGGACGTCAACAAAGGAATCCAAGGACAATGTGGACAACGTCATTGGACGACAACGGGAGACG
The DNA here is from genome assembly GCA_963921405.1 of Cepaea hortensis. Taxonomy (NCBI): domain Eukaryota; kingdom Metazoa; phylum Mollusca; class Gastropoda; order Stylommatophora; family Helicidae; genus Cepaea; species Cepaea hortensis. The sequence goes on from OY992876.1 coordinate 207,794,423, forward strand.
CTGTGATTGTGTTTTCGAACAAGGACGTGTTTTCGAAAGATCTGTGTGAGGTGACTCTGGACGCGATGATATGAGCGTGAGGCAGCTCTGAGTCAGGAGAGGGATTCGATGATGATGATCCAGCCGTGAAGTAACCGGACGCTAAAACCTAGAGTGGAATTACAGCTTAAATGGAATCAGTGGATCATGGCTTCAAGCAGAGCGCGGTAGACTGGGCACTCATCGGTGGATTGGTAGAGTAGGTGCCGATCCCGTCTATAGGGATCAACCTACAGGTCTGCGAGAGTTTTATGTCCTTGTATCTGTTACGGAATATACTTCTGGTAGCGCTTTGATATCTTGAATTTTGCCGTTGATTGTCACTGTTATTCAAGGTAAGGACGCAAGTTTAATTCCTCGTCCTTCGTTGCTGTTTTGCATTTTTACGAGTTGATACCTCGACTGTTGCCGGTGTAGGCACATCGAGACAATACCCCTCCTAAAATCAGGGAAAGATGGTTCCATTGCCTCTAGCTACAGACCAATTAGCCTCACCAGCTGTCTCTGCAAAACACTGGAGCGCATCATCAATCACAGACTGCAGTGGTACATTGAAAGTAAAAACATCCTTGTGTCACAGCAGGCTGGCTTTAGGCAGTGCTACTCTACGGAAGATCAGGCAACCTACCTCTCTCAAGAAATTGAGGATGCATTCCAAGAGAAGAAGCTGGTGCTTGCTGCATGGATAGATCTGAACAAATCAATAATGACATAGTTATAACATAGTTATTAAACAATTACTAATATCAATTACTACAAGCTGTTTTCCGATGGCCTGAAATGTCCTGCCCATCCGTTCAGAGTATAACATTTGTTCATACACCCTTTTTATAAGATGCAATTTTTGTGGATGATATGTATAAGTTGTTCAACCATGTGAATTGTTGTATTGTATGCATCTATTATTGACGTACTGTGATGTATGTAGTTGACTGATTTGTTATATGTTTTTGACGTATTACGTGATTGCAAAGAACTGTACTCTCTAATTAGTATCTATAACTAGCTGTATATGTATCGTGTCGTTTAATTACAGCATAATGGAACTTTATAGACAGAAAAAATTTGACAGATTGTAAGAAAGAATTCAGTCTTCAGAAATACAATGTTCTTTTGTCGCTGTATGTACTGCATGTGAACATAATGGATGTGTCTATCGTGATTTGTTTTCTTATTTTGAATCTATGTGTCTTTAATGTGTAAGACTGGGTAGTGATTATCATCTGTTTGTGTGACATATGTTGTTACTGACTTAAAGTTATCTATCTGGCGTGTTGGTTTTTCTTTTCGTTCTGCATCAGACATACCTAAGCCTTTCCAATATCGATTCCAATTTCTGATTTTTACCTCCCATATTCTTTTGTCAACTTGAGTTTCGGGAATACTCTGTTGTTGCCATTCTGTTAGTAAAGTGTCTGGGTTAGTGTAATGGACTTGTGAAATCTTCGGCGGAGTGTCTTCATGCCAGTCTAATTTTGTATAATCTACCGCATCTGTTTGTCGGGTTTTGGTTGTTTTTTTTTTCGACCGACGCTGTTGCCTGTTGTTCTTTCTGTGTGTCTCCTCGTCATCTGAGCTTGACTCATATCTTCTAGCTGCACACCCGTGTATATGATCTGCGTATAAGTTACTATTATCTAAGTATGGCGCAAAGAAATGTTTAATGATTGGTGTGCTGTCACTAAATGAAGGACTAATACGCCTAAAATTCTCAATACCAAATGTAACTTTCTCAAGTTCTGCTTGAGTTAAGTTTGATCTTATCGGCAATGAATCCCATGTAATTTCTGTCTGTTTTAACTCTTGTAAATTGTTATGACATGTCTTTTGTGTATTGATGTTACTACAATTTGTCGCTTTGGTGGTTATCGATTGACCTGTTTGTTTTTGGTTTCCTATGAAGTTTTCATACATGTTGGTTTCTATTTCCGAATCATCGCTTGCGGCAGGTATCATTTTGTCCTCTGTCAGGAAAATTAATTCTGCGTAATTTCCCTCCTGTATTTGCATGTTGTCTTTTTCCCATTGCTCTACTTCTTGGATGGTACACTCTTTTACTCCAGGAATGTTTCCCACAATTAGTTCAGTTGTTGGTTGTGGTAGTACTGCCGCTGTTACACGCCCTTGATAGTACGGGCAATTGATGTCTGTCCATGCTACATCAAATTGTTCTAGCGATCCACCAAATGTTCTACATATGACCTTCTCCTTGATGTAGTCCTCCTCTTTCACTAGTTTTCTGTCAATTCCAATAATCGACGTTCCTGTATCCCTCACCATTCTGACTGCTAATCCATTGAAAATTGCACGTTCCACGTTCAGTCTTCCACCATTTATATATGGGGAGTTTTCCTCTTGTACGTACGCTCTGTTCTGATTGTTATCCTGTCGTTTATACTTGTCAGACGCGTTATCGTCATGCTGTTCATCGTCGTCGCTACTTGACATAACATAGACTAAACAAGCATTTTTGGTCATCTGTCTTAGCCTACAAGACTTGACCACGTGTCCAAAACTATTACACGCGAATCATTTTAAGTTGTTTTTGTAGTCTGTTGTTACGTTTCGTAGCTAATTCCCTAATATAAGACTCGTATTCCGGGTTGGAATCACACGTTTCTGCTGTCCCATGCATGCGTCGACAATACCTACATTGGACTGTCATACCCTTGTTTGTGCTAGACCAGTGATTCTCAACCGGTGGGGAATTCCCCCCCCCCAGGGGGGACTTTTAAGGTTTCCAGGGGGGGGGGGGGTGAAGACCATTTCAAGATCGCGTTAATACAAGAACCGATTACTTGATATTGTTTTTCCCTTCATTCTTTACAGTTATGTATGTCTCATCCTTCTAAAATTCATTTTATAAAGTAAGTAGACCCACAAATCATGTTTTATGTTGATGTCTAGACTTGTTTTAGTATATGCTATTAAATTTACCTTCCATTTTTACGTATACTGTGGGGGGATTTTTAGATAGGAAATATGAAGGGGGGGGGGGGGAATGACGTTCTGAAAATACGGTGAAGGGGGCACGGGCCAAATTTTTGATAGTAAGGGGGGGGGGGAATGACGTTCTGAAAATATGGTGAAGGGGGGCACGGGCCAAAAAAGGTTGAGAACCACTGTGCTAGACCGTTGTTGGTTCTGTTTAAATTTGTCCTGACGTTGGAATTTGTTATGAGAATTGTTATATTTGTGACTATGTACTCTGGCAGATGCTCCAATTATAAGTTCTGGTTGAGTACTCTCTGCGAAAGTGTCCTTATGTGCGTCGTAGAAAGATTCTCCCCTTTCTTCCATCTCAGCTATTGAAGCACATTTGTGTTCCACAAGGAATGTTGCCATTGTTTGTGGTACTGCGGAGATAAGTTTATCCCTGAGCATGAGGTCTCTTAGTTTGTCAAAATCCTTACCTATCTCAGCCGATTTCAGCAACCTGTCAAAAAGTAATGTCGTTTCAGAAGCGAAATCTAGAAAAGTTTGGTTTGACTTAGGTATGCTGTATGCAGACCTGCAGTGTCCAATGAGAAATGCACAAGGAGTCTTTGTTTCATGTATTGGTAATCAGTACGTCGTTGTTCGGGTATAAGTTCGATTACTTTTAACGGCTCCCCTGACAAGTGTCTATGAAGTAACACGCCCCACTGGTCAGCCGGTACCTCGTAATGAGTTAAGAGGATCTCACAATTAGTCAGCCATGCGGAAATCGAGTCCACTTGTGAAATATTTCTAATGATTCCTTGATATCTTTTGCTGGGATCTAGTGATTTGCATGCCAACTTATTCCTAGATATTTCTGCCTCCTTCTCCATTTCCAACATCTTTACCTTGATATTTCCCTCAACCTCTCTGTCCTTTAACAGTTGTTCGGCCGCTAATGTGTCCCTTTCAAACGCCAGTGCTTTCTCCTGGAGAGCTAATTTTTCTTTTCCCAGTTCTATTTCTCTCTCCAACTTGCAAATACAGGAGGGAAATTACGCAGAATCAATTTCCCGACAGAGGAGAAAATGATACCTGTCGCAAGCGATGATTCGGAAATAGGAACCAACAACTGTCTAGAACAAACAAGGGTATGACAGTCCAATGTAGGTATTGTCGACGCATGCATGGAACAGACAGAAATTACATGGGGGATCTTTCCGGAAGATACGTGAACCTGAGGATAAAGAGGAATACCGTTCCGCTGAGAAGCCTGTGACTGTGTAGGAAAATATTCCAAAGGAAAGCTTGTACAGATCTGCAGGAAATAGGATATGTACATCACGCTGAATGAGACATTTCCCCTCTTTGGAAATTTTTTTTACTGACCTCTTAGGACCACAATTTTTTGGATGAACATTTATACAACATTTTAATGTGTACATCATGTTCGTAGAGAAACGTAATTCTAAGGTTACGAGACATTTGATCGGCGGGGATAAGTACGTGGATGTAGCCTACAGTCGCCAATACACAAATTACGGCAACCATGGACTGATGAACTGTATTTTTCGTGGAGGACTTTTGTGTTGGCATTCTGGCGGCGGCATTATGCACAGTGTACCTGTGCGGGCTGTTGGCTTACCGACACTCCTGTCTATTCCATTCTTCACATAGGGCAGTGAAGAGCATTTTGTGTGATATTCACTGGCACAGGAACGGAGCTATATGGGGACGACCCGTTGCCGTGAAGTTGAAACCGCGACTGACTGACTGACTGACTGACTGACTGACTAACTGACTGACTAACTAACTAACTAACTAACTAACTAACATCAGATGGAAGATGTAAAACAGAGATTAAGAGCAGAATAGGGCAGGAAAAAGCCGCATGTAAGAAAATGAAGAGTATCCTATGCAATAAGTCACTATCAATGAATGTAAGAGAGTGCTGAAATGCTATATAGAATCAGTTTTGCTGTATGGTAGCGAATCTTGGAATGTAAATGAACACATTAGGAAGAACTTAGAAGCAACAGAGATGTGGATGTTGAGACGAATGTTGCGAATTCCTTGGACTGCCAGAGTAACTAACAATGATTGCTTAAAAGAGGCTAATGAAACTAGAACTCTATATACAACAATAAGAAAGAGACAAACAGCTTTCTTTGGTCATGTGATTAGAAGAGAGGCGTTGGAGACAATAGTGACAACTGTAAAGATTGAGGGGAAGAGGGGCAGAGGTAGACCAAGAGAAATTATGCTGGATGGATTGAGACGGTGGCATGGAGGAATATCATCAGCAGAGTTGATCCAGAACACCATAGACCGAGACATGGCTCGAGACATAGACATTCAACAGGGCATGTTTCCTTAGCGACTCAATGAGCATGCTCAAGGGGATAGAGACGGGGTGGATTCGAAAAGAGTGGTTGCTGTCTATGGAGCGGTCTCGGCTGACAAAGATTAGTTTCATCTTCGTGTCAGGGCATGCGGGAGTAGAAGGAAATGAGAGGGCTGACACGCTCGCATGTAAAGGCTAATGTGTACAGCGGACGCGCCATGGACCAGGCTGCCATTCTGAATGCTCTACGAGAAGTAAGACTTTTGCGAGAACCAAGTGATGACTGAGAATCTACAACCATGGTCAGACTGCGAGAACAGCAAATTAAAAGAGGTGTGGCCAAACAAGAACACTACGCAGGAAGCCAAATAGGATTGATAAACCAACACAAAACTGGTGTCGTTAGCCGCTACACGCTGCGGGATTTGCTGAGGAGGGGATCCGAGCACTTATGGACTGAATGGTTCAATGTAATGAGGATGATCTGTCGACTAACTAACTAACTAACTAACTAACTAACTAACTAATTAACTAACTAACCAACAACCGAGATCTGTGGAGAGCCATGAACTCCTACGCCAGCCGGCAGGGCACTTGATGATGATGATGATGGTACAAGAACTGAAGACAAACTCTTTTAAGTGCCCTGGCTATTCATGTTACATTAACCCAACCGGGCAGGGAAGACATTGCATCTCTGGTGGTTAAGGGTGGCTTTCACAAAGTTATGACGGAAAGAAGTAGCTGTGGTTGTGTCTAGAGAATGTCAGTGTGAATGTTGTGTTGAACGACTGATCACAACTATAAATCAATATCGAACACCAGGCTACGCACACGAGAATTTAATTTGAAAACAAACACGATGCCTTCACAATCATCAGTTAAAACTTCCGTAGGAACAATATACTTCTATTTCACACAATAAGGTCCTGCGACCACAAGATAGCCGTTTACTGGCCTCACACACTACACTATGCTTAACTCTTCTCCACTCTACTGGACCAGACCTCAGTCCTCCCCTGTCTGCCCTGGACTCCCACTGACTGCTCTCGCTCAGTCTCAACCGCCCTGACTCCAAACCCCAGGCAGAGTTCTCCCTAACTCCACCACAACTAAAAACCGAATCCCCCTCACTTGTCCAGCATTGTATCTTTATTCACTTTTCCCAGACCTCCCAGAAACCATCATTTAACCCTTTTAACCCAAATTATCAGCTCCCATGAAAATTACCTTTAGAATTTTCCTTTGTTTCTTCATAGACTAACACGATTCACCTCCCCACCGGTGATTTAAATCTAGACAAGTACGTGATATCCTCACCAGTTGTTTCTGGCTTTCCCCATTAGCATGACGATTTATATTGATGTGTCCGTGCATAAATCATCACCTAGTATGGGGCTATCCCAGTATGTTGAAGATTGTGATTAATCCTTTTGTCCTTACATCTGCATATTCTTCTCTGACGCATTTAACCCTGCTATAACATTCTTCACTCTTCCGTTCACTCCCAAATTTGCAAAAACATACGCACGTTATAGTGGCTTACTGCATGCGATACTGGATAAGAGTAGGTGGGGTCGGGGAAGCAAAGAGGTGCAGGGAAAGCAGATTAAAATCGGGGGATACAGCTGGAACCTAATATATATGTAATTGGAGAGTCTTGCGTAAACAGAGAGAGTTGGGACCTGGTATCAGGTATCTGATATGTGTTGACTACAATGCGCGCGCCAAAGAGTGGGATATGTCGGGCGAGAACAGACAAGGAAGCGACCACCTCCCTGTTCTGTACTGATACCTAAGACTTGCACAGCCAAGGCTATACTATAAGAGCCCACGGGGAATTTAATTATGACTGCGACCACTCTTCGCTCATGGGGCGCCTTAGATCACAGGGACAGTCTAAACCAACAAGAAGAAACTTCACCCAACCACCATGGTGGACACCAAAGGTGGAGTAATCATGGACGGAAAAGAAGGTGGCCACAAGAAATTGGCAGAGGGTGCGGAGAGCAGCCAGTTCACATTACACAGAATTGGAGGAGGTTGAAATGAATAAAAACGTAAAGGTGCGGGATTATATAAGCTTCAGGCAGCAGAAGCCAAAAAAAAAAAAAAAAATGTAGTGGGAACAGGTTATAAATGAAGTCGGTGGGATGTGACATTGGGTAAATTCTGGAGAGTCTACCGACATATGAACAGACAGGTGATGCCTGGTACACAAGGTACAGTGTATGATGATAACAACTGACCTGTGACAACTGACAAGGATAAAGGGGAGGCTTTTCTTGCACGATTCTAAAACAGTCTGATCAGCGTTCGTAACCCCTTCACCACACAGCCGACCTCGTCTACTATTTTTTTTTTTTTTTTTAGCATATCCTTTACAGGACTTAGCTGTCAACACCAGCATCTTTCAGCTGTATGTTGATTTCTTGGCAAGATTACGCTCAGTAGTTTGCCATTGCTTTCTGAGCGGCCGGCTCAGTATCCCGCAAGTCACGAGCGGGGGTCAAACCGCCTCAGCTCTCGCTCCGCTACGAGACTCTGCGTGATAAACGGGATTACAGAGAGAAAGTGTTGTAACCCCACAGCCAGAGAGACCGGCGCGTCTACTATTACTTCTTAAAATTGCCTAAAATGTAACATGGGGTTGATTGCAACGACCTGTAAACAACATGCACCATTTTTATGGCAAACGTAGTTAGTTTCATATCCTTTACAGGACGTTGAGGTCAACACCAGCATTTGTTGCTGTTGTTGATCTCTGGCAAGTTTACGTTCAGTAGTTTGCCATTGCTTTCTGAACGACCAGCACCCATACTATTTCGTTAAAAAAAAAAAAAAAAACAGCACGAGATCTGCTGTCAAATCGCGCGTGTTTCAAACGAGGGTATGTGGGACCACGAATCACTTCCGTACCTCGTTCGCCACGGAGACCGGCAATGGCAAACTATTTTTTTCATATTATTTTTTTTTACAGGACATCGCTGTCAACACCAGCATTTTACTCCTGTTGTTAATGTCTTGGCAAGTTTACGTTCAGTAGTTTGCCATTTTTTTCTGAACGATCGGCTTCCATACCAATTCGTTACAATCTAGCGAAATGCGGTCTGCTGCCAAATCGATAGCAGCTGTGTTTCGAACACGGGTAAGTGGGCTCACGAAAATGGCAAACTACTGACGTAACATTGCTAAGAAAATCCACAAAGGATTGATCGCAAGGGCATGCATCGGACATGTAACTTTACAGACAAAAACAAGTTATTTCCCCTGATCACGCCGCTGTTAAAATTCAGTACAATGACGAGCTCCCGTGTGTCACGCCCCAGCAGTTTCCCTACTATCGATCTAGCTACATTGTCCTAATATGTTCACCTGCATATACACACGTTTATGTGTCGGGAGTCGCAGCGAGTTGTCGCTTGTGGTGATATATAACTGTAGTGTCTTAGCACTCACGCTGGTTTTATATTATTGCCGTTTATAAGGGTCTTTTAGACAAAGTCCAAACTTCAGCCTACATTTGGTGTGTTTGGCTCATTCTTCATACTGATTGTAGGCACTGACGCCCTTCCAACTTCTAAAATTACAAAGCAAAAACCAGATCAGGGATACCCAGAATAATTATCAATTGGGAAACCCTTTGATACCACTAGGACAGTTTATAAATAAACACACATCTATTGTTTGGCGCTAATAGAAGTAGAAGAAAGAAGTAGGGGCTTAAGGATGCACTAGACAAGATAAACATTTGATCGATATTGGCTAATCTGTTATGTCTAACACACAGGAGCGTTGTCCTTTCTTAAGGGGTGTCTAGTTGGTCATGCATCGAAGTACATTTGTTCCTGCCGCGAGGCGCTGTCGTCATTTGGAGGTGACAAGTTCGAATCCCGGTCGGTAACTAAAGCTTTCAATTTTCACGTTGTTTAGTGAGTTCTGAAGCCTCTACTTCTGTCTTCTACTTTTATTAGCGCCAAACAGCTTACTTTGGTCATATGATGAGAAGGGGGGCATAGGAGAACATCGTGACAACTGGACAGATCGAGAGGAAGAGAAGCAGAGGCCAACCAAGAGAAATGATGCTGGATGGATTAGACGGTGGCATTGAGGAATATCATCAGCAGAGTTGATCCAGAACAACAAGGACCGAGATATGTGGAGAGACATGAACGCCTACGCCAACTGGCATGGCACTTTATGATGATGATGATGATGCCCCAGAATAATTTGTAAAACGCACAGTGTAGACAAAGCAATGGCGGACAAACAGCTGTGCACTGTAGTCAAACCATTACCCTCTTTGGACGACAATCACCTTAAATTAAACGTAATCCGGCCGCCCGAGAACATCTTCAAATGTCTCTGACTTGATTGTTGTACTAAAAGTGCACGCGCGCGCGCGCACACACACACACAAACACACACACACTGAGGGTTCAAATGACAACCTTACCTTAAATGTTTTTTGTATTTGTTTTTATTAAAACATATTCTGATAAAGTAAAGAAGAAATGTATCATTTTGTATGTGGTTACCGTTGCGTTCAATGCAAGTTCTCAAGCACAAATAAAGTGCTTGGATTCCGGTAGAAACAAATTATCTTGGTCACTACTCGGTGTGCCAGACCAGGTCGTGAGCAGTTTGTCACAGAAGTCACGCCGTTTTGAAACTTCCAACTCCAGTCAAACACTTGCTGGACTAAAAGGCACGCGAACTTCAATCGCCGATGAATTTCTGTAGGTTTCATCCCTTCACTGATCAAACAACGGATAACAGAGCGCTGCCCCTCTTTAAACTGTTCTTATGACGTCACCGTCTTCGTCTGCACCATGATGTCACGTGCTTAACAAGCTTGACATCATTAACAACATTATTGACAGTTTACAAGACAATGGCATGGTTATTGTATCAGTCACATTTTTAAGGTTTTCATTTGAATCCCCCTTGTGTGTGTGTGTGTGCGTGCGTGCGTGCGTGCGCGCGTGCGTGCGTGCGCGCGTGCGTGCGCGTATGTGTGTGTGTGTGTGTGAAATAGTTCATGATTATAATTGTTTTCAGTACTACATATGGATGACACTGTCATAGAGAGACATAAAAGTGTTATTACGATGCAACGCATGGACCTGAAAACTTTAACTTAAAAAAACAACAAAAATTTCGTTTTTGGCGTTTGCTAGCTTTGAACTCAAGCGTATTCCATACACGTGGTAATACTTCTAATGCACTGGACTAATTTTTTCCGCGTGGATTAGCTTTTCCTGTTACCAGTGTTCCTCGCCATCAGGTGACCCCTACACCGGTCAGTTAGACTAAAATGTTGACTTCTCGTCCTTGACTTTGGGATGTAAATTACTACAAGTACCTCAGAAGTCGGAGTGGGTTCGCCTGATGACGGGGGACACTGGTAATATGGAAAGGTAATCTGCACGCAAAAGTTAATCCAGTGCACTAGTAGCACGGAGGTCGGACTACGCGTAAGTTCAAAGCGAGTCAGCGCAAAAAAAAAAACAAAAAAAAACAAAAAAAAAAAATACACCGGCGATTCAGAAATAACTCATTCTGTAATATTATACTGTTGTAAAAGTGACCTTTTAAGGATAACAAAATAATGCTGTTAATAGGCATTAGAAAAATTGCTGTAAAAAGCTCATCATCTTTGAAACAATTAAATGAGTTATTTATTAGCTTTGAGATAGCACATATCGGCATTACCTTTGCTAATCGTACAAGTATCTTGTAGACAATGTTATAATCAAAGCCAGGAAAGGCCTGACAGCAATGAACTTGGTGGCAGCAGTTTACACTGAACAACACACGCTCATTCTTATCTGCAAAGAACTTCTGCTAAACTGCATAAGTGCTGGACCTCCTCACTGTCATAAAGACACGGCTATAAATATTAGACAGGGTGAAAAAAAGAAGCAATGAGACTCTTACTGCAAATAAGAAGCAATGAGACTCTACTGCAAAAAAGAAGCAATGAGACCCGTCCTGCACAAAAGACTTCTTGTGCCCGGCTATGCGATAGATCCCTGACTTACCTATCATGGCCACCATGCACAAAGTTGCACAGTTACGCCTTAGTACTTGGGAGTATGAGCAGAAACAGAACACTTCGAAAACAGCGTTCTCAGCGACAGAAAGGGAATGTGCCTAGCCGCTCTTGGGTGGTCAAAGCTGAAAAGGTCATTAACGGATTCACTGCCAAACAAAAATGGATCTCGGGATGGGAAGTAGGGGTGTGCCACAGTTATGACTTAAAAGTTGTTAATATGGTAGCAGACAAATTATATTAATCTCATCTCATCTTGTTCCTCTTATACCTTGCGGTGTCGAGGTGAAGTATAAACAGCGGGGGAGTGCCCGTTCATGGGCTACATGTATCGAGATTCCCATAGACTCTTGATATTCCCTCTGTCCATCGTTTACGTAGTCGGCCCCTTCCTCTGCTTCCATCTGGTCTGTACATAATTGCTTGTTGTGGTATACTGTTAGTTGATAACCTAGATACATGGCCAAACCATTTGACTTGCTGCCTTCTGATAAAATCCAGCGCTGCTATAACCGCCTCTTTAGTCCTGATGTCTTCATTTCTGATTTTGTCTCTTCTTGATACATTGGGTATTCTTCTTAGGAATCCCATTTCTGTTTTAGTAATATCAAATTAAAAGAGGTTGCATGGGGGAAAACTACTATATTGATATTTTAACAATAGTTTCATTTATAAGCCCATGGCCGTTACCTGCAGTTTGAATAAAACGATTAATTATCCCATGGCACTTAATCAGTTAAGCAGATCTGTAACCTGGTGAGCTACAACACAGAGAATAATGGACTGATGTGCCCGTTGACACCCATAAACGCTGTTTAAAAAGGTTGCAGATCCTTTGCAGGGCGTTGGAATCACCCTCACCCCCTACTGGCTGTCTGATTTGCTGAGCAGACTTATAAGCTTGCGGGTAAGGCTGCTGTGGAGGGCGGACGAGCCATGGACCAGGCTGATATACTGAATGCTCTACGAGAAGTAAGACTTTCGCGAGAACCAAGTGATGACCGTGAACCCACAACCATGGTCAGACTTCGAGAACAGCAAGATAAAAGAGGTGTGACCAAACAAGAACACTACGCAGGAAGCCAAAGAAGATTAATACACCAATACAGAACTGGTGTCGTCAGTCGGTACACGCTGTGGGATTTACCAAGGAGGGGATCTGAGCACTTATGGGCTGAATGGTTCGATGTGTAGTGAGAATGATCTGTTAACTAACTAACTAACTAACTAATTAACTAATTAACCGATTTACTAGCGCTTTGCAATTTTATGTTGACAAATTCAATCCAGGACAACGCGCTATATTTACCCATAGTCATTTTTTACTTTTTCTAACAATTGTGCCATGACAGCATCCCCACGGCCCATTCTTTGCAATTTCCAACTATTGTGAGATTTTTAACTCGCACAAGGTAATTCTTGTTTTTCGCCCTTATCCAACAGGGCTAGGTATCTGATCCACTACCCAAGAGGTCGGGGTACGGAGCATATGATATTCTTCTTCTTCTTCTTTTCGTTCATCCGGAGTGTTTTTTCAGATGTGATTGCGGTGTGTCTGTTATGCGCCCTTGGGCCGAAACCCGTAGGCCAACACATCGACTTTAGCGTGCTTTTTTGACAAGGTAGCATTCCCGGGAGACTCTCACTTTTGTGGTGCCATCTGCAACCATGCTGGCCAAGGTTGAACGGTCAAAGACAACGGTCATCCCTCAAAGGAAGGCAGGGACAGTCCATAGCATTTTCCGCCATCCAAGGTTGCTTCCATAGTTGCAGGGCCGACACATAACGCCCTGGATCTGGGCTCACCGAGGGAGATCGTCACGTCCTGCTCATGGCTGCTTTAAATCCTCACTTCAATATATTGGTCATTTCGTTTCCCCGGGTCATTCCCGCACAAACCAGACAGGTTTGCAGACGGCATCCACTCAGCGAGTTTTCGGACATGTGCTTGTCGTTGCGCCCATCAGAGCTTTTCCAGGCACAACAGGCATTCGGAAAACTACCCAGTCAGAGCTGTTCCGAACAAGAGCGGCATTCGGAAACTAGGTAGTCAGAGCTGTTCCTAGCACGAGAGACATTCGGACGAGACATTTCACTCGGACGTAATTGCGTAGTGTCAATTTTTAGTTTGCCACCCGTAGGACGACACTTCCGACTTCAGCGGGCATTTTTTAATGAGGTTAGCCTTCCTCTGGTTTCGAGGCACGTTGGACTGTTGTGATGTCGCTAACATCTCAGCTGGTCAAGATAGAACGATGAACGACATCGTGGTCGGCCCTCAAGGGAAGGCAGGAGCAGACCATGAGCATTCCCTCGCTATCCAAGGAGGCTTCCATAATTGCAGAGCCGGCACATATTGCTCTGTGACTGGGCTCACCCGAGGAGTTGCCACGTCCTGCTCATGGCTGCTTTAGTTCCTCACTTCCATGTGTTGGGCAACCCGTTTGCCACTGATCGCTCAAGCACACACCAGGGACGGTCAGACTGCAAGCGACACCCACTCGGTAAGCTTTTGCTTTTGACTTCGGACCACGCAATAGGTTCGCTCGCCGTGCGTTCCATTTTGCGTCATTGGGACGTTCTTCCACTTTTGTCTACACTCTCTATGAGTTAAATACAGTTTTCGCAGCCATTTTCTTCGACTGGGGCACTTTTTTGACTTTTTGTACTCGCTCACGAGGTAGGCTACTTGTGCTGCCGGCTCAGCACCTTACCTTCGTGCAGCGGTGAACGAGAAACGGCCTGGCCCTCTCATCCGGGAATCTCTCATATTGATTATGTGGTTGTTTCGGGATTTGAAATTTAAATATTGAGCACAACCCACTACTGGCAACGCCGATCGCATTCTGGTATGAACCTAAGGCCTATCCACGTCAATATGGAAGCACTATACTCGAGTTTCGCCCTCGTTTGAGCTCGTTATTGGGCAATCTTGAGCATAGCCTACGATGGGTAGCGTTGTGATGTTCTGTTGTGATAATTTGGTGTGTCCAGTGTGTGCCGCGTGGTTACACACCCGCTTCATACGCGTGATCCGGGACTGTTTCCGGATCCGGTCAAGGATATGCACTACTGACGAGCTCAAACGAGGGCGAAACTCGAGTATAGTGCTTCCATATTGACGTGGATAGGCCTTAGGTTCATACCAGAATGCGATCGGCGTTGCCAGTAGTGGGTTGTGCTCAATATTTAAATTTCAAATCCCGAAACAACCACATAATCAATTGATTATTGCTCACTGGATTTAGGAGGCCTGGTTTTCCTTGCCAGTGAGAAGTCCTGATCGTTCGGGTCCCATCGATTGACGGACGTCGGTCGCGGCGATTGGGCAATCTTGAGCATAGCCTACGATGGGTAGCGTTGTGATGTTCTGTTGTGATAATTTGGTGTGTCCAGTGTGTGCCGCGTGGTTACACACCCGCTTCATACGCGTGATCCGGGACTGTTTCCGGATCCGGTCAATGATATGCACTACTGACGAGCTCAAACGAGGGCGAAACTCGAGTATAGTGCTTCCATATTGACGTGGATAGGCCTTAGGTTCATACCAGAATGCGATCGGCGTTGCCAGTAGTGGGTTGTGCTCAATATTTAAATTTCAAATCCCGAAACAACCACATAATCAATTGATTATTGCTCACTGGATTTAGGAGGCCTGGTGTTCCTTGCCAGTGAGAAGTCCTGATCGTTCGGGTCCCATCGATTGACGGACGTCGGTCGCGGCTATTGGGCAATCTTGAGCATAGCCTACGATGGGTAGCGTTGTGATGTTCTGTTGTGATAATTTGGTGTGTCCAGTGTGTGCCGCGTGGTTACACACCCGCTTCATACGCGTGATCCGGGACTGTTTCCGGATCCGGTCAAGGATATGCATTACTGACGAGCTCAAACGAGGGCGAAACTCGAGTATAGTGCTTCCATATTGACGTGGATAGGCCTTAGGTTCATACCAGAATGCGATCGGCGTTGCCAGTAGTGGGTTGTGCTCAATATTTAAATCTCTCATATCCCCCAGCTGAGAGCCTTCGAACTTATATCAGACCTGAGCATGTAGCTTGCTCAGTATCACGCCTTTATTTTTCGAAAGGTGGGTATCGGCCCGGCTCTCAGGTCCGAGGGTTTGTGGCTTAGAGGCGTTCAGCCACAGCCCTCGACAGGGAGCCTTTAGTGTTTTGTCCGGACCAAGAACTTCTGCCTTCGTGCGCCTGATTTAAATTTTAGACTGCTATCCTCAGTCTCACCTGCAGAGCAGCAGGTTGTGTCTCTCTTAGTCTGGTCCCTATCCCATAAGCTGTCCGATATGTAGTTTTTCATCCATCAGCAAGCAAATGGGGTCGATGGGACACGCAAGCACCCCCACCACGTCAAGGTGGAGACACATCGGGGGAGATATGATATTCGATATCAATGGTTCTTTGAAAAGTCCCAGCTTTATGCAGGGATCGAACCCGACACTTTCTCAGCCTAGGGTGGTCACTGAACATCTCAATCCCCCCCCCCCCCCCCCCCCCATTCCACCCCCTTTTCTCTTCACTGCCAACGCCAGTCGGCTGGGCACATGATAATATTAATAATGATGACTACTATTAACTATTAACCACTACTTATTTATCTCTCAGCTAAAAGCTTGCTACTAACTATTATCAGGGAGGAAAGAGTTAATGGAACAATTATATAATTATGCACACCAAAAGAGTGCGGATTGATATTTTAATTGTGCTGATGACTAACTAAATTTAAACGGTACAAAGAACTCTCAGTCAATTGTTCACTAAGTAGGTCATTACACACGAAGTTAAACACACACGTAACACACCTGTCACAGCACGTTGTTATTGTGCTGCGCGACACCGCAGCCAATCAACTGCCTTCTTATTTAAAGTCGACGGAAACAACCGACCAATGAGAAGGCAGGATTTTGAACTTTCTTTGTGTCACGGGCCGACCAACAGAATCCCCCACACTTTTACGCATCTCGTGAAAACTCACGTGCCCTCGCGTGTGCTTGTTGTTTACACAGAATTAACTAATCACCGAAGAAAAACTTTACGTAACAACGCATTCACAGTTTACCGGCAGATGATATGGAGTGAATTGGAGGTAAGATTACATAAAGAAAGCCTGTTATCGGCATGGCTTGTTGCGCTGATTCATCGCCGACTAACCGACGTCACTCTGGCTGTAATGTTTTCGTTTTCAAATCTGATCCGTGAAGATTTAAAACTTGAAACTTCCCCGCTCTAGATTTGCGTTTCCTGGTTTGTATTGACCTCAGCTCACGTGTGATTTGCACGTGCAAGCACATTATGTACACTTATAAATGGCTGTAATTTATCTTATTGATAAAATATGCTTGGTTATTGTCCATCGCTGAATGATGTTTGGCGGCTGCAGTTATCTGCGTTGGATAAATTCAAAATGTCGTCGAGTGGCGAAACCTGATAAGAACTTTTTAAGACCGTCGTGGCGGCGATTTCGACTGTTGTGGGTACTAAACTGTCAATCAATATCATATAGTTAGTAATTAGTCCAAACAGTACAATGACAGTTTCGTTGTTGTTAAGTCTTATTCTTAGAGTATCGATAAGAGTGGCAGTTGTTGTAGTAATTCAAGTTAGTGGTTGAACTTTTATGACGAGTGGTGTAAAAGAATATTAGTAGTTAGTTATTTCTGCAGAGGTGCCTTTTCACCGTCTGCTGGCGATATAAAGCTGGGGTAAGATTTGACCGTTGGCTGCTTTAGATATTCAGGTCTCGTCTAAATGAGGAATTGTTGCAGCAAATTTGATCTATGGACTCTTTCTGCAGTGACCATTGTTCAGTTTAGCTTAAAATTAATTCTGCAAACGTCAGACAGAAACTAACCACACTATTGGGTTGAGTTGAGTTAAGAACCATCATCACTGCACTCAGGATATTCCCATATGTGCTTCATCCCCTCGTTCAACAGCCAGCGAAGAGTCAGTCATACTACTAATCGATCCCACTGCTACCTAATTAAAGTTCTCCTTGTTTTCCCTCTGTTTTGAGATTCTTCCAGAACCCCTACCGATCCCCTGCAATCTCATTCTTTGCACGTACGGGTTCTCAATCTGTTCCGCCGCCTTCTCCACCTGGTATCACAAACGCATGACCATTGTCCATCGGCAATTACCACCAAGAGGTGCATTCCCTGCCAGCTTATCAGCCTGTTCATTCCTGGGCACCCCCTGCTTGGCCAGGGCAAAATATCCATACAATTATCACAATCTGTGACCTCTGAAGCGACGAGAGCCATTCCACACAAAATATTCCTTTCTCCACCTTACTAAGCATACTCTTTGAATCCGTAATGAATACAGTGCTTGTTGCAGTAGTCTCCTCAAACCAACGGAATGCTGCTGTTACTGCTTCCACCTCCATTCTCATGTTGGAGGTCGTAGTATGATATGCCAGACTCTCCTTTTTTAAGACTCACCCATTAGCCTTTGCAATAAAACCCCAACCACTACATCTGTTTCTCACCACTGACCCATTGATGTAGACTATGGCACCTTGATGTGTGTTACTCTGGATCAATTGTTGCACTTCAAACTCAGTGCGGCCCGCTACCCATTCTCTGCACTTACAACCCAGTGTTACTATTACATTGAGCCAGTCCGTTATGTCTTCCGGAACTTCAACCCACGTTTTCATGAATGATGGTCTCCAAATCACACACCTGACGTAAAGATATTTTTGCCTGTGCCATCCAAGATCTGCCTCGAGTCTATGACCCTTGGCCAAATCCATGGCACCATGCAGCGGGTGATCCCTATCTGCAACAACTCTCAGGTACCATTTGGCCTCCATTGTTGGTAGCGCCAGGATATGCCTCATGCCTTCGTGCACCCCAGGATTTACACGCATGACAGCATTCTGTATGCTCTCCAACCTTTCAAGCTGGCTCTTTGATACTGTCAGCAGCCCCAAACCATACTCAATGACAGAAATTATTAACTGCTGAAAGAGCCACACTGATCATAAGATAATGATTAAGTTAAAAATTTCTACCAAATGAAAATCCAGAAAAATTTTGATTTACTTAAATCTTTTGTTTGACAGGAAATGAAAACTGGCACAAATGGGTGTCCTAGAATATTTGTCAGAACACTAATTAATTTAAAACGGGGACATCTGGCAACCCTTCGTCACCATTAACATAACGTTGGCCATGTCTATCAAACCAGACACTCCAGGGTCCAGTGGAGTAAATCTGTAGACTGAATAAGGTAACCATACTAGGCCTCTGACAGGGCAAGTCCTCTGTTGGATGCAGATGATGATATACTCCAAACAAACAAAAATAGCCATGATTTCATGGGCACAAGTGATCCAATGTGCATGGCTGCTGGGTGAGCTGTCATTAATTTTGGTCATCGGTACTGGGCACAAGGACCCTAGTTTAGTCAACAGATTATCCTCATTGCACATTGAATGGTCAGTCCATAAGTGCTGAGATGCTCACCTGTGTATCTCCCTCGGTGTGTTACTAACTACACATTCTGTGTTTATTGACTCTAGTCTTAACGTAACCCTGTTTGACTTGGTGTCCTAGCAGTCTTGCCAAAGTTATGTCTTCGTTACGAAGTTGTCAAGCTGTCTGTCTCGCACTCTGAAGGTTGTGTGTTCGATTCCGGGCTACGTCTTTCGGTTCACAAGTGTAATTTTCTCTGAGACTCCAGGGGGTCGTCGGAGCTACGGAGTTCATGCTTTGTGTGACACTTTCGGCAGGCCACCTGGGGAAAGAGACCCAGCCATATGGGATAAAACCTGGTACAATGAAGTCGATCCTCTCAACTTTTAAGATTTTTTTTAGACAGAATCACATTGATCCCTTGAGTCTACTTATCCTGCCTCCCTCCAGTTGGGGCATAGTTCTCTACATCAACTCACTTCACGCCATCCAATCCTTTCACTATCCCCTTGCATTTATCTCCATGTCCTCCCCATATTATTTATTTCTGTCTCTACTTTTATCTATGTGGTTTTTTTTTTTTTTTTAATGTTGCTCTTATTTCTTTTATGTTGCTCTATTTCATTTCTTTTGCCCTGTGGATTCCAGACAAAGGCCTTACTAGTTACACTATTCTCAGGTTTTCTCAATGTCTGTCCTATATGGCACCATTGTCTTTTCTTCACCTCTTGATTCACTGTTATGTTAGTTCTCTCCAAGAGCTCTACATTGGTAATTCTTTCACACAATTTTAGTCCTATTTTGCACATACACCAATTAGTGAATGTTTGTAAATTATTACTAGGTGTTGTAAAAATGTCTCTAATTTAAAAAGAAAAAATTTTAAAAATTATAAAAGATAAAGTTGACAAAATGAAACACACCAGTGCCTCATTAAAGTCTTTGTGTCAATTACAAGCAGATGTTAATTTTTTGTGACACTTAGTTGTGCTTCAAACAAGTAAAAGATGCAAGGAGCTAAAATATTTGTATACTGAATTGCAAATATGTTTTGACATTTATTTGTCATACTTCTAACTGGACAGCAAATCTAACTAGTGTGATACTTCAGCACTGGTGTTTAAACATTGCCATAATTTGTCAGCTGTAATTAGTTGCTGCAAAAATATATGTAAACATAAAATTAGATCCAGAAATAGAGGATTACCGATTACCAATTTAAGGGCAGACCAGAACAAATGATCATTCTGCGCCTCAGAACAGGGCAAAATCGATTCTGCAACCACATGTATACAGAATTTAAAATGAATCAGCCATGTACACATGTGGATTGGTGCCATTGACAGCAGATCACATACTCCAAGACTGCCATGATTACAACATATCTAGGCAAATCTTCTGGCCAAGAGAAACAACAGTGAAAGATAAACTCTATGGACCACTGAGTGAACTAAAAAGGACTGAAATTTATACTAGAGACTACATTGAGGATATAAAAAAACAAATTTCAAGCGCATGAAAGAAGATTCAGAAATCATTCTGTAATACTATCCTTTTGTAAACATGGCCTTATAAGGATAATCAACTAATATTGTTAATAAGAATTAGAAAAATAGCTGTAACAAGCTCATCTATGAAACAATCAAATGCTGTATTTAAAAAAACATTTTTTTAAATTGGCTATTGAGATAACAACTGCATCCCTGAAGAACCATTCATTTCATTGAATAACTTCCCTGTCAATGTAGACAAGCATACAGATTCCAGACCCCCAATAATCTTTGTTAACGAGTCATAGATAATCATTTAGCGAACAGAAAACCTTAGGCTTCAGCAGGAACCCCATGGTTTTAGAGGTAGAAAAACCTAAACATAGTTCAGGAGCCTGCCTCTTTTTCTCAGAAGCCAGTATATATTTTTTGCAGATGTGGACAAAGAAAATTGTTGAAAAATTACATGCCAGGTAAAAATTTCTAAGCGTCATTTGGTGCTCTAGATTTTTCTACCCCTGCATGTTATGTTTTTGGTTAAGAACCTAGAACTGATTAATTAAAAAAAAATTTATTAGACCCTTGGGGACTTGACAGATAGGATTCTTTTGCCATTGGTATGATCTTTACAGAAATATAACATCCAAATATAATTCTTCTTGTGCCTTTTATTATTAAAGTATTTTTAAATGTTAGAATTAGTCAAATAACATTTCTGCTTTGATCTTGCAGGTTTTGAGGAAGGTCATGTATCAGCTTCAACTGTAGGAGGGTATTAACTGTTGAGAGATTGGTCCACACCTCAGAGAGATCGCAGTCATGGATTCATTATCAGATCGTTTACATGATCCCCTTCTGTTCCTGAACACAGACAAGAATGACCTGGATGCCTTCCTAATGAGCACCAGCGCTGATATGGCCAACATGGCCGAGGATATGCATGTCAATGTTTCTGATATAAAAATGGATAACAGCTTAGATCTTGATGCTTTAGAAAGTGGTGGTCATCTGGGTGATATGAGCTGGCTTCACAACTCATCCATGTCCACCTTAGCACACTTGGATAGCGATGATACTTCTGATGGCTCAAATTTAGTCTCCGTAAATCCCCAGTCTGTTTTCCCGGTTCATGTTGTACAGAACCCACATACACAGAATCTTCTCTCGTCTGAGAATGCTAATAGTGCAGCTATCCGTTTACATGCCAACTGCAGCAATCACCTGAATTCTCCAGAGAATGCAACCCATTCCAGTCAACAGCAGACCCAAGTATCCGCGTCTCAAAATATTTTGAGTCAAGAGCATCAGACAATCCGTATTCTGTCGGTACAGAGCAAAGCACTTAACTCACCAGCTAAGGCTCAAAATTTTCTTATTACTTCATCTAGGGACTCCTCGCACAAAGTGCCACAGACTTTCATTCTCAGCACAGTGGATGGTAGCTTTCCAGCAGGTCTTACAATCTCCTCGGCTGATTTGCCTGTTCACATCACGCCTGGTTCACATATTGTGCTGGCATCGCCACAGAAGCTTCACACTGCAAAATCAGACACTAATAGTGAGGTTCTTGCCAAGTCTGGTCACAGTCTCATATCTCCGTCCCAAGCATCACCAGTCTTGCTTGGCCGACTTCAGACAGGAGTTCAGTCTCAGGTACTGTTTATATCATTGGCACATTAGTTCTGTTTTGCTCAGATCTCTACTGGAACAAGTACATGTATAGTAGCTAATTGTACCAGTTCTGTGCTCACTGTGTTTTTGTGTGTGTATGGCATTGTTATCAGGTTGTGCCAATGTTCATGTTCCAGTATTTTGAATACCGATGTCAAGTTACATCCATCAAGCTACTCGGGAGTGATTCTTTCAGAGTACTAAGCATATTTTCTCTGTCCTTTGGTTGACCTCTTTTACATTAAGTTACAATACCAGTATTTAGTATTGTATAATGAAATAGTGCTGAGCAGGGCTAGAATTAATTAGTCAGCCCCAGTTCCAGTTCTTAACTTTATCAGCAAACGAGAAACAAGCCACCACAGCACACAAAAAATGGAAATGAAAGTAAAGTCACTACATTAAAGCATAATAGCATGGAACCCTGAGAGATTCACATAAGCAGATTGAAATGAAATATATGATACTTAACTGAGAGGCTGGAAATATGAAAAGCTGAGTTAGTCACATATTTTATTCTGGTTGCTTATTTTATTTCACAGGATTCCATATCATTATGCTTTTTCTTGCGTCCTGTGGTGGATTGTTTCTTGTTGTTTGGTGATAAAGTAAAGGCTTGTCACTGCAATGTACTGCTTTTTTTTGTCTTGTAATTTTGTAATGCTAACTTAATGTGTTTCCCAATTGTTTGCATCCCATTTAAATCGCTATATTCAACTTCATAGCATCCCAATTCCCTGCTACTATGACCTCATGAGAAATGAAAAGACACACTTGCTATAGCAGGATCCATTAAATGTCAAGGGGACAGACATTGCAGTGTGAAAACAGCCCAACAGATTCTCAGAAACAATGCACAATGTTACTTCTTGAACGTGTGTACAAAGGGAACAATGGACCAAACTCTTTAATGAAGTGCCCCAACCACAAGTCAGTTACAGCATCAATAACTTTAGTAGAGAAGAACCATTCTAATTTTTAATTTTCAGAGTACGCTAGAATCGGTAGCCATCTAAACTGTAGCAATCCCCAACATGCACCCCATGTGCTATCAATATCAAACTTGGACATTATCCAAATCATGCTTGCACAAAATCAACACCTGCAAGAAGAGATGCCAGCTTAACCATTCGAGACTAAGAAAGAAATATTAGACAGACAGTGGGATCAACACCTTGCTCTGATTGGGGGTCTGAGTGATCTCGAGGTATGGTGTCCGCCTCGAGTGCTGGAGGTCCCGGGTTCAACCCCTGGTGAGGGCCAGGATTTTTTTCACGTGGACTTCTAGTAATAAAATTTCCCTTGGTCTCTGGGTAGTGAGACACCCGTGTGTATTGTTGCGCACGTAAAAAATCCCTTGGCAGTTGGAAATCAAAAAGGGGTAGCCTAACGGCGCTGCCCGGGCAAAATTTCGAGTTAAAATCTACCCAAAATATTTCAGGATCCTTGCCGGTGCTACGGGGTTCGTGCACTGAGCTGAGTTTCTCCGGACTCAAGCTTGAGTTAGGAGAAGAACGGAACACTTATGGGTTTCACCCGTGTGCCATGATGTTGATCCGTCGACTAAACTAAACTATGAAGGGTATAATAAAGTTTGATGATGCAACCTCAGAAGAGTTTGAAATCAAGAGTGGAGTTAAGCAAGGTCGTGTACTAGTCCCCCACCCTCTTTGGAATATACTTTTCACTTCTACTGAAATATGCCTTTCGTGATCAGGATGGTGGTATATAAATTCACTCAGGCTCTGATGGCAGACTCTACAATGCTCAGAGATTGAAGGCCAAGACCAAAATTAGGAGGGTACTGATCAGAGAGTTGCTTTTTGCAGATGCTGCTGCAATTAGACGCACTCTGAGGAAGAATTACGTCTACTATCTGCATTCTCCAATGCTTGTTCTGAATTTGACTTAACAATTGGCAAAATGAAGACACAGGCTATGTCAAAAGGTGCACATGGAGTACCATCAATCTTTATTGATGACACCGAAATGGAGATAGTAGACCATTTTACATATCTAGGATCAGAGGTAAATAGAAAATTATCTCTAGATCAGGAAATCAACATTAGGATTGGTAAGGCAGCAACAACAATGAACAGGTTAAGAAAAAGAGTCTGGGAGAACAGGAAGCTTACTGCCAAAACAAAAGTCCTTGTCTATCAAGCCTGCGTCCTTAGTACTCTTCTTTATGGCAGTGAAGCCTGGTCAACTTGTTCATACCAAGAGAAACGTTTAAACAGCGGTGTCTGCGAAGATTACTTGGTATTAAGTGGCAAGACAAAATCAGAAATACTGAAGTATTGGAAAGATCATGTTGTGTGATGGTTTATTCCATGCTCAGTCTTCATAGACTTAGATGGAGAGGACATGTTAGGAGGATGGATGATTGTAGAATACCAAAGGACATCTTTTTTGGTGAATTACAGATGGGTAAGAGATCTCAGTGTCGGCCTCTACTACGATACAAGGATGTGTGTAGCCAGGACATGATTGATACAGGCATTGATAATGCAGTGGGAGTAAGTCGCCGCTGAGCGTGTTGCAGAGAGGGCAAATATCAGAAATGTAATAGACAAAGGAGAAAATGATTGCAGATATGTCACACACCGAGCGTACAAGACGTAAGATGGTGCATGATGGTGGAAATGACCATGTGTTCACATGCATCCACTGTGGATGAACATGTACAGCGCAAATTGGCCTTGTCAGTCACATTTACTACCGCCATGGGTTGTAGTTATTATGCCTTTTTGAAGCACAATGTAACAGACTATCGTCTATCAAGATGTCAAGGTGCCAATGTTGAGACATGCATGGTATAATGTGGACATTGTCAAGACATAGTAATGGCATGATATATTGTAGGCAGTGTCAAGACATGCAAGTTCTGTTTTGCTTTAAATGCACATAAAAGTATTAAGCGCATCTGTCAAAAGTGATACTGGTAGTACTGATGAAAAATGAGAGAACAGTAGAAGGAAAAAAATACCAGGCAGTCTAGTATCTTGACATTGAAATTTGTCAGTACATAAAGTGATATACAGTGCAAACCACTTAAGGCGATCACGGTTGTAGCGAATTTCTGTGAAGAACAATTTGTTTATCCCTGGCAATTTGTCTTCTTTGTCTCTTGTCTCTTATAAGAGGAATGTCTGATAAGAACTATTTCTTGGCTCCCAGGTGGGTTTGCCTTATCAGGTCAGAACTGTATAGCACTAGAGAGAGAGCAAGGATAGCTCATGGAATCATCATCATCATCATCATGGTGACTTGTCAAGTGGCGTGGGCATTCATGTCTCTCCCAAGATCTTGGCCTTGAAAATTGTCAGTACATAAAATGATATATAGCACTAGAGAGCAAGGATAGCTCATGGAATCAACATCATCATGTGACTTGTCAAGCATCATAGGCATTCATCTCTCTCCCAAGGTCTTGGCATTGAAAATTGTCAGTACATAAAGTGATATATATATCAAGAATAGCTCATGACATCATCATCATCATGTGACTTGACCTGTGGCGTAGGCATTCATGTATCTCCAAAGATCTTGGTACTGCGCGTTTTTTATCAGTTCTGTTGATATTTCTCCACGCAGTTGTCTTAGACCCTCATGCACCATTTATCTGTCTTGTCTTTTGCCTCTTCTACCACTGATATTTCTAGTGAGTAAAGAGTTGAGGAAAAGACACAGGTGCTGAACAGGACACACATAGAGAAGGCCTGTGGATAGTATAAACAAAATTAGAAGACCTGTGGATAGTATAAACAAACACTCCCATGTCTGGAAACTGCAAGTCAAATAAAATAATGGGAGTCTTAAACACACTTGAAGAAGAGAATTAAAGACAGATGAATAATTTGGGGAAAAAAAGAACACAGCTGCAGGATATAGCAAAAGATAGGGCAGCGTGGCGTGGTTTGGTTGAGGGCCTATACCATAATGGTCAGAACATGAAGAATATAAATAATTCACATTCTGTTCATAATGTAACATTGTAATGACCTATTCTGGCAGCTATACCAACAAGTCACTATAAAACCCACAGTTTCATCCTCAACTGTGCAACTGCAGCATTCGGAGCCAGTCACCGTCAGCTCAACGACAAACACCGAGGAGAAAGTCTACCCCAAACCTGTCTTTTCTTACAGCTGTCTTATAGCACTGGCATTGAAAAACAGTAAAAATGGCAGCTTGCCAGTCAGTGAGATTTATAGTTTTATGTGGTGAGTTTCATGTTAATTTTATGTGGTGAGTTTCATGTTAATTTTATGTGGTGAGCTTCATGTTAATTTTATGTGGCGAGTTTCATGTTAATTTTATGTTGTGAGTTTCATGTTAATTGTATGTGGTGAGTCTCATATTAATTGTATGTGGTGATATTCATATTAATTTTATGTGGGTAGGTTCATATTAATTTTATGTCGTGAGTTTCATATTAATTTTATGTCGTGAGTTTCATATTAATTTTATGTCATGAGTTTCATGTTAATTGTATGTGGTGAGTTTCATAGTTAATTGTATGTGGTGAGATTCATATTATTTTGTGGTGTTTCATATTAATTTTATGTTGCAAGTTTCATGTTAATTCTATGTGGTGAGTTTCCTATTAATTGTATATGGTCAGTTTCATATTAATTTTATGTGGGCAGTTTCATATTAATTTCATGTCATGAGTTTTATGTTAATTGTATGTGATGAGTTTCATGTTAATTGTATGTTGTGAGTTTCATGTTAACCCTTTGCAGGGCAGAGGTTTTTCCATTTTTTTTTAAAGCTCTGAACGTGCATGATTTTTCAGGTTTGGTAAAATTTTGGTTACGTTAGTAAAAACATCACATCTAAGGTGTTAGTCAACAGATTTTAGTGAAATAAAATACAAAATGAAGGAACATGCATGCAGATTATTTTACTCACGTGAAAAGTTATCCAATGTTGCTGGTATTCCACATATGAACACAAATATTTACAAAATGCAGCATATTGTTTGTGATTGTCAGTCATTTATACGGCAATTTACAAACATATTTTCAGAATCAGAATCACTTTCTTTAAAGTCTGACTCATGACTGCTAAGGTTGATCACTGATATCTAGCTCCAATTAATAGTCAACTTCATGCCCTTTAATGTCACTTAAATTGAACCCAGCGAAATCTCCGCTTGAAGAATCGTCAAAATCCATTTTGAAATACAACGCGTAAAACCCCCCAAAACGTTTTTTTTAAAAATCCGTTCAAATTCAAAGTACACGCTTGCAAATGGTGGCCGTGTTGTCAAGCTATCGGCGAAATCAAAAGTAGACAATCGGAGGTCTCGGAAAGCCACGAGATCGCAGTTTTACAATACTTAGTAACCATGAATACTTTGGGACATTTTGCCCAGTAAAGGGTTAATTGTATGTTGTGAGTTTCATGTTAATTGTATGTCGTGAGTTTCATGTTAATGTTTTTGTGGTGAGTTTCATATTAATTGTCGTGAGTTTCATGTTAATTGTCGTGAGTTTCATGTTAATTGTATGTCGTGAGTTTCATGTTAATGTTTTTGTGGTGAGTTTCATATTAATTTTATTTGGTGTTTCATATTATTATTATTATTATTATTATTATTATTATTATTATTAATTGTTTATAGTACAGGACCCTCTTCACACTTTTAAGATGTATTGGGCATTAGGTGCTAGTCCCAGTGTTTGTAGACAGATGGGCACTCAGTGGGTGATATATGCCACCAAAGCTCCCATGGGATATACATGGTTAATTTTATAACTCAGTTTACACATGATAATTTATATTGATATAGGTTTTGTCTATGTCTGTACATTGTGTGTGGTGAGTTATGTAATAAAAAAAAAAGTTGCTTAAAAGTTGACAGGGTTGGGTTTACTTCATTGCACCAGGTTTTTATCCCATATGGCACAAAGCACAAACTCCGTAACTCTAGCGACTACCCACAGGAGTCTCCGAAAAATTTCACTGGTGAACCAAAGCACGCAGCCCGGAATCGAACCCACAACCTTCGGAGCCCGAGTCAAATGGCTTGACCACTTCGCCACGGAGACGTTGGAGTTATGTAATAGTTAATCAATGCTTGTGGATATATTTCTGAAGCTATTTCAATGGTCTCAGGAGTTCCCCTGGTTATATTTTTTTTTAGTATAGTTCACATATATTTAGTTCCTTCTTGGCTCATGTGACACTTTATGGTTAGGACGTAATATTCTGATAAAAAGGTAAAGGTAGTCTAGTCCCATAGGAGATATTGCCATTGGGGTGTGAAGTGTTGGGTCTTCACACATTCTAGGTTATGACATGAGATGGGGTGTGAAGTGTTGGGTCTTCACACATTCTAGGTTATGAGATGGGGTGTGAAGTGTTGGGTCTTCACACATTCTAACTTATGACATGAGATGGGGTGTGAAGTGTTGGGTCTTCACACATTCTAGGTTATGACATGAGATGGGGTGTGAAGTGTTGGGTCTTCACACATTCTAGGTTATGAGATGGGGTGTGAAGTGTTGGGTCTTCACACATTCTAGGTTATGACATATGAGATGGGGTGTGAAGTGTTGGGTCTTCACACATTCTAGGTTATGGCATGAGATGGGGTGTGAAGTGTTGGGTATTCACACATTCTAGGTTATGTCATGAGATGGGGTGTGAAGTGTTGGGTCTTCACACATTCTAGGTTATGAGATGGGGTGTGAAGTGTTGGGTCTTCACACATTCTAGGTTATGACATGAGATGGGGTGTGAAGTGTTGGGTCTTCACACATTCTAGGTTATGACATGAGATGGGGTGTGAAGTGTTGGGTCTTCACACATTCTAGGTTATGACATGAGATGGGGTGGGAAGTGTTAGGTCTTCACACATTCTAGGTTATGACATATGAGATGGGGTGTGAAGTGTTGAGTCTTCGTGTGGAATGGCTCTCTTCGCTTCAGAGGTCACAGATTTGAAATACAAAGCGTTAAAACCCCCAAATAAAATTGTAGTAAATGAAATATTTTGGGCTGGTGGAAAAAAAAAAGGCATGCATGTCTGGGGAAAAATTAGTAATGGAAGGCGGTGTAGCAGGGAAGCAGAGAAGAGGAAGGCTACATCATAGTTGGATTCAAGATATTTAGAAGTACACACATAACAGCAAGACTTCTGGCTTATGATAGAGATTAATTTCTAAAGTCTTATTGGGGGGGGGGGGGGGGGGGGAAGTTCTGCACAAAACAAGCTACTAGATGATGATGATGATGGCCATGTTGAAATGTTTTGTCAAGGGCTGAGAGTTAGAGTTGTCTGCTCTTGTATTACTTAAAGAGATTGGAGACAGGTGATGATTTGGTCCCATGCTGGAAGGTGAGCAGAGCACTCATTCAGAGCATGCTCTTCAAGTGAGGAGTGCAAGATCTGTGTGCTAATTGTTTTCATCATTGTGGTGACTTCTGTGATGTGACTTTTACAGTGTTTTTAATGTGAAATGTTTGAGTCTGCAGTAGGCTTCAGCAACCATGTTTGATTTTCCTTTTGTTTGCCAGACTAGTGTCTACCTAGGATGTCCCACATGGAGGTGAAGAAAGGTCTTTCAGCCTGACCTCGACCTTGCAACATCAGCACCTCTATTCCCTGTGGTTGTAGTAATAGAGAGATGTTCCTTGTAGGCTTGCACATGAAACACCTTTCATCTGCTATGTGTATGTGTAGCCGGTTCTGTGGCGAAGGAGTTAAGAATGCAACACATAATCCCACTTAATTACCATATTCGAAACACAGCTGCGGGTGATTTAGAAGCAGACCGCCTTGCGTTGGTTTCCATACAATGTTATGAGTGCCAATCGTTCAGAAAGCAATGGCAAACTAGTGAACGTAAACTTGCCCAGGAATCACAAACCGCCAAAATATGCTGGGGTTGACTGCTACGTTTTGTAAAGGATATGCAACTAACTTTATGTGTATGTCTGCAAAATGATTGTAGAATTAGTTGTAATCTTCTGATTAATGTTTAGATTCTCCTCTTATCTTTCACCCTGAGTCCCCTTTGGGGCATAGACCCTTAATGAACTCAAGCCTCATATCCCTAGCCATCCCATGCAGCACCATTAATCTCCGTCCACATTATTCATTTGTGTTTATACTTTTACATGCGTTTTTAGGTCTTCCTCTATTTATTTTGCTTTGTGGATTCCAGACAAAAGCCTTTATAGTTATTTCAGGTTTTCTCAAGTGTTCCTATCTTGTACCAGCGTCTTTTCTTCACCTCTCGGTTCACTGGTGTTTGTCTAGTTCTCGCCATTGAGTGTCACACTGGTGATTCTGTCATACTATTTTATTCCTTTTATGTTGTGCAGGCACCAGTTAGTGAATGTTTGTAGTTTATTTGTCATTGTTTTCATTCTCCATGTTTCTGATCCACACAGAAGTGAATATTCTAATTTTGGTGCTAAGTTTAACTTTCTTTGACTTCCACAGATTTCCTAGTGCCATTAAAAACTCTAGCCTTCTGACACCTTTATTTCTCCCACCCTCTTTGCCTACATTGATTTCTAAATAGGTATATGATTCCATCTGTTGAAATTAGAACCTTGAATACCATTAATTATGGAAGGATGTTTGATCTGAATATTTCACCAATTTTCTTCTAACAGTGAGAACTTTCCATATTTCAAGACAGCGCCGGATGGCTGGAAGGTAAGTGCCTAAACCCCATTTCGTGCTCTACCGTTGAACATGAGCAATGTTTCTTCTTATCTATCTGTCTGTAATACATTCATCAACACAACACACACTGACTAAGGGAGAAACACGCATCACAGTGTGTTTAGAATAATCCGTGTTCATCATCATCATCAAGTGCCGTGCCGGCTGGCGTAGGCGTTCATGGCTCTCCATAGATCTCGGTCTTTGGTTTTCTGGATCAACTCTGGTGCTGATATTCCTCCATGCCACCGTCTCAATCCATCCAGCATCACTTCTCTTGGTCTACCTCTGCCTCTCTTCCCCTCGATCTTTCCAGTTGCCACGATGTTCTCCAATGCCTTTCTTCTCATCACGTGACCGAAGAAAGATGTTTGTCTCTGTCTTATTGTTGTATATAATGTTCTAGTTTCATTAGCCTGTTTCAGGCAGTCGTCGTTAGTTACTCTGGCAGTCCAAGGAATTCGCAACATTCGTCTCAGGAACCACATCTCTGTTGCTTCTAATTTCTTCTTAATTTGTTCATTTACGTTCCAAGATTCACTGCCATACAGCAAAACTGGTTCTACATAGCATTTCAGCACTCGCTTTCTTACATTCAGTGATAGTGACTTATTGCATAAGATACTCTTCATTTTCTGAAATGCAGCTTTTGCCTGCCCTATTCTGCTCCTAATCTCTGTTGTACATCTTCCATCTGATGTTATAAATGCCCCTAGGTATCTAAAATTATCAACTTGGTTAAGGATTTTCCCTTCTATTTCTATGTCACATTTTGGTGTCACCATTTTCTTTGATATTACCATTGTTACTGTTTTCTTGATATTCAAGGAGAGTCCTTTCCTTGCACTCTCTGTTACTACAACGTCTAATAATTGTTGTAGGTCTGTTGAATTATCCGCCACCAATACTGTGTCATCTGCATAGCGTATATTATTTATATTATAACCTCCAACTAGTATTCCTGGCATCTCTTTGATCTCTCTCATTATTACTTCGCTATACAGGGAGAAAAGATCTGGTGACAAGACACACCCTTGTCGTACTCCTAGCTTTATCCGTTTGTATCTACCCTCTTTATTTCCCATTTTAATTGCTGCTACTTGGTGTTCAGGGTGAAATAAATGATCAAAAGAGGTGACAAGCAGGCTGGCTATATCATCCTGTAGACAATTCTAACTGCCAAATCCAGCACATTATGATCAAGTCTACTGGCCAATCTGTGACCAAGGTTTAGTTGGTTGAAGATCTAAGCGGAATTAGGAGATGACAGATGAAGAAAAAAGAAGACACGATAAAAGGAAATTGTATAATGTGTTGTTCAAAAACGTCTTTCTCTCTATTTGTATATAGTGTTTATACTTATTTCACGCCTGGAACATTATTTTGTGAATGTTGTTTATTTATTACTCTTGTGTGATAAGAATACTTGTCAACATGTTATATTATCATTCTTGAATTTCCTGTGTTGCTATCTCTGTGTTTTTCTCTTGGACTGCCCTAGAAGGTTTGACCTTGTTTAACTAAGCGTGATTGTGAGAACAATCTGGATGTTTCCTAATACTGTCTTATGTATTTGTTGGCACGGTTTAGTAATATTTTCTCTTTATAATGGCAAGCTAATGAATGTAATATTACCTAGAAAATCAACCTGGGGTTTATCACAGCATCCTGCAAGGGACATACAACATTTTAGAATGGCTACCTTTGTTTCTGATTGTTCTAGTTTTGTTCCTGCTGATTTTGCTGTTGTCTATTAGCTTTTATGGTGTCAGGTCTTAGTCAGATATGACTGAGCTACCGTATGGAAGTAGACAGTACTACCTGCTTTCTGTTAGCGCCAAATGTTGGGCTGCTCTCACCAAAACCTACACCCCATGTGCCAATGGCTTCGTGTGGAGGAGTGCAATTGGGAAAGTACAAGCCTTACCATAGTGCAAGGAAATGCAACCTAAAGACTAAATTTTATGGCAGGGCAGACCAGGCCCTAAGCCTTGGTTGGCAACTGGTCTAGGATGGAAGCTCCAATAAGCGAACAGTTAGAGTATTGCTTTGCTGATCTGGCAGCTTCTGCAGCTTGTCTTGTTTCTCTGGAGTGAACTAGACAGGCCGAGAGAAGGATCATGCTGCATGGGCAACACATAGTCTCTAAACTCAGCCCAGGCTTTGTGTTATGGAGGTATAATTCCATGTTACAAACTAATGTCTGTCAAGATGGCAAAGTGCCAGTCATTAGCTTTTAAAGTGTTGCATGTCCTTTACAGGACTTTGCCATCAAACCTGATTGATGTTTTTCAGGCAATTCTATTTTCAGTAATTTGCCAGTGCTTTATGAAGGAGACGTCAATGTTTAAGTCCAACTTGATAAAGATGTAGTGGTTGAACCGCCGACCACGCCATCAGCACACTGGAAGTATAAAAGTGTCTGTTATCTGATTCATCTTTGATAATGTTCCCCAACAGAATTCTGTCAGGCACAATCTGTCCCTCAACAAATGCTTTGCCAAGGTTGAAAATCCAAAGCTGACTCAGGGAGCTAAGAAAGGCTGCTTGTGGGCATTGAACCCAGCAAAGATTCTCAAAATGGAGGATGAAATCAGCAAATGGAGTAAGAAGGATCCTGTAGGACTGCTCAGCAGCATGGCATATCCAGGTATTTCTAGTGTTTTGTGTTTCCTTAAAGATGGACAACAAGTAAAATGGTTTGGAGAGTAAGAAGACCAGTTTCATATTTATTCTGCGGCCTGGTATATCCATTATTTAATTATTTAAAATAAAATGTATAAATTCATAATTTGCGAGGCAATTTAACAATCATCCTTGTTACCATGGCCCATAAGGGAAGCAGAAAATATACACTAATCTACCAAGCAAGTCATAAGGGGCAACTAAGGATTATTGGCATAAAAAGGGCTATTTCATATTGTAGAAAATTGTAGCTGTAAAATCCAAGCAATCATGAACAAATAAGTCTACAGCGAGCTTGGTATGAGTAGGTTGAGGGCCTGCATTCCATTGATAGATGAAAGGCAGCAGCATAAAAATAAGAAAAAGTTAACAGTGAATTCATTGATCATTCCATACATCAATTAAAAGTGAAAGTAGTTTCACACACAACTCCCCAACATAGTGGTACGAGGGTTTGAAATTAGCTACGGGTGATTTTGAAGTAGATGGCTTTGCGTTGATTTCTGTGGTTTGAGGCATCTGCTGTTCAGAAAACAATGGCAAACTACTCAACGTACAGTTGACTAGTACGAGGGTAAGTTAATAAGTAAGTCACGAATGGTTGTAGAAAAATAACTAACTATGATAACAACTTGAAACCAGTTTATTTTTATACATACATTGTCCCTTTATTTCTCAACATAATTTCCACCAACATTTATGCATTTATCCCATCGTTTTATGTCCTCCCAAACTGGCTGCATAGAACTGCGTGTTTTGTTTTCTGTTTTACCTGCCATCCCACAGAACTGTGTGACTTACTTATTGACCCACCCTAACTTTTTCTACCCAGCTATGCATCGCTTTACTGAAAATCGCTAGGGGCTAAGTCCACTGAAAACCCACCTTGGCGGGAGACATTTTGCGAGTGACGCCAGAGTTGAATGTGAAGTGAAAACGTGGTTTAGAAAACAGAGCACACAGTTCTGTGCAGCCGGTTTGGGAGGACTGACAAAACGATGGGATAAGTGCATCAATGTTGGTGGAAATTATGTTGAGAAACAAAGGGACAATGTATGTATAAAAATAAACTGGTTTCAAGTTATCATATTTAGTTATTTTTCTACTTATTAACTTACCCTCGTAAATCACAAACAGCCAATAAATGTTCTAACTTGTTAAGATTACCTCAGTTTGTTAAGATCATACATCATTAATAGCAATATTTTTGCAGTTATCTGTCACTCTAGGGTCACCCTAGTATTTTGTTTGTTTGTTATGATGATGGGTATTTTATACGATCATTATGAGCTGCATGTATGTAATGTAGGCTATAATGTTAAGTTAAATAGATGTGTGCACACACACACATGCATGAATCCATGAACTTCCATGTCTGTTGTGGGAAATCTCTTGTGCTGGTATATTCTGGAGCCTGTTGACAAGGAAATATCCACAACCCATGCAGGAAACATCACTAGTCTAGGCCAGTGGTTTTCAACCTTTTTTGACCCATGCACCCCTTTACCATATGTTCAGAATGTCATCCCCCCCTTTTCGTATTGCCTCGCTATAAATCCCTCCACCCCCACCCCTGCATACAAATGTAATAACACATACTAGAACAAGTCAAGAGGTCTACATGAAATGTGATTTGTGGGTCTACTCACGTTATAAAACGGTTTCAGAAGGCTGAGAAGTACAGAACTGTAAAGTATGGAGGGAAAAACAATATCAAGTAATCAGCCCTTGTATTAACACGATCTTTAAATAATCTTAATTCCCCCCCCCCCCCCCCGAAAACCCTAAAATTCCCCCCTAGGAGGAATTCCCCACCTGTTGAGAACCAATGGCCTGGCTACATGCTAATATGCCTCTGTAGGTGTGAAGCTCCAGAACACACTTGCACACCCAGTTGGTTTCTGAGCTTGACCTCTCTAACACATAACACAGTCAACATGGATATTGTACTTGGGTGCCAGGTGGGGGAGAAAAGTTACTTGTGTGTGTGTGTGTGGGGGGGGGGGGTATTTAGTGTGGTGCCAGGTACGGAGAAAAGTTATTTTAGTGCCAGATAGGGAGAAAAGCTACTCTGTTGCCAGGTAAGGAAAACATGTTATTTTTAAGGGGTGTGAGTTAGTTTGGTGCTAGTTAGGGAAAAATTTTACTTTGGTGCAGATAGGGAGAAAGTTGACTTTGATGCCAGGTAGGGAGAAAGTTACTTTGATACCAGATAGGAGGAAAAGTCTCCATTGCAACCTCACTCCCATAGATACAAGCCCTTATCAAGACCTAGATGACTTAAGTGTCGGTGCATTACACTTAAAACATCCAGATGATTCCCAACCAACCAAAGAGTGTGTTATCTTGTCCATTAGCTATGATGACCTCTGTGTTTTATATGCTTGTCAAATACAGAGGGAGTCTCTGTGGCGAAGTGGTCAAGCCGTTTGACTTGTGCTACGAAGGTTGTGGGTATGATTCCGGGCCGTGCCCTTCGGTTTACGAGTTAAATGTTTCGGAGACTCCTGTGGGTCGTCGCTGAAAGCTACGGAGTTCGTGTTTTGTGCGACGCTTTCCGTGCTGCTGAAAGAGACCAAGCCATATGGGATAAAACCCACCCTGTCGACTTATTTTTTTTTTTTTTAATTACAGAGGATATTAACATACATCCCTAGCAGAAATAAGCAAGCCAGTTTCATAATATAATTGTTTACATTGACATTTTGTTTTCATTAAACAATTACATTTTGTAATTATACTTTTGTGTTCTTCCATCAGAGAATCTGGAAGCCATAGAGAAGGGACAGGCTGGCCTTCATTATTCCAAGAAGAAATCCCCAGATAGTACGCCATGTACACCCATCATAGCAGAGACAGCGGTTAAAACCCTGTTCACCTTGGACCAAAAACCAGAGTTTTCCCAGATTCGATTAGAAAAATACAACTCCAACATTCCATTTGAGAATGAGATGAAACATCCCATCAAAGAAGAGTACTCTTTGAACCAACGAGGCACTTCACCCGTTATAAAACAGGAGTTCCAGAGAGGCAACTCTACTGTTATAAAACAGGAGTTAATTCCCGTGTCTCCAAAAAGTCATTCTAGTTTTAAAATAGAACCTAATGACTACAGCTGCACAGACATTCCAGTGTCTTTCAGCAATGATGCTCTCACTGATATAGTTCTACAGGTACTGCTTATATTTCTGTTGATATTAGTTATCCATGGTTATTTTATGCGTATTGTTGGTTTAAAAGTAATCTAAATTTAACTCTTAAGTTGGGAGGTCAGCAGGGCTGAATGGATAAGAGCTCTTGTTCTTAAACATCCAGTGTTCTGAATGCCGAGGTTAGGGGTTCAGCCCCTACACCGGTCAGTTAGACTAAAATGTTGACTTCTCATCCTTGACTTGGGGACATAAATTACAAGTACTTCTGAAGTCGGAGTGGATTCGCCTGATGGGGAGGGACACTGTGAATAGGGAAAGCTAACCCACATGCAAAATTCAGTCCAGCAGTACTAGAAGTAGTGTGAATGAACTGCTTGTTCAAAGTGAGTGAGCGTAAAGAAAGCAAAAAACACAGTGTTCATACTTTCAATGAACTCAATCTTTGGCAAACAGAAGTCACATTTGGGAAATGTACAGGAGGGAAATACGCTAAAATAACATTAATAAGATATGTGATCAATAAGCTTAACCAAAACAAAAGAGCAGCACAAAGACAAAAAAAAGCTAGTCAAGATTCCTCTTATACGGTAAAATGAGCTCAAAGCAACATCTGTATTCGTCTCCAAAGTCTGAATCATAATCTGAGAAAGAATGCAGTAAGAAAAATGAACCACATAGGGCCAATTGTTTTTTTTTTTTTAAACTATCCATTCCAAACAGTATTTGTTTTAAAGGGTTAAAAGTGAGAGGATTGACTTCTCATTGCACTTGATGTTAACCCATTTGGTCAGGTCTTATCCTGTAGAATGACAAGTCACCTGTTGAGATGATTGTACAAAATAGAAACCCTGTCACTCAAGCAAAAACCCCAAGGGGATCTATGCAAAAAATGCCCTCTTGTCTCATTGAAGCAGTACAAAAATGTACCCACAGCATGTGGAGTGCAAGGCAGATTTGTGACCACTTTGTCACCTTCAAATTGAGCCAGTTATTTTAAAGTAAAGATTGCAGTGCACAGAAATAGTTACTTACAGAGCCAGTTATTTTAAAGTAAAGATTGCCATGTACAGAAATAGTTATTTACAGAGCCAGTTATTTTAAAGTAAAGATTGCTGTGTACAGAAATATTTATTTACAGATACTCATAAGTCACGTGACATCAAAGGGAAAATATGTTGCCTTTAAGAAATATATAGTTTCTGGGGATTTTCTTTAGTCTTTTGCATGCTACAGAGGCTTGTTTGATCTTGGGTACCTTTTTATTCACTTATAAGAACACACAAAAGATATAATTTTGGGAGAAAAACAAAATACTTGTGAATTTTAGTCTCTTATTTTGCCTTTAAGACTGCTAGTGGAATTTAGACCCACAAGCAGTAAGCCCTATATAGGTCAATTCATGGTTGGTTGATCTTGGCTGATTTATTCTTATGGTGTCAAATAGCCATTTGAACACCAGCCCACTCTTGTCACCTTTTATGAACTGCACACCAGGTTACTATTTACTACGTCCCTTTAATGGACCCAGTAACATATGGCAGTAATTTTCAGTGGTTACATTTATTTAATAACGATGGCAACTAAGTTTCTATGGAATGCTATGCAGGAATTTGGAATACCAAGGAAGTTAATCAACATGACCAGACTATGCATGGAAGATACTTATAATATAGTAACATATAAAGGCAGGAAATCAGACCCCTTCCAAAAAACATCTGGCTTGAAACAGAGTGATGCACTATCGCCGCTACTCTTCAATCTGGCTCTAGAGAAAGTTGTAAGGAAGGTAAAGGAGGAATGTGATATTGGAGGAACATCCAAGCTGCTTGGTTATGCAGATGATATAGATATTATAGGGCAAAGTGAACAAAAGACATTGGAAATATTGACTCACTTAAAGGAAAAAGCCCAACAGATGGGGCTGGTTATCAACCAAGATAAGACAGAATATATGGTAATTTCAAGAGACGGAATGGCTAAAAACTCTGGCCACATACAAATAGATAATATGACCATTAAAAGAACGGAAACATACAAATACCTGGGTACAATCTTCAACTGCTCCAACATCATAAGGGAAGAAATACAAACTAGAATCAACTCTGGAAATAAGATATACTATGCACTACAACATCTACTAAAATCAAAGGCGCTATCTCGTAACACCAAAATCACAATATACAAAACACTGATCAGACCAGTTGTGCTGTATGGCTCTGAAACCTGGAGTACAACGAAAGGAGACGAAGCCTTGTTACAAACCTTTGAGAACAAAATTTTAAGACGCATCTTTGGACCCATTAGGGATACACAAAGTGGAGAGTGGAAAAGAAGAAGTAACAAAGACATTTATTATCTAAGTCTCCGCTAATCACTGGTATCATGAAGGCTAATAGACTACAATGGCTGGGGCATATAGAAAGAATGGAAGATAATAGGGAAACAAAACTCGCTTACACTCGGGAAATAAATGACCGTAGACCCCGAGGTAGACCAAGAAGGCGGTGGAGAGATAATACATGTACAGACCTGCAAGCACTTGGAATCAACGACTGGCGAGAGAAGGTCCACCAGAGAGACGAATGGAGATGGATTGTATCTGCAGCAAAGAACCTCAATGGCTCGGAACGCTGAAGAAGAAGAAGAAGGCAACTAAGTTTCCTGTTGCCTATATTGGATGAGGTCTAAAACTACAAATCAACAGCTCTGTCAGTTCTTTGATCACCTCCGCCATCACTATTATCACAAACTACACTTGCCTCTATCAATGTCTTCAAAAAGGATCTCTGCCTTAACAATGTCATTGCCATTGCTCAAAATAAGGCCTAGATTTGATGATTCCATCATTAACTGAATAGTCCAACTCACTTTCACTGCTAGTAATGAGCTAAAACACTCCAGGAACCCCCTTGAGGTGTCACTGTTTTGTGTAAGCCAATCTTGATTGTTCTTTATATCAAATGGATATCTTCTGCCTCTGGAGGATAAGATGTGTTAACATCAAGACCATTTAAAATGCTCCGTATTCTATGTGAGATTGTGTTGTCATGATACACCAAAGATTGTGTAGCTTGTCATTATATCACCTTTTTTCTTTAGCGTCAGTTTTTCTGTCTGTCTGCCTGCCTGTCTATCTCTCACTCTTTAGCATTGTTTATGTTCACAGCATTCATTTAATGTTTTTTTCTGTGTGAATGTAACATGTGCAATTGATAATTGATGTACAGAAGATGAGTGGTTGGAAGGGCTGAATGTAAGGCGGGCATGCATGCTCAATTTGTGGCCCTATGAAAATATACTTAGTTCGTTTGTTCTTTGTCCCTCTTACACAGAGATAAGAGAGTGAGTGAGAAAAAGAGCAGCTTAGCTTGCTGCTGCTTATTTCACAATTGCATTATTTTATTTCACACATTTGCATTCTTGCATTTATTTGCATTGTGCACACATGCATTGGAATACACTTTTCTTACATTTACTTTGTTTCACATATTTATATTGCCATTTCCCAAATTTATATTACCATTTCACATTCTTTGCTTTGTCATATCACCCATTTATATTGGCAGTTTGCACATGCACATTGTAAGTTTTCATGGCTATTCCACTCATATATGTAGTTTCACACATTGGCGTTGTACATTTTCATTATTTGACACATTTATATTCTCCCCAGAATTCAGTATGGGATGACGACTTGGAAAACAACATAGACATCGATCTAATCTGTGATTCACCATCTTCCCATCTTCCATCTCCTGCTTCCAGCTCCCCTGTGATGTTTCGCTCATCACCAAATTCATCCTTGCTGCCACACAGCTCAGGTAGCATGAAGCCTGCATAGGTTGTCGTGAGTTAGGTGAATACCTGGCCATCTTCTGTCTTTATAACTTTAATCTCTTAAATCTGTCTGAACGATTCTTTTTGTATTTAATTTAAGACTTATGAACATTGGTATATTTCTGAATAATATTAAACTGTAAGCATATGTATTAGACTACTTCCAATTATGGGTATATATTCCAACATACTTAACGAGTATGCTCAGATAGATAGAGAAGGGGTGGGTCCAAAGACAGTACTTGTCTCTCAAACGGTCATGGCTGGCAAAGATTAGTTTCATTTTCATGCCAGGGCTTGCAGGTGTTCAAGGAAATGAGCAGGCAAGGCTACTGTGGAGGGCGGACAAGCCATAGACCAGGCTGATATACTGAATGCTCTACGAGAAGTAAGTCGTTTGCGAGAACCAAGTGATGACTGTGAATCTACAACCATGGTCAGACTGCCAGAACAGCAAGGTAAAAGAGGTGTGGTGAAATAAGAACACTATGCAGGAAGCCAAAGAAGATAAATAAACCAACACAGAATTGGTGTCGTTAGCCGCTACATGCTGAGGGATTTACTGAGGGGGTGATCTGAGCACTTACGGACTTAATGGTTTGGTGTGCAATGAGAATGATCTGTCAAATAACATACATTCCAACATGTGGATATATATTTTAATGTAAGGATATATAGTCCTTCATCAAGATTGCACATTTCCAATATATATTTAAGGGCAAAGGTTAAACGGTGTTAAGGGCCTGTGGCACAACACCAGCAAACAAATTAAAGTAACACTTTTGAGAAAATACATCTTTCCTGTGGCAACATATCAGTGGACCATTTCACAATGACTACAGAAGAAGATTGGGGATTTTTAGCAGAAATGTTAAGAAAAATCGTGGACCAAGAAGAAAATACTGATGTTCTGCAAGATTTGAACATGAAGATAACTGGTTTATAAAAATTAGTGTCTCGGAAACTGAAATACTTTGACCATATTATATACATCACACATATAAAGAACAGTGGTGGAGGCATGGTCTCTAGATGAAAAGGCAGGGGTTATCCAGCACAAAAATGGACACAGTACTTTGCAGACACCTGGGGCATGAAATTGCTTGAGGTAGGAAAACTGACAAGGGTTTGAGAATCCACCCTGCATCTTGTTGATGATGAGATTCCTTACGGCATTCAACCCTGACGTATAAAAAAATATGGATGAGCTGCTATTCTGTCACGTAAACTCATAAGGAAATCCCATTGCTGTACAAGTGCAAGGTATTAGGCATATAACAGTGGGATAACTAGTTCTACTGCCATTTTTTACTTTATATATGTTATGAAATGTATCTGAAAGCAGTCAGCATGACTGAAGGGACATAAGCACTCACACTTAAACTTCCTGAGCACTGAGCGAACATACTTTTATTTTCAAAGGGTCATAAATTGGGCACTCTAGCCTGTCTTACACTCAGCCCTTCCAATCACTCATTTATTATTGGGGTAGGGGGTTCGATCCCTACACTGGCATGTAAAGTTACAATTAAACATTGACTTCTTGTTCAGAAAGCAATGGCAAACTACTGAACATAAAATTGCTTAAAATATGGACCTGGGGTACAGACGGAAGGAGGTCTCTGCAACACAGGTCACATGGAGATGCACTTTGGTATCGGGTCGGGAGGAAAACCTCTGCATTGACCTAACTCCGGTAGATCCAAGCCATTTACTTGGCTTACGTAACCTGAATGCTAATGTGTAGATTTAAGAGTTATGTAACCTGAATGCTAGTGCATTGCATTTAAGAGTTACGTGACCTGAATGCTAATAAGAGTTACGTGACCTGAATGCTAATGCATAGATGTCAGAACAAATAAGTATAAATATTACATTTGAAATGTTATTTAGATATTTAAAACAAACATGCCTGTGAAGGAAAATATAGACGTATTACAAAACTGGGATTGAAGAGAACGTTACTGAATATAATCAAGGTAAAATGAAGATAGTGTGGTATAAAGAGACACAGCTTCTTGTTAAAGGATGTGCTGAGGTGAAAACGTGCACAGTATGAAGAAGACATTACTTGTGAGTGAACAACATCAAGGGGAAGACATTACTTGTGAGTGGACGACATCTGGTGGAAGACATTAAGTGTGGGTGGACAACATCAAGAGGAAGACATTACATGTGAGTGGACAACATCAGGAGGAAGACATTAAGTGTGGTTGGACAACATCAAAAGATGGGCTGGAAGAGGTCTGTATGAATACAGTGTAATGATACAGGACAGAGTGTTGAGATGCATTACAGCTAACCTTCAATATGAAGATGGCACTTGATAATGGTGATACAATGTTACATTCAGTTTAATAGAGTTGAGCTGAGTCAAGAACTAACATCACTGCACTCTAGGTATTCCCATAAGTGCTCAGTCCTCATATTCAACAGCCAGCATAGAGTTCCAATACTAATGGTAACTGTTGCAATCTGTTTATATGTCCGTCTTGCTTTACCCCTGAGTGATGACTGTCTATCTGATCCTCCGACCATCCCTTGAGGCTGCATTCTCTATAGACCATGATAGTCTATCTGTTCTTCTGCATTATTCACACACTTCCAACCACACCAGTGTGTCCTGGAGAAAAGATCCAGCGAATGCTCACAACCTGCAACTTGAATCGATGCATGCCATTCAGCATGAAGTCTTCACCTTTGAAAACATGCTTTGTGAATCAGTTACAATCACAACATGCGTATACAGTATGTTCTCCAACCAGCGGAAAGCTGCAGTGACCACCTCCACCTCCATTCTCAGACTTGAGGCTGTGGTGTCATATACCAAGCTCTCCTTTACTAAATATTGGTGATTTCCTTTTGCTATGAATCCCCAGGTGCTTATTTTTGCCTCTTAACACAGAGCCATCGGTATAGATAATCACATTGTTTAAATTGTTGGCCAATAAATCAGCCACTATGCTATCTGGCCTATGGCCTTTTCAGTCACTAAGTCAGGTGCTTTCTCAATAGTGAAGGTTTGTTGCAAAATGATCTTTCATCCTTGTCATGCACACCAACAGACTGCTGTTCATATGTTGCGTATCATCCCACATGTATCACTTTCTTCCTCTTGCCTGCAGCTATTTACATAAACAAAAGTGTTACAGTTTAAGCTGGTGAATAAGAGCCAGTCACTATGCTATATGGTTTATAGATAATTATGCAGTTATTTACATTACCTTAAATATTACATTCATTTTAAAGTGTCATGAACAATTTTTCACAATGTGTTGCCTGGTGAGATTTACTGTAAATCCTTTACATCTCATTGGGTGCTTACTGCAGACCTATTTATCATATGAATGAAGTGAACAAATGAATCATATTTTGGCTGAAATACACAACACGTATAGTCTCTGAAACTGTCCAAATCCTATTATGGCTTAAATACGTAACACACACAGTCTCTGAAACTGTCCAAATGTGGAGGGTTTGTTCATTTTGAACAATATCAGAGACTATGTGCTATGTATTTAAGCCAAAATCATCATCATGTGCCATGCTGGTAAGCTTGAGCGGTCATGTTTCACCATCTTACACAATCACCAGTCATGGATCAGCTTTGTGTTCTTGTCTCGACCGTGCCATGTGGTCAAGCCATCCAGGTATTTACTTATCTGCCTTCCCCTTGTTCTTTTCCCCTCAATCCTGCCAGTTGTCACCAAGTTCTCTAGTTTATTTCTTCTCATAATGAGCTCAAATAAATTTGACTTTCTATATCTAATTTCTCTAATCATTTTGCTGTTTTCATTTGCCTCTTTTAGGACTTGCTCATTGGTTTTTCTGCCCATCCATGGTATTCTTTACATTTTCCTCAGAAACCACATTTCTACTGCCATTAGATATTTTTAAGCTTGTCTGCTCATTGTCCACGTTTCACATCCATACAAAAGTACAGGTTCTATCTAGCACTTCAACATTCTTTTTCTCATTGCAAATGACATCTTTTTTATTGGTCAGTATGTTTTCTATTTTGCAAAAGGCCACCTTTGCCGTAGCGATTTTTGTACTAATCTCTTCAAGGCACTTCCCATCAGATGTTATGATTCATCTATTTTCTGTATATGATTTATAACTCTGCAGTATGCATGTGTTGAGATGCAGCAAAATATACTAGGCAACATATTGTGCAACTTATTGTCTGTGACTTCTTTGTCCAAACCCACTAAAGAAACACATTGTTTTTAGCTTAAATTGTATCACTTTCTTTCATTTGCAGGCATCTACAACACATCCGTCCATCCTTTATGCACTAAAATGTTGACCAGTAGTCCTGTACAGCACGTACGTGTTTCTCCATTGCCAGTCAGGAGCAGTTTATTTGTAACAGCAACTTGTCCTCAAAAAGTTCTCTATGCTTGAGCTGTTACAGACATCAAGGCATTATTATCTTTATGGCTCAGACGGAGATTGATATCGCTGGCAAAGTTTGTGTATAGAAGATAACAGGAGTTAAACATTCTAGGGATACTCTGGTGTATATAGCAGATGAAAGAACACTTACGTTAACTAAAGAGAGACAAGCAGAACAATCGGTCATCTTGCTTGAAAAGAAGACCTGTATCATATGTATTAGCTAAACCAGCAACAACACAACTCATACTAC
Source organism: Cepaea hortensis (assembly GCA_963921405.1). Taxonomy (NCBI): domain Eukaryota; kingdom Metazoa; phylum Mollusca; class Gastropoda; order Stylommatophora; family Helicidae; genus Cepaea; species Cepaea hortensis. The sequence goes on from OY992876.1 coordinate 207,839,390, forward strand.
CATGATCAAACAACACAACTTGTTCTACCATGATCAAGCAACACAACTCATACTACCATGATCAAACAACACAACTCGTACTATCATGATCAAGCAACACAACACACTACCATGATCAAGCAAGACTTTATCCAGTTTTATATCAGAACAGGACACAACAGGCTGAATAACCACTTATACAGACTGAAGTTGGTACTATCACCTTTGTGGACTGGCAGAACAGACAGCCAAACATCCTTCAAAACTGCCATCTTTTATGTTAACTGTGAACTGAACATTGACCCATAAAGACAAAAATCCACACAAAGCTGTTTGGAAGGTCTCAAGTTCTCAGATACAACAGCTCTCAAAAATCAGACTTCTTGTGTAGACATTACAACAACAACAGTGGGCTAAAAGTAAATGAATAAGTTAGCACTAAGTTTGATTCCTCTAAGAAACTTGGGAAGGAGTCGAAATGAAACTGAATAGTAACAAATAACATATGATAGTAGAATTGGTTTGCCATATGCTACAATTGTAACAGAATATCTACTGAACATATAGACTATTTTATCAGGCATGTACTAATGCCACTTTGTCTTGGATTGTATATATATTTTTATATAGGTTTTACTTCAGCCATGAACATATTTTGACGGTGTTCTCTTAGGCTGGACTAGATAGAGGCAGCAGTGTTCAGTGATGGCTAGTTAGTGATCGGCTAAAGCCAGCAGAACTGTATCATTTTTATTTGTACAGAATATGTTTACACTATTTTCTGAAGGTTTATTCATTTTGTCTAGATAAGAGGTTTTTTTTATGTGCCATTAACTACTTTGGCAGACTTCGGTTTAATATGGCAGGTAGGCTGTTGCACTGTTAAGGCATATGGAGTGTTTTTTGCTTCTGGCTATGATTTGCTTACGCATTATCACTTGGACTGGTAGTACATGGCTCCGTCACCCGGCTACAGAGTTAAGTGCATGTAGTGACGTTGTGAATTGTGTGTGGAGTGCTTTTACATCTGTCCACAGTTGTTTGTCTTGTGAACTGCATGCTTAGAAAAATGACAGATGGTTGGTTGCTGAACTAGCTTTTTTGCACTATGCAGTGATGTGCGTAAAACTGCTTTTATTTTTCTAGTGAATGCCGCTTTCATTGATGAACTAATTTTAGTGATGGACTGTGTGTTAGCATTCTGGCCGCGGCCCTATGCATGAATGCCTGTGCTTTCTGTTCCACTTTGTGCATGTGACAGTGAGGAGCATATTTTGATATTCACTGGCACAGGAGCAGAGCATTATGGGGTGACCCTTTGCCGTGAAGTTGGATACTGTGACTAACGACTAATTAACAATTTCTTTAGCAGCAACTGTCCCTCTAAGGCACTCTAGCATGATCTACTACATAAATCTTAATCCCTTAGTCCACTTATTTTTGGCTGAGCACGTTAGCAAGTGATGTAATAATGAAATTGACTTGATAGTAGTATTTAGGCTCACATACTACTTTATTGTTAATAGTTCATAAAGCGGAATAGGGTATAACTTAGAGGCTATATTATTTGGTTGTACAGTAGTTACCACTGAACTTGTTGTGAACAGTTTTTGTAATTCTGAAATTGAACATTTGATTAGGCCAGCAATCAGCTGTTTCAATTTGAAATTTAAAAAATAAATAAAAAATAAATAAAAGCAATGACACAGGAAATAATTTGACAGAGGTGAACACGTAGGTCTTAATTTGTACAAAGTAAAGGCATACTTTAATGGAGTGATCCATTCTCTCTTGCAGAAGGTGCTTTATGTTTTAAATTCTTTACTCCCGGGATGGTAATCCAGCCAACAAATGCCTGAAGAAGTTGGATGTGTCGGCCAAAAGGTGTAAATATTGCAGCTCTGCTGTAAACAGGCACAACACACTTACGTCTTAAAAATCATTCTGACGAACGCAGAAGAAAAGGAACTCTTCACTGTTGGAAAATAGTTTGTAACTTTTTCTTTACATAGAAATATCCATTTTATGTTTTATTTGGCTGGGTTGACTCCAGAACCATGTGAAGATGGGGAGAATATTCTGCAATTGGAGATTGAACTGTGAAATCTTTGTAGGTAAGACAGCACATTTTCCACTATACTACCCACATGTAACAGCTCCTACTGTGAAACAGTTGAGAAAACTGCAGTATAACAACATATGTGCTTAGCTCTTTGTTAAGGAGTTGAAGGGAATGTGGTTTTTATTGGTTAAGCAGCCAGGGTTAATGAAAAATCAACATGACATGTAGACAAATTTGCATACTGAAATGTGAGTGTCTTATTATTGTGAATGGATGCTCTGCTGGGCAATGAGTAATGAAATAGTGAAAAACACTGGCGGTACGTAATGAAATAGATTAGAAACTGGTTATAGATAATGAAATAAATAAGAAACTGGTTAGAGGTAATGAAATAGATAAGAAACAGGTGATGGGTAATGAAATCAGTGAAGAAACTGGTGATAAGTAAGGAAAAGTGAAAAAAACTGGTGGTAAGTAAGGAAAAGGTGAAGAAACTGGTGATAAGTAATGAAATAGTGAAGAAACAGGTGGTAAGGAAGGAAACAGTGAAGAAACTGGTGATATGGAAAAAGTGAAGAAACTGGTGAAAGGTAATGAAATAGTAAAACCAAAAACACACAAGCTTCTTCAAAATATAACAAATATGGGCAATACAAGCCTCTCAAAATATAACAGATATGACCAAAACAAGCTTCATCAAAATGTAAAAGATAGACCAACACAAGCTTCATCAAAATATAAAAGATAGACCAACACAAGCTTCATCAAAATGTAAAAGATATGACCAACACAAGCTTCATCAAAATATAACAGATGGGCAATTCAAGCTTCGTCAAAATATAACAGATATGGGCAATTCAAGCTTCGTCAAAATATAACACACATGGACAATACAAGCCTTATCAAAATGTAAAAGGTATGACCAACACAATCTTCATCAAAATATAACAGATATGACCAACACAAGCCTCATGAAAATATAACAGATATGGGCAACACAAGCTTCATCAAAATATAACAGATATGACCAACACAAGCCTCATCAAAATATAACGTATGGGCAACACAAGCTTCATCAAAATATAACAGATATGACCAACACAAGCCTCATGAAAATATAACAGATATGGGCAACACAAGCTTCATCAAAATATAACAGATATGACCAACACAAGCTTCATCAAAATATCAGATGATGGAGAGAATTAGAGATGTTCACTGATGTGTGCTTTTGACCATTAACCTGGAGGAGTAGTTGTCTAGTCAGGGTTCAAAGGGCTACTGTCACAGATGCCTTGTGGCCCATGGTCAATTCAAGGAAAAGTTAATGTTCAGAGAATGAGATGACAATGTAGGTGTACATTTTGTTTCCCAATTCTTCTTCTTCTGCGTTCATCTGGAATATTTTGTGGACGTTATTGCACTGTGCCTGTTTACAGCAGAGCTGCGATATTTGCACCTTTGGCTGACACATCCCACTTCGCAGGCATTTGTTGACTGGGTTAACCTTCCCGGGTGTCCCTATTCAAGATTACAAATCCCTAAAAAGTCATCGGACCCTTTTGCAAAGTATTTAACTATTCCCCTACAGCAGGGGTGGAGCATTTTTTTTCTTCTGCCAACGACCATTTGGATATTTATAATATCTGTATCTAGCCATACAAAATGATCAATTTCAAAATTAGCCTGCTGTATTTGGTCAAACATCAAACTCACTCTTATAGTGATGACTGGAACTGCTTCTCCTTGGTGAGCTGTGTGATGGTAGCTGGCATTGATGATGATGTTACTAGATTTCTTAATGATTCTTTATAAAAATCCCAGATTTATTGAATTTCAAGTCTCATCAGCGGTTGCATTGACAGTGCCAGACGAAATGATTTTGCGGGCCTCATGCAGCCACAGGCCAGACATTCCCTGCCCTAAAGAATATGAAATAGATTAGAAAAGTGAAGTTTTGATAATGTAAATAATCATTGTGTTTTTGTTGAGTATTGTACATAGTCTGTTGATTTTACTGTTTGATGTATTAAATATAATGCTTGATGTGTTACAGTTGTTGTTTGATGTATTACATTTTATAGCTGTTAATAAGTTCAGTAAACTGCTGCCTTTTTTTCCTGCTTTCATTCTTGTGATTAGGGCAATATTTATTAATTTTAGTTACATAGCATTCTGTGCTTAGTATATTCATTAAAAAACATTTTCTCTTGTTATTGTAAGTCGGAAATAAGTTAAGTGCTACATTGAATAACAATATTAGTTTATGGTTGTGAATCGTGAACATTTTTAGACTAGAAAATACCTTCCAGTCGCAGAAATTTTGGTTTACAGAAAGAAAGACAAAAGTCACATAGCAGGAAGCTTCTATGGGTCGGAGAAGTGTTATTTCCATCACATTTTGTAGCCTTGAATGAACGCGGGGAAAAGGTGCCCAGTCTTTCTCTCTTAGCGGGTGATGAGTGCAGGCATGGAATCCTTGTCTGACTGCTTGTGACATTAGCAGCACAATCTCATAATGAATTCCGCAAACACGCCAGTTTGTTTGACAGAAGCATGTTAGGAACATGATGGTTGGCCAAGCAAAATGAAGAATAGTGGGGCAGGGATCCGACATAGAACTCCAGCAATGTTATTTGGTCACGCTCTAGAAATTGTTGTAATTGGCTTTGTTTTCTCACGTGAATGGTATTGTAACTAAGAATAAAGCTGGTACAGTTCTGGAATATGAAGTTTGATGTTTTACTTTTGTAACAGGGTGTTTTTCACTGGTAGAACTATAGCACATCTGGTCATGGATGTTGTTAGGGGGTGACAAGTTTTGTACTGATCTGTTCAATTTACATGATATGAAGAATCAGCGGCTGATAATTACTTGGTTCCAGACCCGTACATAAATCATCATGTGCCATGCTGGCAAGTTTGGGCTGTCATGGTTTGCCATCTCACACGATCACCAGCTTTGATATGATTTGTGTTCTTGTCCCGATGATGCCATGCAGCCAGGTTATCCTGCAGTTTATCTCTTTGCCTTTCCTTGCTCTTTTTCCATCAGTTTTGCCAGTTGTTACTAGGTTTATTTCTCCTCATAACATGTCCATATCTTGACTATTTACTTTTAATTTCTCTAATAAAATTATGGTTTTCATTTGTTCCTTGTAGACATTAGGGGGGGGGGGGGGGGGGGGTACTTCGTCTTTGTATTCCTCAGAAGCCACATTTGCACTGCCATTAGATGTTTCTCAGGTTATTGTCCATGTTTCATATGCATACAGCCGTGTGATTTCTATATAGCACTTAATCACTTTTTTTCTCATTGCAGTTTTGTTTTATTGGTGAGTATATTTTCTTATCTTGAAAAAGGCTACCCTTGCCATAGTGGCTCTTGTTCTAATCTCTACAAGGCACCTTCCATCAGATGTTATGACTGTTCCATTCACATGTTTAAGAATTGTCCCATTTATTTGTTCTATTGTGATATTTCTAGACAAGAAATGTACTCAGTTTAGCATTTTCATGATCTTTTGTCATGAAATTTTGTCTGTCTGAAAATGATAGAGATAGCATATGCTACCAGTGCCAAACGTGGTCATTATCTGAATCACACATACACAGCATCAACACCTGTGAGATGAGATACCTGAGAAGATCTGGCAATTTAACCATACAAGACCTAGTGCAAGAACTTCAGACAGTGGGATGCACATATATTGACCAGCAGAAGATGAAATTGTATGGCCATGTCTTTAAATTCAACACCATCAGTTACTAACACTGGTGCCACACAAAAGATCTGATCTGAGAGCAAGGGGACGCCCAAGAAGAAAATGGATCAGCAATATCAAAGACAGTGTACAGTCACACAGAATGGCATTATCCAATGCCACTCATCTGGTTCTAGAACATCAATAACTCTGCAATATGTTTGACGGCAACAGTGGTAAATGATGGCTATAAAAAGAGTACCAAAAGAAAATAAAATAAAAATGAAGAAAGACTTGTATAAAGTGCATTATTTACTGTACATTTGTGTTTTATCAATTTTTACTGTCTCCATATGTGATTTTATTTGCTCAGTTTTTGTCTGTTTCTTGTCTTATTAAGACTTTCTAGTCAAAACAAGTTGCCATGTTCTGTAACAGCATTGTGATGTATATTTTTCATGTGGGTTGAAATGACAAGAGTGATTATTCTAGTTTGTCTTTTTTTTTCTGTTTGTTCTAGCATTAGTTTGGTGAAGTTTGTTATGGTTATGAAGTTGTTGTGGTATACAGATTATTGCACTGTCTTAGCAGCAGTGGACTGGAGTTCAGCCCCCTAATGTTTGTTTATACAGGGTGTTTGTAGTCTCACTACACTTTGTATGTAGAATAAATTTGAAACATTCTTTCTTCCGTTAACACCATTCTGTTTGGAGTGCAAAGAATTACTCCAACAGATCACAGCCATTCGCTGCACATTACTTCATGATGGACTGTAGAGAACATTTTTTGATGACATCATGTACTTCATTTTTCAAATTTGTTCTACATACAAAGTGTAGTGAGACTTTACAAACACCCTGTTTTTACTTCTAGAATTTTTATTCAGTCAGTGAGTCTTGAATGTCAACCCACACTCATAAATTTGATAAATTAAAGTAGAGGTCAGTGCGGCCAAGAGGTTTATCATGCCCACATTTAAACTTCCAGACACTGATGGTGATGTAGTGGGTTTGCAATGGCAAACTACCGAATGTAAAATTTCCTAGAAAATTAACCTGGAGTTGATCGCAACTTCATGCAAAGAAGATACATTCTATTTAAAGGTCAGTTGCGGCCAGGATACATTGGGAATAGTTTAGTTTAGTTGACAGATCAACATCACGGCACACTGGTATAACCCATAAGTGCTCCATTCTACTCCTAACTCAAGCCTGAGTCCGGAAAATCTCCCCTCAGTGCATGAACTTTGTAGCACTGGCGAGGATCCTGAAATACTTTGGGTAGATTTTTAACTCAAAATTTTGCCGGGCAGCGCTTTATGCTACTCTTTTTCGATTTCCAACTGCCAAGGGATGTTTTACGCATGCAACAATACACATGGGCATCCGATCTCACTACCCAGAGACCGGGGCAAAGTTTTGTTACTGGAAGTCTACGTGAAAAAAATCCCGGCCATTGCCGAGTCTTGAACCTGGGACCTCCAGCATTTGAGGCGGACACCATACCTCGAGACCACTCAGCCCACCCTTGATACATTGGGATGTAAAATGGTAAGCCTTCACATATTTTTCTAGGCCATGGCATGATGTCGGGTGACCTATTTCCTTCCTCACCACTTTACCTGCCCAAAGTAGACAGAAAATTAACTTGGTGCCTGTTTTCTGAAGCTGGGTCGACCCTAGTTTTTTTTTTTTTTTTTTTTGCATATCCTATTTACAGAACATTGCAGTGAACACCAGCATTTTTTAGGCTGCTGTTGATGTCTTGACAAGTTTTACGTTCAGTAGGTTGCCATTGCTTTCTGAACAATTGGCTCACATACCTTTCTGTAAGAAACCAACGCAACGCGATCCGCTGCTGTATCTTGCGCAGCTGTGTTTCGTACGTGAGTATACGGAATTACAAACAGTGTCCTTAACCACTTCACTGGAGAGAATGGCCTGGAGCTATTTGGTTAGGACAAAAAGAACCCTGCCTCTTCTGGAGATTGAACCATGAACCACTCTCTCAAAAGTATGTTCCCTATCCATCACATCCCTGGACCACACTCAGGCAAGCATGTTCCCTACCCACCACATCCCTGGACCACTCTCTCAACAAGCATGTTCCCTTTCCACCACATCCCTGGACCAGTCTCTCAGCAAGCATGTCCCCTACCCACTGCATCCCTGGACCACTCATGGCAAGCATGTTCCCTACCCATCACATCCCTGGACCACTCTCTCAACAAGCATGTTCCCTACTCACCACATTCGTGGACCACTGTCAGCATGTTCCCTACCCACTACATCCCTGGACCAGTCTCTCAGCAAGCATGTTCCCTACCCACCACATCCCTGGACCACTCATGGCAAGCATGTTCCCTACCCATCACATCCCTGGACCACTCTCTCAAGCATGTTCCCTACTCACCACATTCATGGACCACTGTCAGCAAGCATGTTCCCTACCCATCACATCCCTGGACCACTCTCTCAGCAAGCATGTTCCCTACCCACCACATCCCTGGATCACTCTCTCAACAAGCATGTTCCCTACCCACAACATCCCAGGACCACTCTCTCAGCAAGCATGTTCCCTATGCACCACATCCCTGGACCACTCTCTCAGCAAGCATGTTCCCTACCCATCACATCAGTGGACCACTCTCAACAAGCATGTTCCCTACCCATCACATCCCTGGACCACTCTCTCAGCAAGCATGTTCGCTACCCATCACATCCATGGACCACTCTCTAAGCATGCATGTTCCCTACCCACCACATCCCTGGACCACTCTCATGGCTAGCATGTTCTTTACCCACCACATCCCTGGACCACTCTCTCAGCAAGCATGTTCCCTACCCACCACATCCCTGGACCACTCTCTCAGCAAGCATGTTCCCTACCCACTACTTCCCTGGACCACTTTCTCAGCAAGCATGTTCCCTACCCACCACATCCCTGGACCACTCTCGGCAAGCATGTTCCCTACCCACCACATCCCTGGACCACTCTTTTGGCAAGCATGTTCCCTACCCACCACATCCCTGGACCACTCTTTCAGCAAGCATGTTCCCTACCCACCACATCCCTGGACCTCTCTTTCGGCAAGCATGTTCCCTACCCACCACATCCCTGGACCACTCTCTCAGCAAGCATGTTCCCTACCCACCACTTCCCTGGACCACTTTCTCAGCAAGCATGTTCCCTACCCACCACATCCCTGGACCACTCTCGGCAAGCATGTTTCCTACCCACCACATCCCTGGACCACTCTCGGCAAGCATGTTCCCTACCCACCACATCCCTGGACCACTCTTTCGGCAAGCATGTTCCCTACCCACCACATCCCTGGACCTCTCTTTTGGCAAGCATGTTCCCTACCCACCACATCCCTGGACCACTCTTTTGGCAAGCATGTTCCCTACCCACCACATCCCTGGACCACTCTTTCGGCAAGCATGTTCCCTACCCACCACATCCCTGGACCACTCTCAGCAAGCATGTTCCCTACCCACCACATCCCTGGACCACTCTTTCGGCAAGCATGTTCACTACCCACCACTTCCCTGGACCACTTTCTCAGCAAGCATGTTCCCTACCCACCACATCCCTGGACCACTCTCGGCAAGCATGTTCCCTACCCACCACATCCCTGGACCACTCTTTCGGCAAGCATGTTCCCTACCCACCACATTATGAAAATAATGAATACAACCAAAACTGAAGCAATGTAGGTTAGCAGATCTCCTGGTCCATTAAATATACTAATAAATAGTACACCTGAAACAAAGAATTAAAATATCTAGAAAGAATGATCAGAGAATAAATAAATCAGATCAGATGTTAAAAATAAAGTGTGCTGATATATCAACTATCACCTATACGTAACAACCAAATATACCTATGTCCGCAAAATGACAGATAATAAATAGTATATACACACCAACCTCATGCTAACGATTTCAAACTTGGACACTATCCAAATCACACTTAAGCAAAATCAGCACCTGTGAGAAGAGCTGCTGGTACTTAATTTTTAATTCACTTCAAATAACCCACATAGTTATTTTTAGCACATACCTAAGTTTGGTTGGATCATCGATTTTCAGAATAGGGATATTGGGATTCACTTATATCAAAGATGAGCGCTGACAGGTGGGACATACACAAGATAAGATGAGTAGCACACGATATGGATATACACTCTGACAACAGCGAGGGCCCTCTGGGCCCAGAAACATTTATTGTATCCATCGATTGGTCTAGCAGTCCATCACACACACAACCAGAAGCAATCGACAACACATTCAATTTGTTTCTTTATTTCAATAAATACATCACACAATAGCACTTCCTTGCCTTCTACTTGCAAAAGCAATTATATGTCTGTATCTGTAATTAATAAATGCAGTGGCCCTTTTCAGGGCCCCCAAAATATGCCAGTTATCATTTTTCGTTTGCACAGAGTATATCAACACACCCTACACTGACTATGGAATTACCTGATGTCACATGATTTCCCAGGATTCCTTTGTTTGCGGTGAATTAAAAATGAAGAACCTAGCTGTCAACTTAACTATCTGAGATCGAGTAAGAAATGATGTTATCAAACACATATATTCAAAGGCAGAAGATCAAATGAATCGGCCATCTGGTTAGAAAGCAGCACCATTAACTACTAGCTCTGGGCCTGCATCAAAGAAGATATGATTAGAAAGTGAGAGGATGCCAAAGAAGAAAATGAAATCATGACATCAAAGACATTGTACAATCACATGCAGTGACACTGTTCAGTGCCACCCATGGGATCTGGAAGGTCAACTATTTCTCCCCACAACACTTGTTGGCAAAAGTGGAAGATGGTGATTATTATTCACAGATCTTTGTCCTCAGTGTTTTAATTGTTGTTGTAAATTGATCACCCTCTAATGTTTCACACTGTCAATCGCTTTTGTGCATTTTATGAAGCATGAGTACAAATCTGTTTTTACTTCTATAACTCAAATAGTGTCCTGAGATTGTATATGGCATTGTTTGTTGTTTTTCCATCCATAAATCCACATTGTTCATTTCTTCTTCTTATGTTCGCTTGAAATTTGTCTATAACTGCAATGTTGTCTCTTGTATGAATTTGCCTTTTTTAGTTAACTCAGCGTCCTTAGAGTTTATCTTCCACTGTTGTCTCTCTAGGCCCGGAAGGTTTGCCTAGATATGTTATATTTTGAGCAGTCTTGGCGTTTGTGCTCTGCTGTCTGTGATGCCAATCCACATGCACACATGGCTGATTCACCAATCTTGAATTTTTTTGTACATTTGGTTGCGTAATCTATTGTGTCCTGTTATGAGGCGCAGAATAATGACTTTTTCTGGCTAGTCAATAATGCGGTAGTCATTTTGAGCAGGCTTTGGTGGCTTTCTGACTGATTTGATCATTCTTTTCTTTTGGTGGTATGTAACGGACACATCAGGCTGTTCTTCTTTTGCTCCTTAGCCAATCAATCAGCTGTTGTTTCTGGGTACTCCACAGTGGGATGGTATCCATTGTATGGTGACTTATGCTGACTGCTAAGTTCAGAAAGTAGTGCCCTTAGTATTGACAATTTCCCGGACAGGGGCGCCTCAAGTACTGATTGTGCTCCTGTCAAAAGCACCACAGGTTGTGTACCATGGCTGGTATTTAGTACTTTCTCTGTTGCTATCTCGATTGCCTCAATTTCAGCATCATATTTATGGTAGTACTTTCCTTTTGGTACTCTGGCCTTGTCCCTAGTATTATTTGGGTATTCTATGTACACTCCCACTCCTCCATTTCGAACAGCATTTTGTGCTGTCCCATCTGTAAACTCGGATCCAGAGGTCTTGTGGGCAGTTTTCATCAAGGAAGCTTGCTGCTTGCTTGTGTTCGCTGGCTGTGAACTCCAGCATGAAGTCCTGTATGTCGGATGAAGACATCCTGTTGTCCAACATCAGTGTGATGTCATATCATACTGAGGTTTGCGTGAGTATCCATTGTCCCATGTCTGGCTTATTGGTGTGCAGACAGGTGGTTCCTCGTCGTGCAGGCAGATACTCTCCGACTTTGGAAGAATCAGCGATCCTACTATGTTAGCTAGGACCCCGAAGGGACCTGTTGCCCGGGACGCACGACTATGACATGTTAGGTCTTGGCCAGTATAGAACCTGGCCCTGGTGCCTTGGAAACACTTCTGCAACCCCATCAAGGAAGCTGAGGGTGGCTGTTCTGCGCTGTACACTCTTCTGATCTTCCTTGTCAAATATTCCTCTCACTTTTGTCTGGATTTGTAGTGATAGTCTATGTTAATCTTTCCATGGAATTCGCTCTGGGATAGTTTTCAGGGGGATACTAACTGTTGGCAGATCGGTGGTTTCTCTGCAGAGTCGTTTGGCCAGGTGGATAAAATTACTTATTTTCAACTGCCGTATAGCTAAGTTTTCAAATCTGTTCTTCATAGGGTGGCCTGGCAAGCTGAGAAACTTTTCTGCTTGTATTAGCATTTTTGTATCTCTGCGCTCTCTCAGTGCTTGTGTCCTCCCCATCTTATCCATTTCCACTATAGGGGTTGATCTCATCCCTCCTATAGTGACTATTTGCTTGATTTTGCACCTTGTCCAGCTCTTGTAGTGTGGATTTTGATACTGAACACCACACAGTTGACCCGTATTCCAGGTGTAGTTGTATGCTCTGTTGATAAACTTTGCTAAGTAATTTCCCACTGGCTCCCCATGTGGTTCCACTTAGCTTTCTCAGGATGGCTATTTTCCTTCAGGCTTTTGCTACTGCTTTGTTGATGTGCTTTCTCCATGTCAGCCTGTCATCAAATGTTACTCCAAGGTATGTTGGTTCTTTATCTTCTCTTAGGGGTATTCCTTTTATCTGGATGATATCTGCCTTTTGTTTTGGAAAGATGGTAAATAGAGTGGTGCTGCACTTGTCAGTGTTTATGCTGACACACCATCTATTTGCCCATGCAACAAATGTATCTACAGCTCTTTGTAGCGATCTGGTGGCCACTGATGCATGTTCATTTGTGCTCCAAAGAAGCAGGCATTGTTTGTTGTTTTTCCCTCCACAAATCCACATTTTCATTACTAATTTCTGTTTTAATATTCTTTTGTCTTTTCTCACAATGATTCTTAGCAACAGCTTTGTCATATGAATCATGAAATTATTGTGCTGTGATCTTTGAATTCAAAGTCAATTAAACCAGACATTACGTTGGTAGGAAATGAGGTCCTAGGAGATTTTGGAATTGAAACAATGTCAATTTCTAAATGACATCAATAATTGTGGGTACATTTCTAGTGACCTATTAACATCCATTTTTATAACTCTGCTAAATAACCTGCTACTTTAGAATTCAAAGATGAATAAAATTGGGTGGAACTGCGATAAAGCTGTGAAAATGTAAACAATATAAAATGACACAAAGTAGTGCAGCTTTACATAACAGAATTATGACACTTACAGGACGTTGCGGCGATTAACCTTCATCAGCTAATAAATAGATTCACAAAACACAACATATAGTCAAAAGAGTACTATCTTCTTCTGTTAATCGTTATATGTTACTATCTGGGTTCATTTTTTCATCCTTTTGTTGTTCTCGACCTGTCGTCACGTTTTAATGTAGTCACAGGAGAGCTCCTTGACTATATGTTGTGTTTTGTGAATGTGTTTGTTTGCTGATGAAGGTTAACCGCTGCAACGTCCTGTATGTGTCGTAATTCTGTTATGTAAAGCTGCACTACTTTGTGTCATTTGATATTGTTTACATTTTCACAGCTTTACCGCATTTCCACCCAATTTTATTCATATTTTTACTATGTTTACAACTGCAACTAAGTGTACTATCTTCTTCTGTTAATCATTATATGTTACTATCTGGGTTAATTTTTTCATCATTTTGTTCTTCTCGTCCTGTCGTCACATTTTGATGTAGTCATAGGAGATCTCCTTGACTATATGTTGTGTTTTATGAATGTGTTTGCTGATGAAGGCTAATCGCCGCAAAGTCATGTATGTGTCATAATTCTGTTAAGTAAAGCTGCACTACTTTGTGTCATTTTATATTGTTTACATTTTCACAGCTTTACCGAAGTTCCACCCAATTTTATTCATCTTTGAATTCTAAAGTGGCAGGTTATTTAGCAGAGTTATAAAAATGGATGTTAATAGATCACTAGAAATGTACCCACAATTATTGATGTCATTTAGAAATTGACATTGTTTCAATTCCAAAATCTCCTAGGACCTCATTTCCCACCAACGTAATGTCTGGTTTAATTGACTTTGCTTTCTTCATGTAATGTAGTGCATTCTGAACTTCCACAGCAGGTATTAGTGGACCTTCACCATTGTCTTGAATATTTAACCCTTTACCGGACAGACATTTGTCTGTTTTGTAGCCCTGAACGGGCAAGAAGAATTTTGAGGTTCAGTAAAATTTTGGGTTACGTTAGTAAAAATATCACATATAAGTTGTTAGTCAACAGATTTTAGTCAAATAAACAGCAAAAGGAAGGGAAAAGCGTGCATAGTATTTTACTCACGTGAATGTTGCGCTAATCCACACATGAACACAAATATTTACAAAATACAACATATTGTTTGTGATTGTCAGTCATCTATACGGCAATTTACAAACACATTTTCAGAATCATAATCACTTTCTTTAAAGTCCGACTCACGACTGCTAACGCAAAGAAACGCTGATCACTGATATCTAGCTCTGATTAATAGTCAACTTTGTGCCTTTCAATGTCACTTAAATTGAATCCAGCGAAATCTCCGCTGTCACTTGAAGAATTGTCGAAATCCGTTTTGAAATACAAAGCGTAAAACCCACAAAAACTACAAAACAAATCCGTTCAAATTCAAAGTACACGCTTGCGAATGGCGGCCACATTGTCAAGCTATCGGCGAAACTGAAAGTAGACAATCGGAAGTCTTGGCAAGCTGCGAGATTACATTTTTACAATGCATAATAGTCACGGGCACTTTCAGACGGATGGCTGTTCCGGTGTAGAAATGTTCCCGGACGTTTTGCCCAGTAAAGAGTTAAATCATGTTTCCTGTCATATGTATTCTGTTCATCTATTAACTATATCCTCTTGTTCCATTAATATTTAGCTATTCCTTGATTTTAAACATTCAGTGGTAGGTATATCATGCTTTCCTGCCTGTTAGGATATTTATTTGTCGGTACATAGCATGTGGGTTGTTTTCTTGGTTTGTTCCTGTCTCCATACATTTCTTTAGCCACATTTACGATTCACAACAATATGTTAAAACTGGTAAATGCAACCCTTAAAAAATCTTTGTTTAACTTTGATTTGTGTGCAGTGATATACTTGTTGCTTATGATGTTCTTCAGTTATGTAAATGCAAAATAATATATGATTTCAACATATCATGCAAAGAAGCCATGCATTTTTCAAAAATATGGTCACACTTCAGTTAGATTAGTTGTGATTCCAAACGAACACTGTTGTGTGAATTTTTTATGTGATTTTTGGTGTCATTGAACCTGTTTTGCTGTATGGCTGTGAATCTTGGAATGTAAATGAACAAATTAGGAAGAGATTGGAAGCAACAGAGATGTGGTTCCTGAGACGAATGTTGCAAATTCCTTGGACTGACAAAGTAACTAACAACGATTGTCTGAAAGAGGCTAATGAAACTAGAACATTATATATAACTATAAGAAAGATACAGACAGCTTGTTTTGGTCATGTGATGAGAAGAGAGGCGTTGGAGAACATCGTGACAACTGGAAAGATCGAGGGGAAGAGAGGCAGACCACGAGAAATGATGCTGGATGGATTGCGACAGTGGCATGGAGGAATTATCAACAGCAGAGTTGATCCAGAAAACCGAAGACTGAGATCTGTGGAGAGTCATGAACAACTGCGCCATTCGGCATGGCACTTTATGATGATGGTGATGAAGGTGTGTAATTTTATGTGATTGCCGGTGTATGGATTTTTGATGTGATTGTTGGTGTGTAATTGATGGTATTTGATTGTTGGTGTGTGATTTTTAAATTTCTTTTTAGAGTTTTAATGGATGTATGGATTTTTTATGTGATTGCTGGTGTGTCATTATTGGTTTGTGAACTTTGGTGTCATTGTTGGTGTGTGATGATATGTGATTGTTGGTGTGTAATTGATGATATGTTATTGTTGGTGTGTAATTTTTAAATTTCTTTTTAAAGTTTTAATGTCATTGTTGGTTTGTGAATTGTTTGTGTGATTCTTGGGTTTGTAATTTTTTAATGTTATTGTTGCAGTGTGATTTTGTTGGTGTGTGGCTTTTTGATGTGATTGTTGGTGTGTGATATTTTGATGTGATTGTTGGTGTGTGATATTTTTATGTGATTGTTGGTGTGTGATGGTTTGTATGTGGTGATGATGATATACAGTGTTGTAAATATGTTGGTGTTGTGATTGATTGGTGAAGTCAGTAGTCCACTGTCTGATCAACACAGCAGTCTGAATTCAATCCTGATTTTAAAAGAATTTGTGAAGTACATTTTTTAAATAAAGACCATAAAATCTTGTGTATAATATGCATAATTTCCACTCATTGTTGCTCGTTAAAACTCAGGTGTGTATTATAAGTGAGTACTAAAAGTGTCAATTTCAGTATCAAAATTAAACTAGGCGAGTTTTTTTTCCCCCGAGACTTTTGATTATGAGAGTCCAAAGTACGAGAAACTTAGATGCATACCTATTTTTATTTGTTATTATACTTTGAGTTTTTAAACAAATTTTTCATTAAATAAAATCATTACAAATTATGAAGCATATTATAAATACAGTTTTATTTTATCAGAAATGTTGAGCTAGATCAAGCATTCAAATTATACATGAGTGTGATTTGTTCGCAAGATTTTAAAGTTGAGTTTAGTGAAGTATTTTTGTAAATACAACACATTGTCTGAGTTAATATAAACATCAGTTTAGTGTGCTGTTACACAATCAAATGTATACAAAATTCAAGATAACAAATCAGCCGTGTGCACATGTACATTGGCCCTGCAGACAGCAGATCACGTACTCCAAGACCGCCCAAAATATGACATATCTAGACAAACCTTCTGGCCTAGAGAAACAACAGTGGAAGATAAACTCTATGGACCACTGAGTGATTAAAAAAAAGGCAGTGAATTTCATTCAAAGGACAACATTGCAGATATAGAAACATTTCAAGCGAATCAAAGAAGAGCAGGAAGTATGCTTTGAATGTAAATTGACAGTGTAGAGACCTGACACTTAATGTGTTATGAGTTAAGAGTATGTGTGATTATGAATTAACAGTATGCATGCCCAACTTGTGTGGTTTGTGAATATAAATTAACAGTATGCTTACATTCGTCATATGTGTATTGTTTTATACACACATTCAACATTTCTCTGTATTATGAATTAACAATGTTCATCCACTCAATGTGTGTGTGTTTGAATGTCATTGTAAGAGCATAAAACACAGACATCATTTGTGTACCAGGGCCAGTCAATAAGTAAGTCATGCAGTTCTGTGGGATGGCAGGTAAATGTAGTTGGTGTTTTCTACAGGTGTCATTAGGTGACAGCACATCAAACTTTATAATCCCGTTCATCAGGTGGCGCTAGGTGTCTCATGCGCATGCGCAGCACATAAACAAAATGGCGACTGTACTTACGGAGTGTACAACCAAAGAGCAACGTGATGTTGTGCGTTTTTTGTTTGCAAAAGGACTGCCTGCAAAGCATAAGGAAATGCTTCCTGTTTATGCTGACAAATGTTTGTCCTGTAAAGCGGTGCATAGTTGGGTAGAAAAACTTTCTCAAGGGCACTCTAAAATTGTTGATGAAATCCAATCTGGTCGTCCTGTTGAGATTGCAACAGAAGCATCCGTGCAGTGGGTGGTTGAGATGATTAGAGGTGACAGGCAAGTAAGGATAGACTCTGTAGCATCTGCAATAGGGTGCTGTGAAGTTCTATAGATTTTTCTACAGCCATTTGTGACTTATTGACTTCCCCTCGTATTATAAATGAACAGTATACAAACACACTCATTTATATGTTGTGCTGTGAATGATCAGTACACACACTGAACATTCTATTGTGAATGTGAGTTAACAGTATGCAAGCACTCAAAATTTGTGTTGTGAATTAATTGTGCGCACACACTAAACATTTGAGTAATGTGGGCATAAATTAACTATACTGTCTGATCTCTGTACTTACATTTTTAAACATACAAAATCAATTCCAAGTTGTTGAATGATCAAACTGTATAAATACGCTTGTATACTTTGTTACTATGTTAAATAATTTTATATTTTTTGTACACCGTATGTATATAATGCCATATTTGTACGTAGTTTGGTCTACATCTTTTAAAATATATTTTATACTGCTGGGGTTTCATACGTGTGTGTTAATGATTAAATTTTGATGTGATTGTGTTTTACAAGATTGTGTAGTTGTATCTGAAGCACTTGTTGTGGTCAGTTCATAACTGTTTGTTCTACACAGCTTTTAAAATTTGTTGTTTATTGCTGGAATAGGGATTACAGGCACAGTTCATAATCCCACATACCACGTTCAAAACACGGCTGCAGGAGGTTTGACAGTAGACCGCAATGCGTTGTTTTTTTACAAAATGGTGTGGGTTCAGGTCATTCAGAAAGCAGTGGCAAACTACTGAATGTAAACTTGCCAAGAGATCACAAACAGCATAAAAATGCTGGCGTTGACTACAACGTCCTGTAAAGGATATGCAACTAACTTAACTATTGCTAGTTATTAACTGATTAAGTACCATGGGATGATAAATTGTCTTATTCATACTTCCCATTACTGCCATGAGCTGATAAATCAAACTATAGTTAACATATAATTACAGTAGTTTTCCCTTTACAACGCCCTATCTATATCTATAAAACACAGTGTATGTATGAATGTATGTAGGTCCGTTCTTTATGCGTTCGCGAACGGTCCATCCGATTGAGATGAAATTTTCTACACGTCTTCTTTTCATTCCTATGCAACCGACTGTCATAGTTTTGTACTTACCAAAAGCTATTTACGTACTAAAATTTAATAATTTAAATTTTTATCATTTCTATATAGCAAGGGGACTTAACATAAGAAAAGTCATTTCAAGGGGCATAACTTTTAATAACATTGTTATTTTATATATAGATTGTTGCATTGTTTTCAAAGATTTATAAACTCTTTGTCTACAGTTATTTACAGGCATATGAGTTATAATAAATAATGATATAATCTTTAAGGCATTTTCATAGTTTTCATAAAAATAATACATCTATTTAAATAGTGAAAATTTTCTAACTCATCTTTTTATTTTTCTTCAACAGCACATTAATTTTTTTTTTTACACAAAAATATGGCGCGTTACACCCACATTGGGTATTTTCTGTTGTCAAAGAATTGCTTCATAAGAGATGTTGAATGAAAGAATGTATGAGAGGAAATAGAGAAGGGCAGAATGTAGGACGGGCCTGCGATTTTCGTTCGTAAAAAAAAAATATGTAATTTTTTGTGAGAGAAAGTTAGTTGCATATCGTTTGCAGTACTCTGCAGTCAACCCACCGCCCACCATTTATTGGCTGTTCGTGATATCTTGGTAAGTTTACTTTAGATAGGTTTCTTCCAATCATATTTTCTACTATCTATCTATCTATTCTTCTATTCTATCTATATTTTTAACGGGAACGGGCCGAACATAGATAGATGATCGATCGATCAATCGGGAACGGGAGCTTATATGACTACTTATATGAATTAAATGAGATGCTCCCCACCAGGGCCTGGGCGAAGTCGGGTCGGACAGACAGACAGACAGATAGATAGTCGGGAACGGGAGCTTATATGACTACTTATATGAATTAAATAAATGAGATGCTCCTCACCAGGGACTGGGTGAAGCCGGGCCGGGTCAGACAGACAGATAGTCGGGAACGGGAGCTTATATGACTACTTATATGAATTAAATGAGATGCTCCCCACCAGGGGCTGGGCGAAGCCGGGCCGGGTCAGATAGATAGATAGATCCCCGCCAGGGCCAAGCCGGGCCGGGTCATCTGGTAATTTAATAAATAATACACCAATTCTGCTACCATATTAACAACTTTTAAGTCATAAATGTGACACACCCCTCCCTACCTATAATTTTCTGACATCCATTTTTTGTTTTTCGAAACCTACTTTAATTTTGGCACTGAATCAGTTTAATGTGACGACCTGTGTCATCGAGCAGATGTAGAGTAGTGGCTAGGGCGGATTTTTAAAAGTGACCGGAGCTATCAGGTCGACCCAGTCTATAAGTATGCCAGAAAATATCTTGGACAGTACAGGCAGCCAGCGTGGCACTGACTTCATCACCCATATTGCCAGTTGGTCTATATACATAGGGATCTAGCACAGTGTGCCCAGTGCATCTGTGGACATGTGAAAAGGTCATGCACTGTAACTTTTACCTGTGTCTTCAATCAGGTGATGGTGACCTGTCCTAGGACTCAGGCAATTGTTAACTGAACTGCTGCTGTCCAAGACAGTTGTTACTGACCTTCTGCTGTCCTGGACAATTGTTAACTGAACTTCTGCTATCCTGGACAGTTAACTGAACTTATGTAGCGCTGGACAATTGTCAACTGAAGTTTTGTTGCGCTGGACAATTGTCAACTGAAGTTTCGTTGTCCTGGACAGTTGTTAAGTGAACTTCTGTTGTCCTGGACAGTTGTTAACTGAACTTCTGTTGTCCTGGACAGTTGTTAACTGAACTTCTGTTGTCCTGGACAGTTGTTAACTGAACTTCTGTTGTCCTGGACAGTTGTTAACTGAACTTCTACTATCCTGGACAGTTGTTAACTGAACTTCTATTGTCCTGGATAGTTGTTAACTGAACTTCTGTTGTCCTGGACAGTTGTTAACTGAACTTCTGTTGTCCTGGACAATTAACTGAACTTCTGTTGTCCTGGACAATTGTTAACTGAACTTCTGTTGTCCTGGACAGTTGTTAACTGAACTTCTACTATCCTGGACAGTTGTTAACTGAACTTCTGCTATCCTGGACAGTTAACTGAACTTATGTTGCGCTGGACAATTGTCAACTGAAGTTTCGTTGCGCTGGACAATTGTCAACTGAAGTTTCGTTGTCCTGGACAGTTGTTAACTGAACTTCTGTTGTCCTGGACAGTTGTTAACTGAACTTCTGGTGTCCTGGACAGTTGTTAACTGAACTTCTGTTGTCCTGGATAGTTGTTAACAACTTCTGTTGTCCTGAACAGTTGTTAACTGAACTTATGTTGCGCTGGACAATTGTCAACTGAAGTTTCGTTGCGCTGGACAATTGTCAACTGAAGTTTCGTTGTCCTGGACAGTTGTTAACTGAACTTCTGTTGTCCTGGACAGTTGTTAACTGAACTTCTGTTGTCCTGGACAGTTGTTAACTGAACTTCTGTTGTCCTGGACAGTTGTTAACTGAACTTCTGTTGTCCTGGATAGTTGTTAACTGAACTTCTACTATCCTGGACAGTTGTTAACAACTTCTGTTGTCCTGGACAGTTGTTAACTGAACTTCTGTTGTCCTGGATAGTTGTTAACTGAACTTCTGGTGTCCTGGACAGTTGTTAACTGAACTTCTGTTGTCCTGGATAGTTGTTAACAACTTCTGTTGTCCTGAACAGTTGTTAACTGAACTTATGTTGCGCTGGACAATTGTCAACTGAAGTTTCGTTGCGCTGGACAATTGTCAACTGAAGTTTCGTTGTCCTGGACAGTTGTTAACTGAACTTCTGTTGTCCTGGACAGTTGTTAACTGAACTGCTGGTGTCCTGGACAGTTGTTAACTGAACTTCTGTTGTCCTGGATAGTTGTTAACAACTTCTGTTGTCCTGAACAGTTGTTAACTGAACTTATGTTGCGCTGGACAATTGTCAACTGAAGTTTCGTTGCGCTGGACAATTGTCAACTGAAGTTTCGTTGTCCTGGACAGTTGTTAACTGAACTTCTGTTGTCCTGGACAGTTGTTAACTGAACTTTTGTTGTCCTGGACAGTTGTTAACTGAACTTCTGTTGTCCTGGACAGTTGTTAACTGAACTTCTGTTGTCCTGGATAGTTGTTAACTGAACTTCTACTATCCTGGACAGTTGTTAACAACTTCTGTTGTCCTGGACAGTTGTTAACTGAACTTCTGTTGTCCTGGATAGTTGTTAACAACTTCTGTTGTCCTGAACAGTTGTTAACTGAACTTATGTTGCGCTGGACAATTGTCAACTGAAGTTTCGTTGCGCTGGACAATTGTCAACTGAACTGCTGTTGTCCTGGATAGTTGTTAACTGAACTTCTGTTGTCCTGGACAGTTGTTAACTGAAGTTTCGTTGCGCTGGACAATTGTCAACTGAACTGCTGTTGTCCTGGATAGTTGTTAACTGAACTTCTGTTGTCCTGGACAGTTGTTAACTGAAGTTTCGTTGCGCTGGACAATTGTCAACTGAAGTTTCGTTGCGCTGGACAATTGTCAACTGAAGTTTCGTTGCGCTGGACAATTGTCAACTGAAGTTTCGTTGTCCTGGACAGTTGTTAACTGAACTTCTGTTGTCCTGGACAATTGTTAACTGAACTTCTGTTGTCCTGGACAATTGTTAACTGAACTTCTGTTGTCCTGGACAGTTGTTAACTGAACTTCTGTTGTCCTGGACAGTTGTTAACTGAACTTCTGTTGTCCTGGACAGTTGTTAACTGAACTTCTACTATCCTGGACAGTTGTTAACAACTTCTGTTGTCCTGGACAGTTGTTAACTGAACTTCTGTTGTCCTGGATAGTTGTTAACAACTTCTGTTGTCCTGAACAGTTGTTAACTGAACTTATGTTGCGCTGGACAATTGTCAACTGAAGTTTCGTTGCGCTGGACAATTGTCAACTGAACTTCTGTTGTCCTGGACAATTGTTAACTGAACTTCTGTTGTCCTGGAAAATTGTTAACTGAACTTCTGTTGTCCTGGGCAGTTGTTAACTGAACTTCTGTTGTCCTGGACAATTGTTAACTGAAGTTTCGTTGCGCTGGACAATTGTCAACTGAAGTTTCGTTGCGCTGGACAATTGTCAACTGAAGTTTCGTTGTCCTGGACAGTTGTTAACTGAACTTATGTTGTCCTGGACAGTTGTTAACTGAACTTCTGTTGTCCTGGACAATTGTTAACTGAACTTCTGTTGTCCTGGACAGTTGTTAACTGAACTTCTGTTGTCCTGGACAGTTGTTAACTGAACTTCTGTTGTCCTGGACAGTTGTTAACTGAACTTCTACTATCCTGGACAGTTGTTAACAACTTCTGTTGTCCTGGACAGTTGTTAACTGAACTTCTGTTGTCCTGGACAATTGTTAACTGAACTTCTACTATCCTGGACAGTTGTTAACAACTTCTGTTGTCCTGGACAGTTGTTAACTGAAGTTACGTTGCGCTGGACAATTGTCAACTGAAGTTTCGTTGCGCTGGACAGTTGTTAACTGAACTTCTGTTGTCCTGGACAGTTGTTAACTGAACTTCTACTATCCTGGACAGTTGTTACTGAACTTCTGTTGTCCTGGACAATTGTTAACTGAACTTCTGTTGTCCTGGACAAATGTTAACTGAACTTCTGTTGTCCTGGACAATTGTTAACTGAACTTCTGTTGTCCTGGACAGTTGTTAACTGAACTTCTGTTGTCCTGGACAATTGTTAACTGAACTTCTGTTGTCCTGGACAATTGTTAACTGAACTTCTGCTGTCCTGGACAATTGTTAACTGAACTTCTGCTGTCCTGGACAATTGTTAACTGAACTTCTGTTGTCCAGGACAATTGTTAACTGAATTTCTGTTGTCCTGGACAGTTGTTTGCTGAACTTCTGTTTTCCTGGATAGTTGTTTTATTGACACATTTTACTGTATTTGTTAATGTCGTTCCTTGTTCTCAAACAGTTGTTACTGAACCTCCTGCTGTCCTTAGACAGTTATTAATGATCCTTCTGCTGTCATCCGAGTTATTGAACCTTCTGCTGTCCGTAAATGGTCAGAAGATGACCTGCTACTGTCCTCAGACAGTTGTTACTGTCCCTTCTACTGTCTTCATACAGTTAAAACTAAACCTGCTGCTGCCCTCAGACAATCAGAATATCCTGCTATCCTTAGAAAGTTCTTACTGAATCTTTTGTTGTCCTCAAGTAGTGTTGTCCTCACTTGTTTAAGATTATTCCCATTTACCTGTATATTACATTGTGGTATTTCCTTCTTCCTAGTAGTGACGACTATAATCTTTTGTCTTCTTACAATTTAATTCAATTCTAATCCTAGTCGTTCATTGTGTACAACAACCGCATCTACTAAACGTTACAAATCGTATTCATTGTCTGCAACCAATACTGTATCATCAGCATATCTAATGTTAACGATGTTATGTCCTCCAATGTCGATTCCTCTGTCTTATAAATTAAAAAAAAAATATTGTCACTGAATCGGTATAACTATCTCTAAACAGTCATAACATCTCATGGGAGATGCCTACAAGAGATTAGAACACAAATCGCTATGGCAAAGATATCATTTTACAAGATGGAAAACATACTGACCATTAACAAGATGTTAATTGCAACGACAAAAAGAGTATTGAAGTGCTACATAGAACATGTACTGTTACATGTATGTGAAACGTGGACAATAAGCAGACAAACTGAAAAAAAAACGTCTGATGGCAGTAATGTGATTTCTGAGGAAAATGCAAAGAATATGAACAGACAGATAAACCAATAAGCAAGTCCTACAAGAAACGAATGAAAATTGTAAACTAATTAGAGAAATTAGACGTAGAAAGACACGTTTTATTGGGCACGTTATGAGAATAAATAACCTAGAAAACTTAATGACAACTGGTAATACTGAAGGGAAAAGAAATAGGGGAAGGCAGAGAGAGAAATATTTAGATGGTTTGGAACTTGGCATAATCGAGACAGAGCTCATCCACGACTTTGGTGATAGTGTAAGATGGTGAATGAAATAAGACCGCTTGTCAGCATGGCACATGATAATGAGACAGATTCCATCCTGTGGGTTGGCCATCTTTCCTAACAATATTGCCAAGGCTGCGGCTTTACATCCAATTTTTTACGATTTCCAACTGCTGTGGGGACTTTATCACGCATAGTTTTCACACAAATATTCTGTTTTTTCACAGGTGCCCGAGAAGGCTATATTGCTGACCTCAGGGGGGGGGGGGGGAAATGGGTTATACCATTTAATACCTACGGTTCTTGGAGAAGTTCCCCGTCGTTTGCTGAGATCCAACCCTGCACTGCCTGAGACGAACACCACCACTACTCAAATCAACCACAGCGACCCTGGTCTACGCGGTTAACAGATTCAGTGCTAAACAAAAATTGGATCTGGGCCAAACAAAAATGGAAGTAGTGGCACAATTAGTTAATGTGGTAGCAGACGTATTTAACGCAATGACAACACTTCGGCGATATTAATATTATAAACCCATGGCAGATACGGGAAGTCGCTTAATCATCCATGGGACTTAATCAGTTAACTAATAAAGCAAGCCATATATGATTGGACGCTGTTGGATTATTAGCATATGATACCCTGTTCTATTATTAGATAGTAGGTTTTGTACAGGGTTTATTTTTAATGACTGATTTTTTGTTGTTGAAAATATTGCAGTTCCAAGTTTTGTATTTACCTTTTATGTTGCGTGAACTCCACAGAGGGTGAATACAAAACTTGGAACGACAATATTTTCAACCCCCCCCCCCCCCCCGCCCCCCACAGTCGTTAAAAATACACCATATAGCTTATTCTTAGTGAGGGCCGAATTGTGGCGAAAGGGTTACGAATGCAATACGCAATCGCGCATACCGCATTCGAAACACAGTTGACGGCGATTTGGAAGCAGACCGCCTTGCGTTGGTTTCCATACAAAGTATGAGTGCCGTTCGTCCAGAAAGCAGTGGCAAACTACTGAACGTAAACTATTGGAATTGACTTAGTTTAGTTTAGTCGACAGATCAACATCACGGTACATGGGCGTAACCCATAAGTGCTCCGTTCTACTCCTAACTCAAGCCTGAGTTAGGTGAATCTCATCTCAGTGCACGACCTCCGTAGCACCGGCGAGGATCCTGAATCACTTTGGGTAAATTTTTAACTCGAAATTTTGCTTGGGCAGTGCTTTATGCTACTCTTTTTTTGATTTCCAACTGCCAAGGGATGTTTTACGTGCGCAACAATGCACATAGGCGTCCGATCAGACTACCCAGAGACCAGGAGAAATTTTGTTACTATAAGTCCACGTGAAAAAATCCCGGTCCTCACCGGGGCTTGAACCCGGGACCTCCAGCACTCGAGGCGGACACCATACCCCAAGACCACTCAGCCCTCCTGGGTTGACTTGGGACAAACAGCACACACATGCCGTGATTGTAACGGACTCGCTGAGAATGGTGAAGACAGATATACATCGTGCAGAGCATCAGGCTTCGACGAAGAAATCAAAGTGAGAGAAGATCCGTTGGATTTTTTCCCCAGGCCATGCTGTTGTGTTGAAAAACGTGCATTGGACACATCTCGGTCTGCGCAGCTTGGTGCACTTATAATGCAGATATGGTCGAGGCCCTTTATTGGGGATTATATGGAAAGTGAAGAAAATATACGCTATCATAGTTTGGAGAATTTTTTTTTTTTTTTTGCGCTCACTCGTTTTGAACTCAAGCGTAGTCTATACACACTATTTATAGTAAAAATTATAGTAGGGTGGACTGAATTTTGCATGTGGGTTAGCTTTCTTTATTAACAAGTTCCCTAGCCATCAGACGAACCCACTCCGACTTCAGAGGTACTTGTAATTTACGTCCCAAAGTCAAGGGCGACAGGTCAACATTGTAGTCCAGCTGTCCGGTGTAGGGGTTGAACCGCTTACCTCGGCATCAGAACACCGGATGTCTAAGAACACGCGCTCTTCCCCCATGCCTGGAGCGAATGATGCTGCATTGAGTGACTAGAGGATGTGGCCGACTATGAGAACTCCGATGAAATTTCATAGGGACACACGATCAGACTGCCTTAGTATTTGGACTCTTTGTTGGCTGTTAATAATGAGGAAAAGCACGTATAGAAATATTTCGTGTGATGATGTCAGTTCTGGACAACTCATCTTAGTATCCAGGTGATTGGTCATGCTATGTCTGCATTCCTATTACCACAATGAAGTCCATCACCTTTTCTGGATCAGTGTGGAAACTTCCTAACTTTTGTTTCATTGCATCACTCCCTGGCAATATCTGGCAGCGCAGATTTCTGTTAGTTTTGTGTGCTCATGTACAAGGCCAAACAGTGAACACATCTGTAAGACAACTTGAAGAGTTAAAACTTTCTTACATAAAAAAGGATAAACAATAGTAATAAACACTGTTTTGATTTAATTTGTTTAAGAAACGAATATCACAATTTAAGTCCAGTACATTTGTTCAATAATTTTACAGCTCTGTTCAAGTGTTTACAATGCCAAATGTCAAGTATACATTCTGTGTGCTGTGGGCAGACGGCAAAGAAACAGTGAATGGATACGTTTATATAAATTAGCAGACATTCATAAAAGGACTAGAGAATAAAAGGAAAACAATAACTATTTGAGGATACTACAAACTGCACGTCTTTCTCACCATCTTCACGGCTCTTATATGTACCGGATATTTAATTATTAGGTGACAATAAAATTAACACGAATCTTCTGCTTCGTCGTCGCCATTCTCTTATTCCTGTTTTTCTCAGAGCTATAGGAAGTCAAGAACACTACTAAAACAATCTATGACGACACTTTGAAGAACATAAAAACAACTACAGACCAAGCACAACTGCATAAACAGGCTTGGTAGAAATACACAGACCACAATTGTCAGACAGAAGATTGTGACCTCAGAGCACACTTCTATAGAATGGGTCTCACTGACTCTCACTCTTGCATGTCATACAAGACTGCTCCGACTTCGGTGAACTGAGGGAGGAAATCTGGCCATCTGGAGAAACTCTTCGATAAAACCCATAGTGGTCCGGTGAAGACCCCAAGCGAACAAGCCTGTTTGTGACCTGTGCCGGAATAGGCGCATGACAAACATTGCTCGCAGAAGAGGAAGTTGATGTCCACGATTCTCTTTGTGAATGTATGCTGGGGCAGCTGACAGGTTGTCCAAGACTCTCAAATGGCTTTGTTTGGGTGCGTGTCTCAGTGGATCAATGTTCAGCTTGCAATGCATGGAGTATCATTGCGTAGGTTAATGGACGGTGTTTAGTGCCTGACATATGGTACAACATCATCTAGTATGAGAATGGAGATGGAGTCAGTCACAGCGGCGTCGCACTGGCTGGAGGACAAACAGTACACACATGTTGGGATTGTAACAAACTCACAGAGCATGCTGAGATAGGTGAAGACATGCAAGCTTCGTGCACAGTGGCATGCTTCAATTAAAACATCAAAGACAGAGAGCATCCGTTGGATCTTTGCGTCAAGACATGCTGGTGTGGTAACAAACGAGCAGGCGGACATACTGGCTGTCTTCACAGTTGAATGGTGTACGGATACATGATAAGACACATATGATCAGGGCCCTTTGGGACCATGTATATACCGTAGAAGAATAGATAAAGCCTTTAGTTTAGTCGACGGATCAACATCACGGCACACGGGTGTAACCCATAAGTGCTCCGTTCTACTCCTAACGCAAGTCTGAGTCCGGAGAATCTCAGCTCAGTGTACAAACTCCGTAGCACCGGTGAGGATGCTGAAATACTTTGATTAGATTTTTAACTCGAAATTTTGCCCGGGCAGCGCCGTTAGGCTACGCCTTTTCGATTTCCAACTACCAAGGGATTTTTTACGTGCGCAACAATACACACAGGCGTCCGATCTCACTACCCAGAGACCAGGGGAAGCTTTGTTACTAGAAGTCCACGTGAAAAAGAAATCCTGGTCTCACCGGGGCTTAAACCCGGGACCGCCTGCACTCGAGGCGGACACCATACCTCGAGACCACTCAGCCCCCGTAAAGCCTTGAGATAAAGCTTGGAGAGAATGGAATGGCCGACAATCAGTACTCCGAAGAAAGGTCAGATGGACACACAATCAGACTACAACTTGTATCATAAGTATTGGGACTCTTCGCTGGCTGTTGAAGACGAGCTCGTATGGGAATGTCCCGAGTGCTGTGATGTCGTTTTATGACTCATCAAAGCTCAAACCAACCCAGTCCGCAGTTAGAAAAGCTTATTGCAGTTGTGTAAGATATTTCCGACTGATTGTCCGGTAGTCATGCGTTCGAATCATCATCAGGGCTGATATTTTAAATCGATCTGGGATTCTGGGACGTCCCAGCCAATAATACGTCCAAAGAAAGGTATGGGGAAGTAAAGGCATGAAATTAATCACATCTCCCACTGAGATTTGGGGGGGGGGGTGCTGAGTGATCTCGAGGTATGGTGTCCGCCTCGAGTGCTGGAGGTCCGGGGTTTAAGCCCCGGTGAGGCAGGGATGCTTTTCACGTGGACTTCTAGTAACAAAATTTCCCCTGGTCTCTGGGTAGTGAGATCGGACGTCCGTGTGTATTGTTGCGCATCGTAATAAATCCCTTGGCAGTTGGAAATCGAAAAAGAGTAGCCTAACGGCGCTGCCCGGGAAAAATTTCGAGTTAAAAATCTACCCAAAGTATTTCAGCATCCTCGCCGGTGCTGCGAAGTTTGTGCACTGAGTTGAGATTCTCCGGTTTCAGACTTGAGTTAGGAGTAGAAAGGAGCACTTATGGGTTACACCCATGTGCCGTGATGTTGATCCGTCGACTAAACTAAACTAAACATCTCCCACCGAGTTTCGATTTGTCTATAAAGATATGGACCTGGCAACATATGTACAATGCTCCAAAATGCGTGTAAAGGGGTCATTTACTGAATAACATAGAGACTGACTAAAGCAATACTTCTTATAGTCCACGTCGTATGGAGCTGGTGACCATTTTTGCCTAAACCCTTCTGTTTCGTGTACTGCCATTCATTTCTGATACTGATGTTCCTTCGTACCATGAAATCAAATCCAGCATCTTCTCCTTCGGCCTCTCCCTGATTATCCTCCCTCACTCATTTCCTCACTAACCCTTCTGTTGTCACGACGCACTGTCCTCTCCTCATGATTTGACCAAATATTGTGGACTGTCTTCTTCTGATGCGAGTAATCAGTTCTCTTTGCGAGTTAACGTCTTTCAGTATATCTTCATTACTCTTCTACATCAATACTACGAACATGTAATGAACATATAATACACAACTATAACCACAGTTGTTTGAAGAATCGCTTGATAAATAATGGTATTTACATTAATAAATGCAAATATACACAAATCACAGGTGCTGAAGCTTGAAACCCTTGATTTAGATGGGTAAATATTATAATTTCGGGTATAATTTCCAAATACTGGTCCTTATATGGTTTGACATGTCATTTCACAATATCTCTAGAATCCAAATGAACACAAAAATAACTTGGAACAAGAAATATTGCAGGCTAGAGTATACTATGTCATGTTATGTTGCTTAATCAAAAAGCATTATTGAAGATATTTTAACAAGTCCATCCACCTTGAAACTAGAATCTAAAAGACCACAAAATATAACTAGGCAGTTTTCGTGGGGCTTCCTGTTTACAGTTTTTGTTCATTCAGATTCCAGTACTCGCTCAGCAGAAGTCACTTCCGGCTTTTCGACACAATAAATCATATTTGCAATTTCCAATAAAACTTGCCATGGAAAATTAATGCGGTGGTTTCCCCTTAATTACTACATCTCATCATCATCATTATCATCATTATCATCATCATTATCATCATCATCATTATCATCATCAAATGTTTTGCCAAGAATTATATATTTGTGATCGATCCCTCGCTTTGAACTCGTACCATATCCACACACATGATAATACTTTTAGTTGCTACTGCTATTGAGTGCAGTAGAATAAGTGAAGGTTAAATTTACCGATTACCAGTGTCCATCGCCATCAGGCGAGCCCTTGTTCGACTTCATGGGTGAGCATGCCTTTTCTTTACAGAACCTGCCCTTCAGCCGGGTATTTTCTTAAACTAACGCCCGTCAATGTATGATGCAAGGCTGTCGGGAATCTTCTCTCATTGCCTTTATACACAATTTGTGGTCACATTTATTTGAAGAATCAGTTGATAAATAATGGTATTTACAGTAATAAATGCAAATATACAAAAATCACAGGCGCTGATGACATTACATGAATATACATATACAAAACCCATGATTTAGCTGTGTTAAGTTTAGAGGCCGGGACAAGAAAGTATAGAAAACATCCTATCAAAAATATTACTTTCATGAAAAACTAGATTGTTCTATACAAGAAAGACTAAGGTAAGAACAGAGATACACAGCATCATTCCAAAAATACTAGGTCATTCTATACAAGATAGGCTATGACAAGAGGAGAGATAGACAACACTCTTTCGAGAAGAAAAAAAAACTAGCCTATTCTATCTATACAAGAGGGGCTAAGATAAGAAGAGAGAGAGATATATCAAACACGGTGTCATGAAAACTAACTCATTCTTACATGAGTGATTAAGGTAGGAAGAGAGATATAAAACACGAATCCATGAAAAAAATTGGCTTATTCTAAAACGGATAGCTTTGGTAGGAAGAAAGATATAAAACACGAATCCACGGAAAACATAAAACACGAATCCATGAGAAACCTGGCTTATTCTAAAATGAGTAGCTAGGGTAGGAAGAAGGATGTAATGTACGAATCCATGGGAAAAACTGGCTTATCCTAAAACGATTTATGTTTGTTTTCCCAAACCTACATTACGCTAAACCATGTTAATCTACAGTTTGTTACATCTAGAATATTACAAACTTACACGCTGTAATATTTTCAGTCACTTAATCTAGATTATATCTACAGTCTTTTCAAAGCATATGATCTAGAATATATCAGACGTGTACATCTAAATTATCTTCCATTTGTACATCTATACTCTCTTCAAGCAGTTAATCTACCTTCAAGAAGTTCATCTATAATATATCAGACAGTTAATCTACAGTGCATCTACAATATCTCCATCAAATTAATCTACGATATATCAAAAGTGCACATCAACAGTTCATCTACAACATCTGCAACTATTTAATCTATAATATATCAAAATTGTACAGCACAGTTCTTCAGTCAATTAATTCACAACATATCAAACTATACATCTACAATACCTTCAAGGAGTTAATCTACAATACACCAACCAGTTAATATACAGTACATCTACAACATCTCCAACTAAAAAATCTACAATATATTAAACTTGCACACTACAATACCTCCAAGCAACTGGTAGATCTATAATTTTCTCAACCATTTAATTAATATCCTTTTACAAGACGTCGCAGTCAACCCCGGCATTTTTAGGCAGTTTGTGATTAATGGGCAATTTACATTAAGTAGTTTGCCATTTCTTTCTGAACGACGACACACATGTATGGAAACCAACGCTTGGCGGTCTGCTTCCAAATCGCCCGCAGCTGTGTTTCCAACACGGTATACGGGATTACGAGTTGCATTCGTAGCCCCTTCACCACTGAGCGAAGATTATTAATCTATAATAAGTCAAAGTTGCAAATAAAATATAATATCTCTCAAAGCAATTAATCTGGAGCAGTGGTTCTCAATCCGTGGGGAGTCACCCCCCCCCCTCCCCGGGATGGGGGAATTTTAGGGTTTCTAGGGGGTGGGGGATTTAAGATTATTTCAACATCGCGTTAATATTAATTATCAAGATTGCTTGATATTGTTTTTCCCTCCGTACTCTACGGTTCTGTACTTCTCGCCCATTTGAAATTAGTTTTATAACGTAAGTAGAGTAGTAGACCCGCATATCACGTTTTATGTTGACGTCTAGACTTGTTTTAGTAGGTGTTATTAAATTTAGCTTTCATTTTTATGTATACTGTGAAGGCGGGGGGAAATACGAAAAGGGGGGAGGTGACATTCTGAACTTATGGTGAAGGATGCATTGGCCAAAACAGTTGAGAACCACTGATCTAGATTATACTAAATCCTGCAAAAGTACAATCTCTGAAACTAGTTTATCTAACCAAAAAAAAAAAAAAAATAAAAAAAAAAATAAAACTTACACATCTACAATGATGTTAGACCCAACACTCCCACATCAAGGGTTGTATGTATATGTACATAATACGATTATTTACACATCATACATTTAAATATCAGACATAAAAACTAAGCTATATATAAATGAGAACAGAGACATTGGAGAACCTCGTGATGACTGGAACGATCAAGGGGAGGAGAGGCAGGAGCAGACCAAGAGAAATGATGCTGGATGGATTGAGACGGTGGCATGGAAGAATATCATCAGCAGAGTTGATCCAGAATACCAAAGACCGAGATCTGTGGAGAGACATGAACGCCTGCGCCAGCTGGCAAGGCACTTGATGATGCTGATATATAAATTATTGTTTATTCACAGATCAATGGCCAACACAGACAATTTTCAACTAAGAAATCTCTTGTGAGAATTATATGCTTACAACTGACAATAATTTAACTGATGGGATGATTAATCCTCTTAAGCGACTTCTCGTATCTGCCATGGGCTTATATATCACCGAAATGTTGTCATTGTGTTATAATACAGCATGCCTGTTATAATATTCACAACTGATAAGTCATAACTGTGACACACCCTTACGTTCAATTTTTCGCCATCCATTTCTTTTATCCAAACCTACTTTTTTGCTTGGCACTGAATCTGTTAAATACAGCTCTACGAATTATGGACCATTATAGAGTTGTTTCGAACACGCTTGCCTGCCGGTCCCTTGGTCATGTGTTCGAATTCTCTTAGCAGCTGGGGATTTGTTTCATTAAACTGGTTTGCCAGGTAGATCCATCCTGTTAATGGTAGCCAGATATCGTATGGGAAGTATAGGCGACCATCTTGATATTGATCACACTACTCATCCAGTGTAACTTGTCTAAAATACGGGATTGACACCATGATGTGGTTGAGTTGTTTTATTTTAGCATTTCAACATTTTGATATTTTAATTATTTGTTATATTTCCATGCGATTCTCTGCGTTATTGCACACAGTCTGTGTGCTTAATTATGTAAATTTAATATATTTTAATGTGTCCTCTAATATCAACTTTTCTATGTGTTTTCTAATGTCTTCCTCACAAGCGTTATTTAATGTGTCTTCTAATAGCAACTTTTATGTGTCTTTTCTTCGGTCTTCCTCACAAGCGTTATTTAATGGGTCCTCTAATAACAACTTTTCTATGTTTCTTCTGTCTTCCTCACAAGCGTTATTTAAAGTGTCATCTAATAGCAATTGTTCTATGTTTTCTTCGGTCGTCCTCGCAAAGCCAATTAATACATATGATTTGAGAACTTGCATCTTTCTAGTGACAACGTACAGAATAAGTTATAGGCCATTTCATAATCACAAAAGAAGACAATTTTGTTGCAGAATAATTCCCAAAATACCACGGAAGAAGAAGAAGAAGAACATCACAAGAATACCCTGGTACTAAATAC
The DNA here is from genome assembly GCA_963921405.1 of Cepaea hortensis. Taxonomy (NCBI): domain Eukaryota; kingdom Metazoa; phylum Mollusca; class Gastropoda; order Stylommatophora; family Helicidae; genus Cepaea; species Cepaea hortensis. The sequence goes on from OY992876.1 coordinate 207,873,816, forward strand.
TAAAAAGAACCAAATTGAAAACATATGATGGATTCAGAGCAAAGGGAAGACCACGTGTAAGATGGAGTGATAATATCAAGAACAATTTTAGAAAAATGAAGACCAGCTTACACAGAACATTAGAAAGAGCACACACAAAATCCTTGCATCTCCCTCAACACTTTACTGAGGTAAATGGAAGAAGGAGGAGGAGAAGGAGGAGGAGGAGGAGGAGGAATACTGGCATTCTACCAGATCTGAACATTGGAGAAAACTGATTCATAAACGTCACAGAGTCTCGGAAACTGAAATAATTTGGTCATTGTGAACGTCACAGGGACTAAGAAAAAAAAACACACTGCGATTGAAGTCATGGTCACCGGAAGAAGAGGCGTGGGACGACCAGGACAACGGAGTGTACAGAATATTAACTGAACCTGAGGCATGGAAACAGATGAGGTATGTGAGCTAGCAAAAATCGAGATAGGGCTGTGGTGAGAGCCTAATGCTGCGAGGGCCTGGTATATGAATAAAAAGTCGCTTAACAGTCGACAGGGTCGACTTCATTGCACCTGGATTTTATCCCCTATGACTCGGAAAGCGTCGCACAAAGCACGAACTCCGTAGCTCTAGCGACGACCCACAGGAGTCTCCTGGAAAAAAATAATGCACTCGTGAACCGAAGGACGCGGCCCTGAATCGAACCCACAACCTTCGGAGCCAAAGTCAGACGGCTTGACCACTTCACCACGGAGACTTTGTTATATGAATAGCAATGTGTTAATCAGATTTTTAAGGTGTTCTATTCCATGTGTTACTTTATTTCATTGTATTCTAGTTACTACGAGATAATTTTCTTCTACAGGAATTCAAACACTTTATCGAGGCTGGGGGACTTGCATTAAGTGTAGCCTAGTGTTGACAACATCGAAAAATTATATATTTGTTCTTTATTATTTCATAATATATTTTCACACACACACATGCACGCACGCACGCACACATGCACGCACGCACGCACGCACAATAATTTAAGGTTTCCATGTGAATCCCCCTCATATTTAACTATTTCAGTCCTAGAAAGTAATTCCTGAACCCGTTTACTCTACCACAGTTGTTTCTTTAACTCCTACTTACCTACATCTCAGGTGAACGCCAGGTATTCCCATGACGGAGAAAACAGTCGCTAAACATTTACAATTTATGGCCAAGGATCGATCATTTCAGAGATAACAAAATCGAACCTGCATAGATTATTGAAAGCAATTTTAGAAAGAGAAGGCTTCTTTGCCGATGTCAAGAGAAAAAAAAAGGTACAACAAATCTTTCTTGAAGCCAAATGGGCTTGCACACGAAAGATGATGGCAATCGAGATGCTGAGATGCAGCGGAAGATGGAATTTGTAATGAGAAAGAATAGATCATATTAATTCTTAAGATATTGTTGTACAAGAAGTATTTGAATTGTTCTCCGTGTTGAAATAAAAGTTTGAAAATACAGTTTTATCATTATGAGAAAAAAAAATTGGGGTGGTAAATGTAATCAAAGCATTTGCATTTTACAGGCCAGACCAGAATGAGGTGGGGGTGACAGTGATAATGCCCTTAGAGCGCAGTCCCATATCTACATCGCTAACGCGACGGCGTACAAATAGACATAGGAGTATACAAATATAATCATACAAATGTATTCATTGGACGACAGGTATATTGATTGTTTCACTAGAGTTCTTTATAACAAGAACATAGGTACTACGTTGTTTCTACAAGTTTACACCAAGGCGTTGTCACATTTTTGTACAAACAATACACATTTACAAACAGACATAGGAGTATAGACATACAATCATATAAATGTATTCATTGGACGACAGGTATATTGATAGTTTCATTAGAGTTCTTTATAACAAGAACATAAGTACTACGTTGTTTCTACAAGTTTACAACAAGGCGTTGTCACATTTCTGTACAAACAATACACATTTAAAAGTTAAAAGATTTGAATAACGAAGAAACAGAAAATATATTGCCTGAAATATTTCGCCGTATCTAGTCAGGTGGATACTACAGAAAATATTTCAACGTACAGGGTGTTTGTAATGTCTCACTACACTCTGTATGTAGAACAAGTTTCAAAAATGAAGTACATAATTTCATCAAAATATTGGGCTAAACAATTCATTAAATTTGTTAAAATAGGCAATGTCACGGTCTAACGCTGTTTTGGAGAAGCTGGAAAGTACCAGTGAAGTACTCATTATAACAAGTGTTGGAAATGTCCACCACGGGCTTCAAGACATAACTGTACACGTCTCTTTATATTGTCAAATACTTTCTGCAACGTGTCTGTTGTTATTTCTTCTATGGTAATTCTGATTTCTTCGTTTAGGTCCTCAACTGTGTGTGCATTATTTTTGTATACATTTCCTTTCAAGAAACTCCATAGAATTACTCCAGCAGACGACAGCCATTCGCTGCATATTGCTTCACGATGGTCTATGGAGAAAATTGTTTGATGACGTCATGTACTACATTTTTCGAACTTGTTCTACAAACAAAATGTAGTGAGACTTTGCAAACAACCTGTATTAAAGCAGTGTAATATAAAACGGATTGTGTGAGATGGCGAAACATGACCACCCACGCTTATCGGCACACGATGATGAATACAAAATATTCGGTGTCTGTGGCATGGGGGTAATGAACGCAGTTTCACATTCCGAGATACCTGGTTCAAAGTCAGGCACAGGCGGTCTGGTAGTAAGACTCTTTGCGTTGATTCTCACAATGGTATGAGCGTTAGCCCTACGGAAAGCATTGGCACTGCAAACAATATAAAATAACACAACGTAATGCAGCTTTACAGAACAGAATTGCGAACAATACAAGGACTTGAGGCGATTAGCCTTCATCAGCAAACAAAAGATAAGTAGCAACAATTTGTTTTCAAATTTTCATTTTCTCTTCATCGTTCTTATTTGTTTCGTCTTGTTTATTTTTCTCATTCCGTACTTATGCCTTATTGTAGTCACTGGAGAGACTTCTCCGTGATTATATGTTGTGTTTTGTGTATGTATTTGTTTGCTCATGATGGCTAGTCGCCTCATCGTCCTTGTATTGTTCGTAATTCTGTTCTGTAAATATGCATTACTTTGTGTAATGTAATATATTGCTTACATTTCCTCAGATTTACCCCAGTTCCACTAAATGTATTTATATAGAAAGCAATGGAACACTTTGTTGTTGCGTATCCCTTACGGGACGTTGCAGTCAACACCAGCATTTTCAGCTGCTGTTGATGTACTAGGCAAGTGTTACGTTCAGTAGTTTGCCATTGCTTTCTGAACGACCGGCCCCTATACCTTTTTCGAAAAAACCAGCACCGCCGTGTTTCGAACCCGGGTATACGGGCTCACAAACCGCGTTCGCAAGCCCTTAAGACCGGTTTGCAAAAGTAATGCTGGAATTAATTGCAAAGTCCTATAAAGGACATCTCTCTAACTTCTTAAAATGCAAAGTAAACAAAACATAATTACGCTTTACCACGCAAAACAAAAAAAAAAAACCTGATAGATTCTTTAAAATGACCACATTGGCACCTTGCCGTCCTGACAGAAGACAGTTTGTTACACTGTGCTTAAAAAAAAAGGTATAATAACTACAACCCACGGCGATAGCGTGTGTGGCTGTTCAGACCAATTGGCACTGTAAATGTTCGCCCACAATGTGAGCATGTGAACGCATGGTAATTTCCACCATCACACAACATCTTACGTCTCACACTCAGTGTGTGACCTATCTGCAAGAATTTTCTCCTTTGTCTTTATTCGAATTCTGATATTTGTCCTCCATGCAACACGATCAGCGGTGACCTGCTCCCAAGATGCAAAGATGCAATATTAATGTCTGTATCTATCAAGTTCCGCTTCATTCAATCATTCAGCAGCATGTACTTTGCAGAACCTCGCTCCCATAACAACCTTCCGGAAAACCTCTCGATCATAAACCAGATGTCCCGCGTCCGATACACCCATCTGGAGATCATCCACCACATCCTGCACCCATCTTGTCTTTGGCCTTCTTCTTACACACTTAAAACTACCGCGGTGACAGTAAAAATAATTCGACAATGTATTACGATTGAAAGGATTAATTACGCTGCTTCTCTATATGTTGAAGTTGTTTTTCTGTAGTATGCGCCTTATGAGATACAGCAAAACATGCCAAGCAATCAATTATGCAATCTGTTATTCGTGTCTTCATGATTCAAATTGATCATGGAAAACTCTGTGTTCAAAGTTTAAATATGTGATGTGTGAATTCACATTTGAGGTTAAGTATAACGAAAGCGGAACAAAATACACATTAATGCATTTTCTTTATACGTAATACACGGAGGTATCAATTATTTGGGAACCCTTGTGGCTATTCAAACAGCACAATAAATCTATCCATATGTATTGATTTGCACTCACAGAAGTTGAGAAACTACATAGAGATTAGATATTACATTAGACCTTATTCCTTTTTTTAAAATTAAAGCTATAGTGACGACACCGAGATTTGAACCGGTCGCCTTCAAATAACGACCCCTCAGATTTCTAGTTGGGCAATTGTTGAGGTAAACTTGCTTCTTTAGCGAAGCGCTATCGTCATTTGGAGGTGGCATGTTTGAAACCTTGTGTGGTCTTATACTGTCTTGTGTGTCCTCTAATTCTCTACTTTCTTCCTCTGCCTCTGGGGAGTGTCTGTGGCGAAGTGGTCAAGCCGCTTGACTCGTGCTCCGAAGGTGTGGGTTTGATTCCGGGCCGTGTCCTTCGGTTTACGAGTTAAATGTTTCAGAGACTCCTGTGGGTCGTCGCTAAAAGCTACGGAGTTCGTGCTTTGTGCGACGCTTTCCGTGCTGCAGAAAGAGACCGAGCCATATGGGATAAAACCCGGTGCAATGAAGTCGACCCTGTCGACATTTAAGCGACTTTTTAAAGCGACTTTCTTCCTCTACATCTACGACTGACAACTAACACCTGCAAATTTATTTCCCACAGAGTGGTTTATAAAATGCTAAAGATAAAAGCTCATGTTATATTTAAGGAAGCTCAAAGATGTTTCATAAAACTCAAGTTAGGTTTAGGAAACCTTAGCTAACGTTTCAGAAACTCAAGTAACAAAAGAATGCTCAATTACAGTGTAGAAAAAAAGCCAATTAATGTTTCACAACCTCACATATCAAAAAAAAAAAAAAAAAAAAAAAATTACAGTTTAGAGCAACAACCAATTAATGTTTCAGAACATCACGTAACAAAAGAAAACCCAACTACAGTTTAGAAATAATGTTAGCTAATGTTTCAGAAACTCACAAAAATGAAATAAATAAAACCAAGACAATTACAATTTAGAAAATAAAACCTAATTAATGTTTCACAACCTCACACGACAAACACATGTCAATTACAATTTAAAGAAAAACCAATTAATGTTTTTGAAATTCAAGTAACAAAAGAATATACAATAATAGGGTAGAGAAAAAATAGCCAATTAATGTTTCAAAATGTCACGCAACAAAAACAAAAGTTACTTACAGTTTAAATAAATAACCAACCAATGTTTCCGAACATTACGTAACAAAACAAAAATTAATTACAGTTTAGAAAAAAGACAACTAATGTTTCATAACCTTACGTAACAAAAATAACAAAATTCAATTACAGTTTAGAAACAGGGACAAATAATGTTTCAGAACTTCATTTAATTAAAAAAAAACGCAATTATAATTTAGAGAAATAGCTAGGAATGTTTTAGAATCTCACTTAGCAAAGCAAACACAAAATATATTACAGCTTAGACAAAATACAGCCAACTAATATGTCAGAAGCTCACGAAATGTTTAAGCAATCTGACACAATGTTTAGGAAATATCACGTAGTTTTTAGGAAATTTGACGTAATGTTTAGGAAATCTCACGTAGTGCACAAGGAAGCTCACATAATATTAAACAAAAGTCAATTACAGTTTACAAAAACAAAGCTAACTATTGTTTCAGAAAACTTAAGTAATGTTTAAGGCGGCTCAAATAATTTTAAATAAAATTTAAGTGCAGTTTAGAAAAAAACACAACACATATTTTTTGGAAGATAAAAGAGCTTGGTTTTAAAACATCGTTATGCATTTAAAAAAATGAGACGACATTTACAAAATCATATTACAACTAGACGATGATTAGTTAGTTGTTTCTGCTGTATGTGCATTCGTTTTCTAAGTGCCTTAACTCTTAAAAGACAAAAGCCAGGGAAAGTAACCCGGTCAACAAATGCCCGAAGAAGTCGGATGTGTCTGCAGAAAGGTGCAAATATCGTAGCTCTGCTGTTAACAAGCAACACGTAATTACGTCTAAAAGAACATTCCGGACTATCTCAGAAGACGAAGACGGAGAAAAGACAAAAGTAATTTAGCATGCTGGTTAAAGGATTTCTCCTCATTGCAATTGTCATAAAAAGTTGCATATCCTTTACAGGACGTTGCAGTCAACCCCATATTTCGTAAAGTTATCCGCCACAAATACTGGCCATCGTGTATACACACTCGACAACACCGGCCGCACAAATTGCATGAATAAGCGCTCTATTTTGAACCTCCAGTGTGCTAATTCCGAAGCAACGGTTTTAACCACTACAGCGGTACATTGGATTAACATTTTGGCTTCTCGATCTTGACTTGTTGACGTAAATTACAAGTATCTCTTCAGTCTGAACACTTATGTTAGGGAAAGCTAACACAAACAGAAAATTCAGTCCAGCAAAAATCAGTCCAATGCACTGGTAGTAGTAACTCGTGTGTGGACTACGGTTGAGTTCAAAGCCAGTGAACGCAACAAGTGGCTTTCATCGTACAAAAGATGATGATTACAATGACGTTTTATTACGAAAAGAACTTCAAAAACACATATAAACTAATTAAATAACAACAGCAATTGTGATAAACATAAATGGCAGTCGACAAGAAATAACATTTCAAGCTGTTAATAAATAAATGCAATGGTTTAAGAAGAAACGTAAACAATTTGCTATAGGGAGAAGGCCAGCCTTCTGACAGATAAATAAGGACACATATTAGTGAGGTTTAGCAAGACAACATGTAAAGATAATTTTGAGCATGATGGCACAAGCATATGACGAACACATGATGTACATTTGGGGAGTGCGAAGAGGATGATGATGATGATGGTGATGATATTGCTGGCGATAAAAGAAAACAACGATGTTGCTGTTGTTAAACACGAAGATGGCACAGCAACATTACGAACATAGAGGACATATGTTTGGGAAAACGGATGTCGCGGCCGCCGCTCGGCAAGGCATTTGCTGATTATAACAATCATGATAATGATAATACATGATGATCGCGCAGCTGTAATGAAGTAGTACACTTACTGATGTAGCCGTTATTAAATATCGAGATGGTAGAAAGATAAACTAAGGGGGGAAATCCAACTTGAAATGAATTTGCAATACCTGTCGCAACAAACGTGGTGGACAAACAAATCAAGGATTCAGAACACCAGGACATCCAAGAATTGCCAAAGAATTGCTGGAGTGACAATACAGAGCTATCAGTGATAGACCACGGACTAATAGATAGACAAGCCAGATTAGAATAACTGCCGAGGGCCATGTCATCTAGATGTAGATTTATATCAGAAGATATACGAAGAAGAATTATAAACATTAAGCGGTTACTGGTGAGCCAAATTTTGCTAGTGTCCTCTAACCAAACAGGGAAACAGAGAAGAGGAAGATCACAACGTAGATGATTTATGGATGTGATAGATCGTTACATCTGGCAGCGACATAGGTAGGACACCTGGCTTATGACAGAAAGACATTGCGGAAGACTGTTTTAGGGGAAACGTTCTGCATAGGACAAACCGCATGTTGACGACGATGATCTAACTATATGCACAATGAAGACAACACTCGATCCGATGTTTGGGAATTACGACAAGCGCACACATCTTACGTTTCTTGGGGACTGAAAAAACTAAGGAAATTAGCGGACAGCTGGATGGTGTCAGCATTTCCATTGGGGTTTGTCATTGATTGAGGGACCAGACGCAGGCCACATGTTTTCTCATCTTCCTAAATGATGAGCATTTGCAGTAAATCTTTAGTCTTATCATTTAAGATGCTACGCACTGCACGATATACGTTTATCAGTAGTCTTGGTCTTCAGTTGGTTGAAACGATCGAACTGTAGTTTGTTATACCTAAATTGGATCTGTTATGTCATATGCAGATCTGTTATGTCCCATGCTATGTTATGCTGACCTGTTATGTCTCTCGCGGATCTGTCATGTCCCGTGCGAAGTCTGAAGATAGCTACTGGTTCACTTCTGTGCTTTATCAATACGCATACTCTTTTTAATAGCCTGGGTTCAGTTAATGACTCTTTTACAGGCCGTAAGGAGGATTAGGCATATGTGCTGGATCCATGTTTGTATAGACCAACCGGCACTCGGTGGGTGATGTGGACAGTATCAAACCGACCGCCTTTACTCTCCAGGCATTTCCTGATAACCATTGTAAGCTGGGTACAAGGTCAACTTTCCATGATCCATACCTATGCGGATTCAAAAGCATGACCACTGGGCCGGCAGGCGAGCGTCTAGCCACTATGGTACCGTCTAGCCTGGGTGCTCTTCACTTGCTATGTGCTGTTTTTTATAACGCTTTTGGTCTCATCACAATTAATATCTATCTCTGGCTGAAGTATGAGGAGTTCCAACTTCTTTAGCCAATTTGTCAGACTCTATTTTGCTACGTATCTCACAGTGAGATTTGATTCACTCGGTTACATCATCATCATCATGTGCCATGCCGATAAATGTGAGCGGTTATGTTTCGCCATGTTATAAGATCACCAGAGTCGTGGATCAGCTCAGTGTTCCTGTCTCGTCCATGCCATGTGGCCAAGCCATCCAGGTATTTTCCTTTCGGTCTTCCTCTTGGTCTGTTCCCCTCGATCTTGCCAGTTGTCACTAAGTTCTCCAGTCCATTTCTTCTCATAACATGTCCAAAAAATTTTGACTGTCTACGTCTAATTTCTCTAATTAATCTACGATTTTCATTTGTCTCCTGTAGTACTTGGTCATTGGTTTTTCTATCTGTCCATGGTATTCTTTGCATTTTCCTCAGAACCACATTTCTGCAGCCATCAGATGTTTTTCAGCTTGACTGCACATTGTCCAAGTTTCACATCCATACACAAGAACAGGCTCTATGTATCCCCTCAACACTCTCTTTCTCGTTTCAATTGACATCTTTTTATTGGTCAGAATATTTTTCATCTTGCTAAAGGCTACCTTCGCCATGGCGATTCTTGTTCTAATATCTTCAAGGCATCTCCCATCAGATGTTATGACTGTTCCGAGATAATTGTATCTGTTCACTTGTTGAAGAATATTCCCATTTACTTGTATATTACATTGTGGTACTTCGTTCTTCCTAGTGACGACCATAACTTGTGTCTTCTTACAATTTAATTCCAACCCCAGCTGCTCACTGTGGACAACAACCGCGTCCACTAATTGTTGCAGATCCTGTGCATTGTCTGCAATCAATACTGTATCATCTGCATATCTAATGTTATTTATGTTTCGTCCTCCAATGCTGATTCCATTTATGTCTTCTACATTTCTGAAAATATTTTCACTGTATAGGGAAAAAAGATCTGGAGACATTACACATCCCTGCCTAACACCTCTCTTAATAGGTTGATATTGTCCCACTATTGTCCCACTCCATATCAACTTTAACATAAAGCAATTCCTCGCCCAAATTGGCACCAACTGCGACAGCAGCTAATCTATCAACCTGTTCATTACCCCGCACACCTGTATGTTCTTAGCAGAAAACCCATAATATGTCCTCAATATCCGTCCTGAATGGCAATGCTACTCACTCCACCCTGAACATAAACATTTAGTTGCATATCCTTTACAGGCTGTCGCAGTCAACCCCAGTATTTTTTGGCTGATTGTGATTTCTTGGCAAGATAACGTTCAGTAGTTTGCTATTACTTTCTGAACGACCGACACTCATGCTAATGTATAATAACCAACGCAAGGCGATGTGCTTCCAAATCGCCCGCAGTTGTGTTTCAAACTCGGTATGCAGGATTACGAATCGCATTCATACCAACTTCCATGTTTTGAAGCATAGTCTGAGAGCCCGTTATCAACATATCATGTCCGACTGGGCTGATCTCCAACCACCGAAAGGCTGCCGTCACAGCCCCAACTTACAACCTGAAGCCAGAGATTGTAATAGTATATGCCGATCTCTAACTCTGTAAGCAGTATGGTGTCGGAGTTAACTTTCCCACATTACTAGATACATTTCTCTGTATAGTATTAGATGTTTACACCAGAGGCACTTGTTTCACCGAAACTATATGGCAAATAGTCACAGGCTAAAACTCAAGCGACATGAGAAAAACAGTCTAAGAGAAACACAGAGATAACAACACTTAGGGAAATCAAGAATGATAATATTATAACATGTATACAATTATTCTTATCACATAAGAGTAATAAATAAAATTTATTCACAAAATAATGTTTCAGATCAAGTAAGTACAAACATTAAATATAAAAAGAGGTCTCTCTCAAGAAAGAAAGACGGTCTTGAACAACGCTTATTGTGACATGGTTTATTTTTGTGGTGTCTTCTTCTTCCTCCTCCTCCCCCTCCTCTTCTTCTTCTTCTTCTTCTTCTTCTTCTTCTTCTTCTTCTTCTTCTTCTTCTTCTTCTTCTTCTTCTTCTTCTTCTTACGTGAATCGTCGCCGGAGCTACGGAGCACGTGCTCTGCGCTTGACACGCACCTCAGAGGCTAGCGAAGAGAGAGTGAGGAGGAGAAGACGAAGAAATGGTGTGAGAAGAAGGCATAGAAATAGGAGGGCAGGCGCCAGGAGAACAAGACGAAAAGTGGAGAGACTAGGTTTCAACTATGTAAGAGTGGGATACTGGAATTGTCGTAGTGCCAGACAGAGAGGTCCTGTATTGGAGAGACTAATATATGATTTTGATGTCCTCATGCTCCAGGAGCTAAATACAGACAAATACCATTGCTCTGGGTACGCCAGTTATATAAACCCTACCGGTCAGAAGTGATATGGACAAGGTCTGCTGGTGAAAGAAGGAGTGAAGCATGTGGTACTTGACTTGAGCCAGTGGAATCACAGTGCAAGAGAGGTCCAGGGTATACAAATGGAGATTGGTGGCTTAAATTGGAACAACATAAATGTATATGCCACAGTGTTTTGTCAGAAAGGAACACTGGGACTGGCTTAGGGAACGGGAGGAATTACCAGGTGATAGGCTACTCATATGTGGAGACTTCAATGCGAGGAACAGAGATTGGGACAGTAGTGGAGAAAACCGACAGGGAATTGCCCTTGCGGATGCCATGGTGGACTCCGATGTGGTCTGCATAAATGATGGTAGGCCGACTAGAATGGCAATGAGGCCTGGCGATGCAGACACAGCTATTGACTTGGCACTTGTCTCCCAGTCATAAGTCCTTGATGTAAAGTGGACTGTTTTGAATGACCATGGGAGTGATCACATGCCATGCTCAGTCCTGATCTCTAAACCCAGGAAAGTTAAGGCTGGGAGAGCGCGCAAGACTTTCCGGTATGAGTGGGCCAATTGCCTTCTTGGACGCCTCAGACAAGGGGCATGCAACAGGATTGTTAAAACTCCTTTTTTGCAGCCCCCATGGTGGACTCCAGAAGTAGACCATGCTTGGAAGGCAAAGAGAGCTGCAGTGAAGCAGCTAAGGAAAGTGCGACAGACACCCCGAAGCTCACGAGAGGAAGTGAACACACTGCGAAAATTCTGGGAACTGCACAGGCAAATGCAAAGAAAAGATCGGCCTATGACAGTGGGAACACTTTATAGAGATGATGGTGTGCGCGTGACAACAGACAAAGAGAAAGGGAAGGCGTTTCTCCAGAGATTTTTAGAGCAGACCAATCTAATGATGCGGACACCAGGGATGCAGTTAGAGAGGAGTTATCTGGCACCACAAAGAATATGCAGTATAAAGACATCATACGGGTGGAAGATGTTAAACACATTTTGAGAAAGGCAAAAGACACGGCACAGGGCCCGATGGGGTCAAATATGGCCACATGAAGGGTTTGAGCGATGCAGACCTGGAGGAGATGACCGACTGCTTTAACCAGAGTATTAGGACAGCATCAGTACCGCAGGATTGGGTGCACAGTTATCTCATCCCTCTCCAAAAACTATTCAAGGATCATTAAAAGCTTAGCGGCTTTAGAATCATCACCCTTCAAAATACATTTGGGAAGGTTCTAGAGAAGATAGTCGCTGTCAAGCTGCAAGAGTTTTTGGAAAGGGGGAAGCTTCTTCCAAGAGGCCTGGGGAGCTACAGGCCAGGAAAAGATACCCGGTCAAATGCAGCCACTTTTGCCTTTGACGTTTATGAGGGGTTCCAGAGTAGACAGGAAACGATGGCGGCAGCGCTTGATCTCGAGGATGCGTACAATAGAGTTCGATATGATATTTTGATGACCGCACTGATGGAGAAGGGGGTAAATCCCTGATTGGTGAACTGGATAGCAGCCGTCCTGCATTCTCGTCGGGTTGCTCTCCGTCTGGGTGCATTGACATCAGAGCCACATATTTTAACCCCGGTACTGCCACAGGGACCCGCAATCTCACCGGTGCTATTTAACGTGTATACGATCAAGATTGCAAACCCAGAAGCACCAGGGCAGGGGTTGGAAGAATACTAACATTTGCAGATGATATTCTTGCATATAGGCAGGGGAGAGATAGGGTGCACAGATATGAGTGCTGTCATCCACCCGGAAGAGGCGGCTGTTTTGTGGTGCTCTCTGGACAACAGGATTGTGAGAGCTGATGTCCCAAGCCTCGCGATAGATGGTAGAAATGTCAGCAGAGAGAACAAACTAAAGTATCTGGGGATCACACTTGACAGGAGCCTATCCTTCAAGGACCACGTGGAGACGGTTGTGACAAGATTTTAAAAGGGACTCAGTGCACTTAAAACTATGGACTATGGCTGCAATGGACACAGAGCAGAGAATGCTTTTCATACTATACCAGCACTTGATCCTCTCAATAATTGATTATGGATTAGGACTGCTCACTGTCTCAGAGAGTCAGCTGGTGAAGTTAAAGCGCATACAGAACGAAGCTATGCGGGTCATTATGGGATGCACCAGAGACACCCCAGTAGTGTGTATGCGTTACATCCTAGGTCTGCCGACTGTTGCTGGTAGACTCAAGGTGATGCAGGCGAAGGCATACCTCAGAGTAGTTGCAGACACAGACCACCCACTGCATGAGGCGCTGGACGCAGTTAAGGGTCAGCGACTGATAAGAGGGAAACCATGGATGGCTCAGGCGAAGGATACGATCAGACAGTTGTGCATCTTGGAGAACATTAGGCGAGGAGAGGAGTGGGTCAGAGTGCCAGCGGAGCAGTCAGACTTGTGCAGAGTTATAATCACATTAAGCCGGGAATGCAGGGAATGGCCAGCAGGGGCCACGGAAGTGGAAATCCAGCAACTAATTCAGGACAATGTTCACTCGGGTGATGTGATTATCTACACAGATGGTTTGGTGTCAAGAGGTGAGAGAAGTGGCTGGGGGTTCATAGCCAAAGCTAATGGTCGACGTTTGGTGCAGGAGAGCCTGGCATATGATACCACAACATCCAGCTTAAGAATGGAGGTGGAGGCAGTCACTGCGGCTCTCCGCTGGATGGAGAATAAGACACACACACACACATCGTGATTGTAACTGACTCAGAAAGCATGCTGACGAGGGTGAGGATGGACAGGCTTCGTGCGGAGTGGCTTGCTTCGCTTCGGAGGTCACGGGTGACAAGCATTGCCTGGATCTTTTCTCCAGGGCATGCCGGTGTGCTGGGAAATGAACAGGCGGACAGACTGGCTGGCTCTGCAGAACTTGGTGGAGTATTGATACATGACAAGGCAGACGTGGTTGCGGCCTTGTGGGAGCACGCGTACACCTCGGAGGAGCAAATGGATTACCATGGTCTGGCAAGAATGAGGCAGCGAGGAGTGATGAGGGGATCTAGCCGACGCACAACGCTCAGAGGAAAGGCGAGACGGACATATAATCAGATTGCTACTGGTACTATTGGTGTTGGAACTCTTCGCTGGCTACTGACGATGGGGACGGAGCGCTGATAGGAATGCATCGAATGTTGTGATGTCGATTCCTAAATCAATCAATCAATCAATCAATCAATCAATCAATCAATCAATCAATCTATCTTCTTCTTCTTCTTTTCTTGTTCTTATTCTTCTTGTCGTTGTCCTTGTTGTTGTTGTTGTTTTTGTTGTTGTTGTTGTTGTTGTTGTCCTTCTTCTTCTTCTTTTCTTCTTGTTCTTATTCTTGTTCTTCTTGTTGTTCTTTGTGTTGTTCTTGTTGTTGTTGTTGTTGTTGTTGTTGTTGTTGTTGTTGTTGTTGTTGTTGTTGTTCTTCTTCTTCTTCTTCTTCTTCTTCTTCTTCTTCTTCTTCTTCTTCTTCTTCTTCTTCTTCTTCTTCTTCTTCTTCTTCTTTTTCTTCTTCTTCTTCTTCTTCTTCTCCCTATCATCTCCCAATGGAGTATAGGCCGTCAGCTAACTCACTACACACCCTCTAAAGACTTGGCTTCATTTTGCCGCTAAAGTTTTCTACATGATGAGGTAGCCAGTTTCACACCAACCCTCCTTACTCGCCTCTTATGACATGATGGCATGTTACAGTATTACTATTGTTTGCTACCACATAAGCTCAGGTAACACAATGGCGACAGCTAGATGTCAGCTAGTTATTCTGAGACAGTTACAGTTAACAATTTCTTTCTTGTGAAAGATTAACAGGAAATCACAACCCAGAGGTACAGTGGTAGAAGCACAGATAACGCGTGTAGATTAAACATTATGTAATTTACTGCAGCGATGTCCTTCATTCATTTATGGTCTCGGTCGGTACACTAACAATAGCAATGCAGAGACGGGTCTCAGCAGAGGGCACGAACTCCGTAGCATAGGCGAAGATACAAATGTGTGTATATGAGAATGATACATGTTATACATGTTCATTTTGCGGGTACTTTTTCTAATTCATACATATTCATATTGCGGCTACGATTTATAATGTATACATATCCATTTTGCGGGTACGTTTTCTAATTTATGCATATTTAATTTGCGGGTACGTTTTCTAGTTAGTTAGTCGAGGTTCCAACTTCACGGCAACGAGTCGTCCCCATTATGCTCCGTTTCTGAGAGAGTGAATATCACACAAAATGCTCCCCACTGTCCAATGTGAAAAGTGGAATAGGCAGGAGTCTCGGCCGCCAGAATGCCAAAACAAAATTAATCCACGAAAACCACAGTTCATCGTCGATGGACTCGGCAGTCACCAGAAAGACCTCATTGACCCGGGTTTTCTCACATGGCTCGGTCTTTTACCGCAGGGCGACCCACCGAAAGTGTCGCATAAAGCACGAACTCCGCAGCTTCAGCGCCGACTCCCGGGAGTCTCCTGAAAAATGCACTCGTGAACCGAAAAGGCAAATCAGTCAATTCAGCAACAGCCGGTAGCCATTGTTCCGAACATGCAGGTCACTGTAAGGACAGATGTAAAAGCATTCCCCGCGAATTTCACAGCTCACAGTGTCGCCCACGCACTCACTCAGTAGCAGGGCAACAGAACCGTTTTCTAATTTATACATATTCATTTTGCGGATACGTTTTCTAATTTATACATAGTAACTTTGCGATTGCCGGCTTCGTGGCTTAGAGGTTATGACTTTTCTCCGTAATCTCGTATACTCTCGTCGGTAACGTGATGACGGTGAGAATCAGCAGTAGTTCGAATCGCATCGGTAACTTACGGCGTATGTGAGCCGGCCGCTCAGAAAGCAATGGCAAACTACTGAGCGTAATCTTGCCAAGAAATCAACATACAGCTGACAGATGCTGGTGTTGACAGCGATGTCCTGTAAAGGATATGCAAAAAAAAAAAAAAAAAAACTTTGCGAGTACGTTTTCTAATTTATACATATGCATTTTGCGGGTACGTTTTCTAATTTATACATATTAATTTTGCTAGATAAGTTTTCTAATGTATACATATTCGTTTTGTGGGAACGTTTTCTAATTTATACATATTAATGTTGTGGGAGCCGGCTTCGTGGCTTAGAGGTTATGACTTTTCGAGGATATGCAAAAAAAAAAAATTTTGTGGGAAAGTT
This sequence comes from Cepaea hortensis, assembly GCA_963921405.1. Lineage (NCBI taxonomy): Eukaryota > Metazoa > Mollusca > Gastropoda > Stylommatophora > Helicidae > Cepaea > Cepaea hortensis. The sequence continues at coordinate 207,890,114 of OY992876.1, forward strand.
TTCTAATTTATACATATTAATTTTGTGGGAAAGTTTTCTAATTTATACACATTAATTTTGCGGGTACGTTTCTAATTTATACATATGCATTTTCCGGCACGGTTTAAAATTTACACATATTCGTTTTGGGAGTATGTTTTCTTATGGTGAGATGTTGCTGGGCAGCAACAATTCGACCTGCTCTATTCGTTTTTTTTTTTTAAACTCCTGAGTGATTTATGACGTGCGTATCGTGGCACATGGGTCTTCCAAGTTCTGGTCTTTATCCGAGAGGGCTAGACTTCGCTACTTCCACAATTGAATAGGCCTTTCATTTACGGGGGTAGCTGCAGGAGATTCTACAAGGATGGTTTGGCGTGGGTTGGTCGAGGGCCTATGACCTAATGAGAGATAAAATTAAAGTTAGTTGCATATCCTTTACAGGCTGCCGCAGTCAACCCCAGCATTTTTGGCTGTTTGCGATTTCTTGGCAAGATTATGCTCTGTGTTTGCCATTGCCTTCTGAATCACCGGCACTCATACCACTTCATAAAAACCAACGCAAGGCGGTCTGCTGCCAAATCGCTCCGTCCGTAACACCTTCAACAAAGATCCGGCAATGGGGGATAAAGGACTGACAACAAGTAAAATAACTTAGCTGGAGTTACAATTTATGTATTACTTAATAAGTCCATTACCCCGTATGGACAACAATCACCTTCGGATTAATAAGCCTGTGAGGGTAAAACCGTAGGTAATTGCTTTTGCGGCTGACTCAATCACAGAACTATCATTCTGAGCCTGTGATGGACCTTATTAACTATAACTTCTCATTCAAGTTGAAAGGGGTAGGGGTAATGGTGACATCGAATCGAAACGAAATGTATGTATGATGCTGTGATCTTCACAGAACGAGTTAATGAAACTAAACATGTTTTGGTTATGTAAGACGTGGCTGTGACTTTTGTTGCCTGGAATAAGTAGAGTTAAACTTGTTCATTGTGTGGCGCTAAGTGACGCCAGACACGTTGTCTGCCGGACATCGACTTGCATTGTTGTCAGACTTCGACCAGGAACTGAGCTGGACACAACGCTTCTCTGTTATTGGCTGCTTTTACGTGGATCACTGTGGCGTCATCTTCGACATCTCCAACCGCTAACACAATCTGCAGAGACACAAGTTAACAAGTTAGTTACTTTACGTAGTCAGATTTCGATATCTCCAACCGCTAACACAATCTTCAGAGTCACAAATTAGCAAATTAGTTACTTTACAAATTGATGCGAAAGATATTAGACTTTTAAAAACATATATTGGAACAACAAGCTGCCATAAGGATTGATAATGAAGTGGGTAAATATCAGCGTATTAAGAGAGGTGTGAGACAGTGATGTCTAATGTCTCTAGATCTTCCCCCCCCCACCCCCTATACAGTAACAATATTTTCAGAAATGCTTAAGATATAAATGGAATCATCATAGGGGGAGGAAACATCAATAACATTAGATATGAAGATGATACAGTATTGATTGCAAACAAAGAGAGAATCTGCAATAATTAGTAGATGCGGATGTTGAACACAGTGAACAACTAGGGTTAGAATTAAATTGTAAGAAGACACAGATTATGGTCGTCACTGGGAAGAACGAAATACCACAATGTAATATAACAGTAAATGGGAATATTCTTCAACAAGTGAATCGGCACAATTATTTCGGAACAGTAATAATATCTGATGGGAGATACCTTGAAGAGATTAGAACAAGAATTGCCATGTTGAAAGTAGCCTTTAGCCAGATGAAAAACATACTGATCAATGAAATTGTGTCAACTGAAACGAGAAACAGAGTGCTGAGGTGCTACATAGAGCCTGTGATTTTGGATGGATGTGAAGCTTGGACAGTAAGCAGTAAGCTGTAAAACATTTTATGGCTGTGGAAATGTGGTTTCTGAGGAGAATGCAAAGAATACCATGGGCAGACAGAAAAACTAATGATCAAGTACTACAAGAAACACATGAAAACTGTAAATTGATTAGAGAAATTATATGTAGACAGTCAAAATATTTTGGACATGTTATGAGAAGAAATAAATTGGAGAACTTGATGACAACTGGCAAGATCGAGGGGAAGAAAACAAGGGGAAGACAGAAGTAAATACCTGGATGGCTTGACCACGTGGCATGGTCGAGACAAGAACACTGAGTTGATCCTTGACTCCGGTGATCGAGTGAAATGGCGAATCATGACTGCCCACGCTTACCGGCATGGCACATGATGGATGAGTGTTTACGTCGCAAGCAGCCAAAGCATTTTCTGTCTGTGATTTTCTAGGCAATTTTATTCTGTAGTTTGGAGAGAACAATCATGGAGGAATGAGAAGAAGCGTAAGGCCAAAGAGAATATATGTGCAGAATGTGGCAGATGATCTCTGGATGGGTGTATCGGACGCAGGAGATCTTGCTTATGACAGAGAAGTTTCCCGAAAGGTTGTTATGGAAGCGAAGCTCTGTAAAGGACGTGCTACTGAATGAAAGAGTTTACCATTGCGTGGCAGCGGGGCCTAATCTTCTTGAACATCCGGTGCGATGATGGCAGCATAGGGGGAGCGTTCCCTGCACCGGTCAGTTGGACTTTAACGTTCACTCCCCTTTCAGAAAGCGTTGGCAAACTACCGAAGGTAAAACTGCCTAGGAAATGAACATGTAGATGAGGGTTGATCATAACGTCCTCCAAGGACATGCACAATTCATATGCAGTTTGCCATTGCTTTCTCGGCGACCTACTCTCATCCCATTGTAAAAACCAACGCAACGCAGTCTACTTCCATATCGTCTGCAGCTGATTTCGAACCGAGTATGATGGATTATGAACAGCGTTTGCTACTCCGTAACCACAGACGCTGGTCCAGGCACGAGTAAATGGTCACACTATATTGTAGTTTCAATTGTAAATGTTGCGTTGTCATTGGCTGGTTAAGTCATAGTGTCAGCAGCCCATTTCTCTCTCATTAGGAATACGCACATCGTGTAATTTTGTTTCCTGCATGATAAGCGCAGTCTTCGGTAATTTCTACAAACTTTCATAGCGTTTGGCATCTAGGGCTGTTTTGTGAGGCCTTAGACAGACTTGTAAGAGTTATATTGTATTCAACTTTGTATTGTGTTATTTTAAACGCACACGCAATAAATAAAATATTGCACTATTTCTTGCCTGGCATATATAGCTGCATCTCGTCAGGTGCATGCCGCAGAGGTATATATAACATTTAGAAAACAGCGAATAATACTTTGACTCAAATATGATTTACATCGTGGCTGACCGTGCGCCAATGTGTATAGCCATGTAAGTCTTACACTTAACAGGAAGTCCTTCTGTTTACATAGTAACGGCTGAAATCGACAAATATCGATTTTCGTTCGTAGAATCATCCAGTGACTTGCTGGCTGGCGTGGGCGATCATGCCTCTCCACAAATTATCATCTTCAACGTCGTGGATCAATTCGTGTGTTGACTCCTTTCAGTGCCATGACACAAGATTGTCAAGAATCTTCTCACGCTGTCTTCCTCTATCTTTTTTCCCGCAAATCGTTCCGGTTGTCACAACATCTTCCAGTTTTTGCCTTCTCATAACTGCACAGTTGTTTCACAAAATATCATACATAACTCTGCAGTATGCACTTGACGAGATAAGATGAAATATGCCAGGCATTAAACTGTGCAATATTGTTACATGGCGTGTGTGTTTAAAGTCACTACGGGAATACATTGTATTGTGTTATGTAGATTGAGGTGCTTACTCACATGTCCGGTATTTCCCCGAAAATAAGACCTACCCCTATAATAAACCCTTGCACGATTTTCCAGGATGCTTTTAATATAAGACCTAACCCTAAAATATAAGCCCTAGTTAAGATCGTCAGCTAGAATGAGAGACTTGTTGCCGAATGGCCAGTCGCCACTGGTGCGCACTTGACAATGAACGGATGTGGTTCATGATTCAATACATCACTCGTGTTAAATAAGAAGATGACATGACTGTATGTGAATAAATGAAGAATTTTGTACATGAGTAAATGTACATTTTTGTATCTGAAAAATAAATATAAGACATTCCCCGAAAATTAGCCCTAGTGCATAGTTTTAAGCTACATTAATATAAGACCCGGTCTTATTTTCGGAGAAACACGGTAGGCAGTTCTCTAGAAGCTATCTTTATCTGTGTATACATTTGAATAAAGAAGACATACAATTTATTGCCTGACATATATCTTCCTATCTCGTCAAATGCATACTACAGAATTTAATTAAAATAGAAAAATGCAACACAATGAAAACTTATAGCTGAGAAAGCATAACATACAGTCCCAAGTTTCATTGTAAGTATTACTACGGCAGTTTTAAACTGATTATAATTTTGTTTGTGTTTACACAATTTATGGTTACACATGTATATCGCGATGCCTCTGCAAATTTCAACAAGCGTCGATTTTGTGTGGAATACTACACTCAGAATGTTTGCTTACACAACGAAAATACGTACTTGATCTTTGTGCAGCCTCATTCCCCCAAGGCCGTCGATCTCTGTTAGGTTCATGGTGTGGGTGACTTGGTACACACGCTGGTACTTCTGTAGCTTCAGGAGATACTTGGCGGGGAAGTAACCAGACTTGCTACAGCACTTTCCCTGGAAAACAAAATCACAGGTAAACCCAAGGGACAGTGTTAGTTGGCAGGGAAATATCCAGATTTACTACAGCACTTTTCCTCCAAATAAACGTGTTAACCCGAGGGACAGTGTTTCACCTGGCGGAGAAAAGCCAGATTTACTACAGCACTTTCCCTCCAAATAAACACGTTAACATGAGAGACAGTGTTTCACCTGGCGGAGGAAAGCCAGATTTACAACAGCAGTTCCCAGCAAATAAACATGTTAACCTGAGGAACAGTGTTTCACCTGGCGGAGGAAAGCCAGATTTACTACAGCAGTTTCCTGTAAATAAACATGTTACCCTGATGGACAGTGTTTTACCTGGCGGAGAAAAGCCAGATTTACTACAGCGGTTCCCTGCAAATAAACATGTTACCCTGAGGGACAGTGTTTTACCTGGCGGAGGAAAGCCAGATTTACTTCAGCAGTTCCCTGCAAATAAACATGTTATATATATATATATATATATATATATATATATATATATATATATATATATATATATATATATATATATATATATATCTTATATATAAATTAGGATCTCCGTCTGTATGTATGTATGTATGTATGTCCTTTATACGTTCGCGAACGGCCCATCCGATTGAGATGAAATTTTCTACACGCCTTCCTTTCATTCCAGCGCTGCCAACTGTCGTATTTTTTCTTCTTCTTCCTCTTCCTCCCTCCTCCCATTCCCAAAATACGTACGTAAATATATGATAATGATGAAAGAATCCCCGAACCAAAACGCTAGGGAAAGGGAAGAAAATGACGTGACTACACAGAATCGTCACACGGCAATCATCATCATCATCAAGTGCCGTGCCGGCTGGCGTAGGCGTTCAACTCTGCTGCTGATATATATGCCTCCATGCCACGGCAATATCAATAACAATTCATCTTTTTATGTGTAAGGAAGTTATCTACAGTCGTGTAGAAGGGAAGAACAATCAATGGAAGGACCGAAATCACAGAACCTAGACGAGTATGAATTCGGAATGGCGAACTCCCTCCTCCTCTCTTCTCCTCCTGCCTCTACCTCCTCCCCTCCTCCTCCCTCTACCTCCTCCCTCCTCCTCTTCCTCCTCCCTCTACCTCCTCCCCCTCCTCCCTCTCCCTCCTCCCTCCTTCTCCCTCTACCTCTCCCCTCCTCCTCCATCCTCCTCCCTCCTCCTCCCTCTACCTCCTCCCTCCTCCTCCCTCTACCTCCTCCCTCCACCCTCCTCATCTTCCTCCTCCCTCTACCTCCTCCCCCTCCTCTCTCTCCATCCTCCTTCTCCCCCTCCCTTCTCCCTCCTCCTCCCTTCTCCTCATCCCTCCTACTCCCTACTCCTCCTCCCTCCTCCTCTCTCCTCCTCCCTTTTCCTCCCTCTACCTCCTCCCTCCTCCTCCTTCCTCCACATCTCTCTTCCTCCTCCTCCCTCCTCATCATTCCTCCTCCTCCCCCTCCTCCTTCTCCCTCCTCCTTCTACCTCTTCCTCCCTCCTCCTTCTCCCTCCTCCTCCTCTCTCCTCCTCCCCACCTGCGTTCTCCTCCTCCCTCCTCCTCCCCCTCCTCCCTCTTCCTCCTCCACCTCCTCCTCCTTCTCCTCCTTCACCTCCTCCTCCTCCTCCTCCCTCTTCCTCCTCCTCCCTCCTCCTCCCTCCTCCTTCTCCCCTTTCCCCCCTCCTTCTCTTAATCCCTCCTCCTCCCTCCTATTCCTCCCTACTCCTCCTCCTCCCTCTTCCTCCTCTCTCCGCCTATCTCTTCCTCCCTCCTCCTCCCTCCTCCACTCTCTTCCTCCTCCCTCCTCCTCCCTCTTCCTCCCTCCTCCTACCTCCTCTTCCTTCCTCCTTCGCCCTCCTCCTCCCTTCTCCTCCTCCCACTTCTACCCCTCCCTCCTCCCCCTCATCCCTCCTCCTCCCTCCTCCTTCCTCCCTCCTCCTCCCCCTCCTCCTTCCTCCTCCTCTCTCTCCTCCTCTCTCCTCCTCCTCCCTCTACCTCCTCCCTCCTCCTCCCTTCACATTCCTCCTCTTCCCTCTTCCTCCTCCTCACCCTCATCCTCTTCCCTCCTCCTTCTCCCTCTTCCTCCCTCTTCCTTCTCCCTCCGCCTCCTCCCTCCTCCCACTCTCTCCTCCTCCTCCCTTTCCCTCCCCCTCCCTCTCCACCTCCTCCTCCCTCCTCCTCCTGCGTTCTCCTCCTCCCTCCTTCTCCCTCTTCCTCCTCCCTCCTCCTCCCCCTCCTCCTTCTCCCTCTTCCTCCCTCTTCCTGCTCTCTCCGCCTCCTCCCTCCTCCTACTCTCTCATCCTCCTCCCTCCTCCTCCCTCTCCCTCCTCCTCCCTCTCCTCCTCCTCCTCCCTCTCCTCCTCCTCCTCCCTCCTCCTCCTGCGTTCTCCTCATCCCTCCTCCCTCTTCCTCCTCCCCCTCCTCTTCCACCCTACTCCTCCCTCCTCTTCCTAATCCCTCCTCCTCCCTCCTATTCCTCCTCCCTCCTCTTCCCTCCTCCACCTCCCTCTTCCTCCTCCCTCCTCCATTTACCCAAAACAGACAGACAGACAGATAGTCGGGAACGGGATCTTATATGACTACTTATATGATTTAAATGAGATGCTCCCCACCAGGAGTTGGGCGATACCGGGCCGGGTCAGACAGACAGACAGATAGATAGTCGGGAACGGGAACTTATATGACTACTTATATGAATTAAATGAGATGCTCCCCATCAGGGTCTGGGCGAAGCCGGGCCGGGTCAGACAGACAGACAGACAGATAGACAGACAGACAGACAGATTGTCGGTAACGGGAACGAGAACTTATGTGACTACTTATAGGAATTAAATGAGATGCTCCCCACCAGGGTCTGGGCGAAGCCGGGCCGGGTCAGCTAGTATCTTATATATAAATTAGGATCTCCGTCTGTCTGTCTGTATGTATGTATGTATGTCCTTTATGCGTTCGCGAACGGCCCATCCGATTGAGATGAAATTTTCTACACGCCTTCGTTTCATTCCAGCGCTGCCAACTGTCGTATTTTTTTTTTTCTTCCTCCTCGTCCCTCCTCCCATTCCCAAAATACGTACGTAAATATATGATGATGATGATGAAAGAATCTTCGAAACAAAACGCTAGGGAAAGGGAAGAAAATGACGTGACTACACAGAATCGTCACACGGCAATCATCATCATCATCAAGTGCCGTGCCGGCTGGCGTAGGCGTTAAACTCTGCTGCTGATATATATGCCTCCATGCCACGGCAATATCAATAACAATTCATCTTTTTATGTGTAAGGAAGTTATCTACAGTCGTGTAGAAGGGAAGAACAATCAATGGACGGACCGAAATCACAGAACCTAGACGAGTATGAATTCGGAATGGCGAACTCCCTCCTCCTCTCTTCTCCTCCTGCCTCTACCTCCTCCTCCCTCTAACTCCTCCCTCCACCCTCCTCCTCTTCCTCCTCCCTCTACCTCCACCCTCTACCTCCTCTCCCTTCTCCCTCTTCCTTCTCCCTCTGCCTCTCCCCTCTTCCTCCATCCTCCTCCTCCTACTCCCTCCGCCTCCTCCCTCCTCCTCCCTCTACCTCCTCCCTCCTCCTCCCTCTACCTCCTCCCTCCACCCTCCTCCTCTTCCTCCTCCCTCTACCTCCTCCCCCTCCTCCCTCTCCCTCCTCCTTCTCCCCCTCCCTTCTCCCTCCTCCTCCCTCTCCTCCTCCCTTCTCCTCATCCCTCCTACTCCCTTCTCCTCCTCCCTCCTCCTCTCTCCTCCTCCCTCCTCCCTTTTCCTCCCTCTACCTCCTCCCTCTAGCTCCTCCCTCCTCCTCCCTCCTCCTCCACATCCCTCTTCCTCCTCCTCCCTCCTCATCATTCCTCCTCCTCCTCCTCCTTCTCCCTCCTCCTTCTACCTCTTCCTCCCTCCTCCTTCTCCCTCCACCACCTCCCTCCTCCTCCCTCTCCCTCCTCCCTTCTCCTCCTCCCCCACCTGCGTTCTCCTCCTCCCTTCTCCCTCCTCCTCCCCCTCCCTCCTCCTCCCTCCTCCTCCCTCTTCCTCCTCCTTCTCCCCTTTCCCCCTCCTTCTCTTAATCCCTCCTCCTCCCTCCTCCTCCCTCCTATTCATCCCTACCCCTCCTCCTCCCTCCTCCTCCTCTCTCCGCCTATCTCTTCCTCCATCCTCCACTCTCTTCCTCCTCCCTCCTCCTCCCTCTTCCTCCTCCTCCTCCTACCTCCTCGCCCTCCTCTTCCTTCCTCCTTCGCCCTCCTCCTCCCTTCTCCTCCCGTCTCCTCCTCCCCCTCATCCCTCCTCCTTCTTCCTCCCTCCTCCTCCCCCTCCTCCTTCCTTGTCCTCCCTCTCCTCCTCCATTCTCCTCCTCCCTCTACCTCATCCCGCCTCCTCCCTTCACATTCCTCCTCCTCCCTCTTCCTCGTCATCCCTCCTCCTCCTCTCTCCTCCTCCCTCTACCTCCTCCCTCCTCCTCCCTTCACATTCCTCCTCCTCCCTCTTCCTCCTCCTCACCCTCATCCTCTTCCCTCCTTCTCCTCCCTCTTCCTCCTCCCTCTTCCTCCCTCCGCCCTCCTCCCTCCTCCCACTCTCTCCTCCTCCTTCCTCCTCCTTCTCCTCCCTCCTCCTTCTCCCTCTTCCTCCTCCCTCCTCCTCCCCCTCCTCCTCCACCCTACTCCTCCCTCCTCTTCCTAATCCCTCCTCCTCCCTCCTATTCCTCCTCCCTCCTCTTCCCTCCTCCACCTCCCTCTTCCTCCTCCCTCCTCTATTTACCCAAGACAGACAGACAGACAGATAGTCGGGAACGGGATCTTATATGACTACTTATATGATTTAAATGAGATGCTCTCCACCATGGGCTGGGCGGGTCAGACAGACAGACAGACAGACAGATAGATAGACAGACAGACAGACAGACAGTCGGGAACGGGAACTTATATGACTACTTATATGAATTAAATGAGATGCTCCCCACCAGGAGTTGGGCGATGCCGGGCCGGGTCAGACAGACAGACAGACAGACAGACAGACAGACAGTCGGGAACGGGAACTTATATGACTACTTATATGAATTAAATGAGATGCTCCCCATCAGGGTCTGGGCGAAGCCGGGCCGGGTCAGACAGACAGACAGACAGACAGACAGACAGATATACAGACAGACAGACAGACAGACAGACAGACAGACAGACAGACAGACAGACAGATTGTCGGTAACGGGAACGAGAACTTATATGACTACTTATATGAATTAAATTAGATGCTCCCCACCAGGGTCTTGGCGAAGCCGGGCCGGGTCAGCTAGTATATATATATATATATATATATATATATATATATATATATATATATATATATATATATATATATATATATATATATATCACAAACACACGCGCACACACAAAGCACCCATCAGCGAGAATCTCAAACCGCCTGCCCCCCCCCCCCCCCCAAAAAAAAATTAAACAAAATTCGCATCAGCTAGTTTTGAACGCCTACCTTCCACCAGTCAGGGTCCGAGCTGTTGGTCACTGTTACACGCGAGCCTGGTCTGGAAAAGTGAACAGAACATGAAACAGAAACAAAATATTCAGGAGGTAATATTACAATTTAACGTACACACGTTAAATCATTTAGTGCCAATGGATGATTAATGGTCTTAAGCAACTTTCCGTATCTGTCATGGGCTTAAATATCGCCGAAATGTTGTCACTGCGTTATAATACAACATGTCTACTACCATAGTAACAAATTTAAAGTCATACCTGTGACACACCAACACTTCCCATTTTTCGATATCTATTTTTTGTCTGCCTTTAACCTACTTTCTGTTTGTCCTAGAATCAGCTAACATCGCTTTTCGAAAACGCATATATTGGAATAAATTTAGTGTCACGATAGATAGCAGTTTGTGAAGCTCATTACTTTACATCGACTTAAAACTGAAGGTTCCACCCATGTCAACACACAGATGAACAGAAGTGACTTGTAGATATACTAGAAGGAAATATAAGCAATATAAAATAACACAAAGTAATGTAGCTTTACAGAACAGCTGCATTACATTGTATTTTATATTGTTTATATTTCCACAGCCGGATCCGTGGCAAAAGGGTTACGGACGCACTTCGTAATCCCACATACCCATTTTCAAAACACAGCTGCGGGCGATTTTGCAGCAGACCGCCTTGCGCTAGATTTTAAAGACATGTTATGGGTGCCGGTCGTTCAGAAACAATTCAAACTACTGAACATAAACTTGCCAAAAGTTCACAACAGCAAAACTTGCTGGTGTTGACTGCGATGTCCTGCAAAGGATTTGCAACTAAATTTAACATTTCCACAGCCTTACCACAGTTCCACTAATTTTATTCATATTTTAGAATGAAATATGAAATATTTAATCTGACCTGTTGAGTCTTAATAATGAATGAATGAATGAACGAATTAATGAATGAATAACAAATAATAACTCCTTACCTGAGATCCATATCATCCTTCTCCTTCCCACGAAAATGATACAACGAAACATAAACGTCCAGCTCCTTCTTCTTTGCCCTCTGAATGTAAAGCAAAATACACAATATTTCCTTTTGCTGAAGTTAATCATTGCTATAACACCATCTTTAATTCATTAACTTGTCCCCAAGCAGAAACCTGTTATGGGTCCGTTATTTGATAGTGCCATCACATTTTGTTAGCCTGCATGCACGGTGGATTAGGGGACCAAGCTTTTCCTCACATAGCGGTCGATGAGTCAGGCGACAAACCCGCACTTGATCCAAGAGAAGACATTATCACTACAATTTCGTATCAACTTTGTTAACTTGCCCGATATGTTTTATTAGACGTAGACTGTCATAATTTTTTGGGCACGTTGTGAGAAGAAATAAACTAGAGAAATTAATGACAGCTAACAAGTTTGAGGGGACAAGAACAAAGGGAAGGCAGATAAGTAAATATCTGGATAGCTTGGCTAAATGACATGGTCGAGACACGGAGCTGATCCACGACTCTGGTGATCGTGTAAGATGACGAAACCAACCAACCAGCATACCATCCAACTAACCAGCCAACCAACCACCTATCCAACAAACAAAATAGCCAACCAACTAAAATACTAGTTAACCAACCAACTAGCCAACCAACCAAGTAGCCAGCCAACCAACTAGTAAACTAAACAACTAGCCAACTAGCGAACCAACAAACTAGCCAATCAACTAACAAACCAACCAGTCAACCAACCAACCAACCAATCAATTAACCAACTAACCAACCAACCAACCAATCAAACAGTCAGCCAGACAAATAACCAACAAACCAGCCAACCAACCAGCAAACTAACCAACAACAAAAACACATGCATAATATCAAAATATCTTTTAAACCGCTTATAAACGACTTACCCTTACATTAATATTGTTAATGGGAACCCAAAGAAAGATTAAGGTTCGACAACCAGCGGACAAGCCTCGTAAGAGTTAAGTCATCCTGATCCCCAAAATGACATCTGAGAAGAACTCAATCTTTTTATTGCACAAGATACCTTAAGACACTCGCCGCCCATTCAGCCTCCCAGCAGTTTCCATTTCTCATTTCATGAATCGATTACTCATATTCTTCATAAATGTATCTAGTCTCTTATACAAACGAACCGTTTTCCGTCTATATTATAATACTGCAAGAGAAACGAATCTCTGATGAAATTCTAGCCTGAGGAGTGGGAAAAGTGGTGGAATTTCGTTGCCTGAGTAGGCCCTCGCTCGACTGAATAGTTTTGGCTTCGGGTAATAGACTCCCAAAATATCTGAAATTAAGTTTTGTCTGTTCAGTTTAAAATGATGTTCTCAGTTTTCAGTATCCTTCAGAAACAACTAGATTTGGCTACACGGAGAGAGAGAGAGAGAGAGAGAGAGAGAGAGAGAGAGAGAGAGAGAGAGAGAGAGAGAGAGAGAGAGAGAGAGAGAGAGAGGGTGAGAGATAGTGTGTTTGTGTGTGAGAGAGTTTGAATGAGAGTGAGTGAGAGAGAGAGTGAGTGAGTGAGTGAGTGAGAGTGAGTGTGCTGAGTGAGTGAGTAGTGTGTTTGTGAGTGAGAGAGTTTGAATGAGAGTGAGAGAGAGTGAGTGAGTGAGTGAGAGTGAGTGTGCTGAGTGAGTGAGTGAGTGAGTGAGAGAGTGAGAGAGAGAGAGAGAGAGAAAGAGAGAGAGAGTGGGTGGAAGAGAAAGTGAGTGGGTAAAAGAGAGATAGTTACAGAGAGTGAGAGAACGAACGAACGAACAAACTTTATTTTCAAAGGGTTAAGAATTGGGCACGCAGGCCCGTCTAACATTCTGCCCTTCTATCACTCTCTTTCATACATTATTTCATTCACACATCATTCAAGGCTAACAGATAACAGTAACAATATAAAAGATATGCATTATAAAGGCATGGGCAAAATGCGAACATCAAAACTACACGACACAGTAAAATTAGATAATGGTCTGACACTTGTTGTTAGCCATGTGGAATATACTGGCCTACCAAAAGGGGACTGGCTGTTATACTAGGGTTTTATTATTATTATTATTATCTCTATTATTAAGGGGGAAGATAATCCGTACTGAGATAGTGTTCGAGTAATTTGCGATTATATGAATAGGGATTGGTGATGTCTTTGATTTCTTGTGGAAGATTGTTCCACAGCTGAGCTGCAGAGTACGTTAAGCTTGTTTTGAATAAGTCAATCCTAGGCTTCGGAATGTGTGATATATTTAAACGTTTACTGTGTCTAGCATTATATTCAAACAATGGCCAAAGGTAATTTGGGGCATTCCGATGCAGGATTTTGAGAGATAGAGTTTGAGAGATAGAGAGAGATAGAGAGAGAGAGAGAGAGAGAGAGAGAGAGAGAGAGAGAGAGAGAGCGAGAGAGAGAGGGGGTGAGAGAATGAGCGAGAGAGAGACAGAGTAAGTGAGAGAGAGAGTGAGTGAGAATGAATGAGAGATAGAGTGAAAGAGAGAGAGTGAGAGAGATTGAGTGGGTGGAAGGGAGAGTGAGTGGGTGAAAGGGAGGTATTGACAGAGAGTTAGTGGGTGAAAGAGAGATAGTTCAGAGAGGGAGTGAGAGAGAGAGAAAGTAAGATAAAGAGTGAGAGAGAGAGAGTGAGTAAGAAAGTGAGAGAGAGAGAGAGAGAGAGAGAGAGAGAGAGAGAGAGAGAGAGAGAGAAGTTAGAGAGGTAGATGAACAGCGAGGGTGATGCGGGGCACAAGCTTATGATGCATTAGATACTCTGTCATGAAGACAGACAGACAGACAGACAGACAGACAGACAGACAGACAGACAGACAGACAGACAGACAGACAGACAGAAGAATGGACTTATGGACGGACAGAGAGACAGACAGACGCAACTACATACTTATATGATAGATAAGACAAATAAACAGACAAGGATACACACATATGCAACTACATTCTTATATGACAGAAAAGAAAGATAAACAGACATGGAAATATCCATATGCACCTACCTACTTACATAACAGATAAGAAAAATAAACAGACAAGGACATACACACATACAACTACACACTTATATGACATATAAGCGAGATAAACAGACAAGGACACAAGTCATTTGTTGCATGAGTACAGTACTTACGGGGGAGATCTGTGGGGACGAGCTTCTACTCCTGCGTTTTGTGTCCTCTATCTCCAAGGAGGTGGATCTGATGCCGAATCCGAACCTCTTCTTGCTGGCTGAGGTGGGTGGTGGGTTTGTCTGACCTAGTAGAGAACTAGAATTGTTGTATGGTTTCTTTGGGTGGTAGCAGCCAGGCTACTGTTAGTCATCAAACTATACGATACTCTTAAACATGACGTTCGTCGTTGTTTTCATCATTATTATCATGGTAGTCGACGTTATCATGCCGTCGTTGTCATCTCCTTCAGCATCATTATCATGGTAGTTGTCGTTATCATTCAGTCGTGGTCATCATCATCATCATCATCATCATCATCATCATCATCATCATCATCATCATCATCATGAACATCATTATCATGGTAGATGTCGTTATCGTCCCGTCATTGTCATAATCATCACCTACATTATCATTGAAGTTATCGTTATGGTCCCGTCGTTGTCATAATCATTATCAAAATTATCATGGCAATTGTTGTTATCGTCCCGTCGTTGTCATAATCATCATCAAAATTATCATAGCAATTGTTGTTATCGTCCCGTCGTTGTCATAATCATCATCAAAATTATCATGGCAATTGTTGTTATCGTCCCGTCGTTGTCATAATCATCATCAAAATTATCATGGCAATTGTTGTTATCGTCCCGTCATTGTCATAATCATCATCAAAATTATCATGGCAATTGTTGTTATCGTCCCGTCGTTGTCATAATCATCATCAAAATTATCATGGCAATTGTTGTTATCGTCCCGTCGTTGTCATAATCATCATCAAAATTATCATGGCAATTGTTGTTATCGTCCCGTCGTTGTCATAATCATCATCAAAATTATCATAGCAATTGTTGTTATCGTCCCGTCGTTGTCATAATCATCATCAAAATTATCATGGCAATTGTTGTTATCGTCCCGTCGTTGTCATAATCATCATCAAAATTATCATGGCAATTGTTGTTATCGTCGTCGTCAACATTATCATATTAGTTGTCGTTATCGTCCCATCGTTGTCATAATCATCATCAACATTATCCTAGTAGTCGTCGTGATCGTCCCGTTGTTGTTATTATCGTCGTCACAAGCCATGATTTTACTGGGCACATCAACTCACTCGTAGTATATACTATTGTGGGCATGTGATTATTTGCTTAATTCTGTTTCACGTCAATATACGCAGCTAGAAGAGCAGGAGGTGAAGGAAGAGGAGGAAGGAGAAGAGGAAGAACAAGAAGAAGAAGGATGAAGCAGAGAGGAAAAAGGAAGAAGAAGAAGAAGTAGAAGAAGAAGAAGAAGAAGAAGAAGAAGAAGAAGAAGAAGAAGAAGAAGAAGAAGAAGAAGAAGAAGAAGAAGAAGAAGAAGAAGAAGAAGAAGAAGAAGAAGAAGAAGAAGAAGAAGAAGAAGAAGAAGGGGAAATGGAGAAAGATGAAAGCGAAGTAGAGAAATATGAAGAAAGAAAGAAAGAAAGAAAGAAAGAAAGAAAGAAGTTAAGATAGAAAGAAAGAAAATTAGAAAGAAAGAAATAAAGAAAGAAAGAAGGTTAGAAAGAAAGAAAGTTAGAAAGAAAGGAAGAAGGAAGGAAACAAAGGAAGAAGGACGGAAAGAAAGAAGGTTAGAAAGAAAGAAAGAAAGTCAGAAAGAAAGAAAGAAAGTTAGAAAGAAAGGAAGAAGGGAGGAAATAAAGGAGGCTAGGAAAAAAGAAAGAAGGTTAGAAAGAAAGAAAGAAAGAAAGAAAGAAAGAAAGAAAGAAAACAACAAACATCATGCACATTGCAACTCACCGAAGCAGTTGTTTGTGAAGGAAGAACTCTTTTTCTTGGGCATCTCATCAATGCCCAGCAGCTGTTTGGGAGGGTCTGGTGTGTCCAGTGAGAAGCTCTTCATCCGGGCGTTCAGCTTTTTCCTTCTGGTCTTGGGACTATGGGATGCTGTTAGTACAAGGCGTCATGGGAGGTGTTAGTATTAAGGATGACCGAAAAGTGAAGGTTTCCTATCGCAAATGTCACATTAAGTATAGTCTGTTTACTTTTGTCTGTCCCAATATAAAATTCCATATCTCAGTAACCAAATGAGGAAAAATTATGAGCTCTAGCATCTAACCTTATCATTATGATCACCGAACAAAAAAAATTTTTGTTCTGGAGATTGTACAGCAGATTTCAAAGTTTGTTTATATGCTGTTTATAATTTACGGGTCAGATATGAAGTGCATGTTATTAAATGTATTACAATTTACACGGAAATATTAGCCATTAGCGTTGAATAGTTAATTTTCTCGTGGGACATGGGATTAGCCTTATGACAAGTGCCTCGCGTAGAACCTTGTGTCGTCATCCGAACTGGAGGGAAATTACTGTAAAACAAGTTTGTTAGCGAGAAATCACTACTTTTTTACCAAAACATCAAAGAAATGTCGCTTTCCATGATTTAAGTTGCTTTTGGACCTATCAAAGACATATTCCTTGGGTGGGGGTAAATATAAGACGGCAGGAAAAAATTCAGAACGATGCAACAGACAGTTTTCAAAATAATTGATCGTGAATGAAGGCGTTTATTTCTGGACAGACTACCCGGCTCTGTGGCGAAGGAGAAGCAATACGTAATCCCGCATAACGTGTTCGAAACAGCTGCGGGCGATTTGGAAGCAGATCACCCTGCGTTGCTTCACTATACAATGGTACAAGTGCCGGTCGTTGAGAAAGCAATGGCAAAGTACTGAACGTAAACTTGAACAGGAATCAGAAACAGGCAAACAGTGCTGGAGTTAACTGCGACGTCCTGAAAAGGATATGCAAAAAGACATCATTCTTGGCGATTTGGGAATATAGTGCTTGACTATGTTTTGTACAGACTAACGGCACTCGGTGGATGGTATTGTCAGTATCACGGCGGCAGCTTTATTTTCCCAAGGTATGTAATGGTACCCACATTAGGCTGGGTCGAATTTGGAGCCCAGATCAATTTAACAAAACTGGAATGCTTGAAATAAATGAAACGTATTGAATGGAAAGTTGAAAGTAGCATGTACATGTGAAATATAACAGATTCTGTTGAACTGAGCTCATGTAAAATAATGAAAGGTCAGCATGGCAGAATGAATAAGAGCGTTTGTTCTTAAGCATCCGATATATAAGGTTCAACCCTTACACCGGTCATTTGGACTAAAATGTTGACTTCTCATCCTTGACTTGGGGAAGTAAATTACAAGTACTTCAGAACTCCGAGTGGGTTGGCTTGATGGCAAGGGGCACTGGTAATATGGAAATCTAACCCACACGCAAAAACCAGCCCAGTGCACCAGCAGTTGTAGCTCGTGTACGGACAACGCTCGAATACTTGTCATTTAATTCCTGGTTGTCAAGTACCAGAAGTCACCATTTTAAGGGAAGGTGTCGGGATTGAACCCGTTACCTCGGTATCAGCTCACCGAGTGTTTAAGAACTAGCTGCTCTGATATATTCGGCCGTTCTAACCGAGCTCGGATGAACACGTTAATGAATAGGAAATAGAAACAATTAGGTACGTGCAACTCCTGCGAAAAAGTGAGATACTAAACATGGACACAGTTTGCATACCTTACAACAAACTCCAATACAGCAAATGTACATCACAGAGGAAAAAGAAATAATGATGATAGCAAAATAGTAGTAAACTAAAAATAAATTACACCACGACACAACGAATCGACGTTTCGATCATAATAATCGTCATAGGGAAAAATGCAAACAGATCTAAAGAAAAACATGAAGTTAGGAAATTAAAAAGTATTAAAACATAAATAAAAAAAGTATAGCTATGACACGTTGTCAGGCCATTACACGTAATTAACTGAATTTATTTTCAATTGTTATTTCTTGCTGCAGCCATGACTTCTCTTACGTTAATGTACAGTCGCACCGGGTGGGACAATACATCCAGCGGGCTAACCAATCAGCTGATCAACACAAGGGGAAAGTGGAGTAGATTAGCTTTACAAGAATGCAGGTCACAAGTGACAACATGGATGTTACGGATAGAAAACTGTCGTCAGCATACGAACACAAAATGACAATGATAACATTTACAAAAACTACATTTAAAAAAACTTCATAAAAAAACAACTACATTAAAAACTACAATACAATACATTAAAAACAATACTGAAATACATTACATGTTATAATAAAAAAACCACATTCATGTTATATTAAAACACCTACACTAAAAGCTACATTAAAAGGGTATTTTAATAACAACATTAAAAATACATAAATAATCACATTTAACAAACTACATTAAAGAACTACATTAAAAGTACATTAAAAACTACATTACAAAGCTACATTAGAAAACTACATTAAAAACTACATTAAAACTCCATCAATCAAAACTGCATTAACTTAAAAAACTACATTACAAAAGCCACAATAAAATAAATTACATTAAAGCCGCACTTAAAGACTATATTAAAACCTGCATTTAAAAGGGTACATTAAAAATACAATAAAATAACTACATAATAAGGTCACTTATCTGAGGTCTTGGAGTCGTATTAACCCAAGGGCACAAAAATCAATAAACGGGAGTTTATTTAATTGTTTATTTGTGTGATAAGGACGGTTTTCTGACCGCAACTACAATTTTGTTACATTGACTGAGTTCTGGTAAAGTCATGCTGAGCCGCGGTAGAGTAGTGACCATCAGGCCTTCCCCCGGCCGCGGTGGTCATGGGTTCGAATTCCGGCCAGGTGGGATTCTTTCCATTGACCTGAGCGTCCAGGTCGACCTAATAAAGGTACCAGGAAATTACCTGAGAAGTATAGGCGACTAGTAAGGGTCGAAGTAATAAAGGTACCAGTAAAGGTCGACCTAATAAAGGTACCAATAAAGGTCGACCTAATAAAGGTACCAGGAAATTACCTGAGAAGAAAAGACGACCGTGATATTGACTAGAGTACCTACCGGGTGCCGAGTTTTTTTTCCGCATATCCTTTACAGGACATCGCTGTCAACATCAGCATCTTTCAGCTGGTTGTTGATTTCTTGGCAAGATTACGCTCAGTAGCTTGCCATTGCTTTCTGAGCGACCGGCTCAATATCCCGTAAGTTACCGACGCGATTCGAACCACTGCTGATTCTCACCGTCGTCACGTTACTTACGAGAGTATACGAGATTACGGAGAAAGTCGTGTAACCTCTAGACCAGAGAGACCGGCGGGTGCCGAATAGCCTATATATATATATATATATATATATATATATATATATATATATATATATATATATATATATATATATATATATATATATATATATATATATATTGGACCGGCAATATTTTCAAACACTGTACAGTCATTTAAAATACACCCTATACTAGCACCATATATACAGTAAGCTTCAAGGCGTGGAAAGGGGTCGTTTGCTTTATACTTGAGCATAATTGTAGCCATGTTTAGTTATATAGAAATGCTGGTGTGATGGGAAGCGAGCAGGCGGATTGATTGACTGGGTCTGCACCGTTGGTGGGGTATTGGTGATGTGGTCAGGGTCCTTGGGGATCATGTGTATAGTCTCATCATCATCATGTGCCGTGGGGGGTCATATTTCGCCATCTCACGCGATCATCATAGTCGTGGATCAGCTCTGTGATCTTGTCTTGACAATACCATGTGATCAAAGCTACCCAGGTAGTTACTTCTCTGTCTTCCCCTTGTTATCTTCCCCCTCAATCTTGCCAATTGTCACCAAGTTCTCCAATTTATTTCATCTCTTAACGTGTCCATAACATATGTATATTATGCAAAAACAGATACATCTTCATTGCTAGAGATGATGGAGCGGCATAGAGTGACCAGAGGATTTGTCCGACACTCAGTACTCCGAGGACAGTCCAGACGAACACATAATTAGACCGCAACTGGCACTATTAGTATTGGGACTCTTTGCTGGCTGTTGAAGATGAGGACTGACCACTATGAGAATATCTCGAGTGCTGTGATGTTGATTCTTGACTAACTCAGCTAAGTTCAACTCTGTCATGATTATTTTCTGTGGTAAAAGGACCGTATTACAACATCTACATTAAATTATGAACAATGAATGGGAGGATTAGGAGTCATGCTGGAAGCAAAGGTAGCTCAGTGGTCATCAGTTAGAATGACCAGCTAGACCAGGTAGCGTATTGGTCATCAGTTGGAATCCCCAGCTAGACCAGGTAGCGTAGTGGTCATCAGTTAGAATCCCCAGCTAGACCAGGTAGCGTTGAGGTCGTCAGTTAGAATCTCCACCTAGACCAGGTGGCGCAGTGGTTGTCAGTTAGAATCTCCACCTAGACAAGGTAGCGCAGTGGTCAGAGTTCGAATCCCCAGTTAGGCGAGGTAGCACAGTGTGTTGAGTTAGAATCCCCAGCTAGCCAAGGTAGCTCAGTGGCTAGAACCCTCTCCTGCCAACCCTGTGGTCGTATGTCCGAATCTCCACCGACGAGAAAACAACACAAAAATCACCATGGCTTCCATGCTTCAGATTAGTACCAGAAAATTTCTTGGGAAAAAAAGGCGACCGGCTTGATACAGTCCACATAATCTATCCAGTTCTTATTGACATAAACATATGGGAGCAGCATCATGTATCCAATACGCACAAAGAGTGGACAAGAGTCCTTGACTCGTCTACCAACACTTGGTTATATTTATTGTTTATGTTAGAGGACAGTGACACGCAGTTTCACAATTCCGTGAAGTCAGCAGTAGGTGATTTGGAATCTGACCGATTTGCGTTGATTTATATGGCATGAGCGTCGACAGCTTTGAAAGCAATGACAAACTATTGAACTAACATTGCCTCGTAAATCACAGTCAATAAATACTGGGTTAATTACAACGTCCTGTAAAGGAGAAGCAACTAACTCTATGCAATAAAGAGAGCAGAGCATCTTACGAAATCCACATCAAATGATGACATTTGTGAGGACGAGGAGTCAAGAATGATCTATTTTTGAATCACGTTGATCTCGGTTCATAGACTGCGTCACGTTTATTCAGTGAGATACATTCAGCTAAGGGTAAAGTCGTGACAGAGCTGTTTGGCTTCAAGAGCTCAGGTAGATAGAACAAGCATTGTAGACAAGAGGGCTATTTCTAAGTCCGTATGATCCATTGATCAAACAAAGAACTAACGGTTCTCTACAAAAAGTAAAACAGTTAAAACCGTTATGGATTGGGTTCACATCCGATCATATTAGTAGAGGGAAAACAAACTTCCACCTCGTTCAACCTGATGTAGTAGCGTTGGTTATAATGTGGTGGTTAAGTTATTCGGGTTTAGTTTCTCTCGTTGGAATTGGGACGGAATTCTTCTTCTTATAATCAATGCCGTGTGGCGTTGGTGATCATTTCTGCCCACAGCTGTATGCCACTTGTGCTTTGACTATTTTTTTTTTATACCGATGTTTCCCTACGCCATGATGTCAGAATTTCCTGTATCTTCTCTCTTGTTATTCCCTGCTTATCTTCTTTCCAACTTTACCGTTGCGAAAATATACTTCAGCTTTCCACTTCTCCTGGCATGCCCAAGGAATGTGGACTGTATTCTTCTGATGCGAGTAACCAGTTCTCTTTGTGAGTTAACTTCTTTCAAGATGTTTTCATCTCTCTTTCTATCCATCCACGGTGTTCTGATTCCTCTACAAAACCAAACTCCCGCAGCCTCCACTTGTCTGCTAATTGTCCATGCGTTTCTTCCATAAATTATAATTGGATCAATATACGAGTGGCTCATAAGAACTCTTTGCTTCACCTCGTTTAACAGACAAACCAACAAAACTGGGACAGACAGACAACAAAAGCCAGACTTCTTCCACCCATCCATCATGTGCCATACCGATAAGCGTGGGTCGTCATATTTTGCCACCTCACTCGATCACCAGAGTCGTGGATCCGTGTTTCTGTGTCGACCATGCCACGTGACCAAGCCATCCAGGTATTTACTTCTCGGCCTTCCACTTGGTCTCTTCCCTTCGATCTTGCCAGTCGTTACCAAGTTCTCCAAGTCATTTCTTCTCATAACATGCCCAAAAAATGTTGACTGTCTACGTCTAATGTCTCTAATCAGTTTACGATCTTCATTTGTTTCTTGAAGGACTTGTTCATTGGTTTTTCTGTCTGCCCATGGTATTCTTTGCATTTTCCTCAGAAATCACATTTCCACAGCTATCAGATGTTTTTCAGCTTGTCTGCTCATTGTCCACGCTTCACATCCATGCAAAAGTATAGGTTGTATGTAGCACTTCAACACTCTTTTTCTCGTTTCAATTAATATCTTTTTATTGGCCAGTATGTTTTTCATCTTGCAAAAGGCTACCTTCGCAAAAGCAATTCTTGTTCTAATCTCTTCAAGGCATCTCCCATCAGATGTTATAACTGTTCCGAGATAACTGTACCGATTCACTTGCTTAAGAATATGTCCATTTACTCGTATATCACATTGTTGTATTTCCTTTTCCCCAGTGACGAATTCTAACCATAGCTGTTCACTAAACTACTGAGAGTAATGTTTGCCTAGTACACCAACAGCAGCTGAAAAATGCCGGTGTTGACTGCAACGTACTGTAAGGGATATGCAACATTTTAAACAAAAGTTGTTCTCTGCGTGCAACAACCGCATCTACTAAATGTTGCAGGTCCTGATCATTGTCTGCAATCAAGACTGTATCATCTGCATATCTAATGTTATTGATCTACGCCGTTATTGTCCCCCAATGATAATGGTTAGAATTAAATTGTAAGAAGACATAGATTATGGTAGTCACTAGGAAGAAGGAAATACCACAATGCAATATACAAGTAAATGAGAATATTCTAAAACAAGTGAATCGGTAAAATTATCTCGGAACAGTAATACCATCTGATGGGAGATGCCTTGACGAGATTAGAACAAAAATCTCCATGGCGAATGTAGCAAGATGGAAAACATACTGACCAATAAAAAAGATGTAATTTGCAACGAGAAAAAGAGTGTTTAGGTGCTACATAGACCATGTACTTGTGTATGGATGTGAAGCGTGGACAATGAGCAGACAAGCTGAAAAACATCTAATGTCGGTGGAAATGTATCTGTATCTACATGACAAACCGGCGAGGATCTGAGGTTCCCCCAGTGTGAGAACCGCTGGTCGAGAAGTACTCTAGCTATATGAAACTAAGCCACACGCTCTCATTGTATCTGTACCTGCAGGACAAAATTCCCAGGATCAGGCGCCTCACCACTGTCAGAACCGCTGACGGAGAAGCACTCTAGCTATATGATACACATCCACATAGCACTTGGGCTCTCCTTGAAGAATCTCAACATCCAGGAATAAATATCCACACGTTATAAGAATGTTAATAAAGAATGAACAGTAGCAATGTAATTTGACGTATACAGGTCACCAAGGGGAGAGAGAAAAAAAAAAAACTTGAATTGGAAAATGCTTTAAGCTTTAACTACGCCATTACATAAAGGTTTCGTAAACATGAAGTTGTTTAGGTTGGTTAGAGATAACTTGTTATATCTGTACTACTGTATGGACAGAAACAAGCAGAACAATCGAACACGGTTACAGATAAACTATAAAACAGTTATTTGAGTGTCCTTTATCGGACGTCGCAGTCAACCCCAACATTTTTTGGCTGTTTATGATTTCCTAGCAAGTTTACATTCAGTTTGCCATTGCTCTCTGAACAACCAGCCCTAATGCCATTGTATTAAAACCAACGCAAGGCGGCCGGCTTCCAATTCGCTCGTAGCTTTCTTTCGATGCGGGATTACGAAACTTGTTCGTCGGCCCTTCGCCACAGATCCGGCTATAACTAGAAACATTCACTAATTGGTGCCGGTGCAAGGTATAATAATAACATAAGGGAATAAAGTGGTACGACAAAATCACGAATGTGAAGCTCATGGAGAGAACTAGAAAATACCAAGGAACCAAGAGGTGAAGAAATGACGCTGGGAAGGCCAAGCGTTGAGAAATCCCAAGAATAGTGTAACTAGAAAAGCCTTACTCTACAACCCACACAAGAAATGGAAGATAACCCAAAAGCTCATGGAGAAGAGAAGTAGAAACAGAAATGAACAATATGGGATGCAGATGGGAAGAGCTGCATGGGATAGCTAAAGATTGGAGGAATTTCTGTGAGTTAATTGACAGCCTAGGCCCCAATGGGGATAGAGGGAAGGAGAAGCAGAAGAAGAAGAAGAAGAAGTGTGTGTGTATGGTGTGTGTGTGTGTGTGTGTGTGTGTGTGTGTGTGTGTGTGTGTGTGTGTGTGTGTGTGTGTGTGTGTGAGTGTGTGTTTTAGTTACGTCTTAGTCAGATATGACTGAGCTATGGTATAATAGTATATGGTACTATGGGATTTCTGTTAGCGCCGAATGTTGGACGACACTCACCAAACCCGACACCCTACATTGTGTCAACAGCTTCGGGGAGATGAGCTCAATTGGGAGGATACAAGCCTTATCCTGGTGCGAGGAAATGCAGCCTGAAGACTAATTGTCATGGCAGCAGACCAGGCCGGAAGCTTTGGTCCAAAACTGGTCTAGGATCGAAGCCCCGACAGACGGACAGATAAAGCATTGCTTTGCTGATCCGGCAGCTTCTGCAGCTTGTGTTGTTCCAGATGTACTAGTGTTACCTTTCCTCTGGAGTAAACTAGACAGGCGAGAGAATTATGGAGAGGTTATTACTTCTATGTGTGTGTGTGAAGCACAAGAACTATCGTGTGTGTGTGAGGATAAAGTATGAAAGGTAAAGTATTTAGAATAAAGTATACGAAGAAAAGTTAGGCTGAAGAGAAACAACCAATAGAAGAACCAAGAGTAGGATATACACTCTTGAAAACATAAACAAAACAAAAAAACAACAAAACAAAAAAAACGCTGCCGTAGGACAACATTAACTGGATCAGGACTCCCAACTTGTTCAGTGTAGCCATTATAATCTATCAGCACACCATCAAGTCAAATGTTAACTTCTCATGCATCGCACAAATAGCCTCGGGTAATGCCAAATTGCCTTTCAGAATCCTGACAACGTAATGTCATACTTAACGTGTTAATGGGGTGGAAATAAAACCTGCTGCCTGGAAGGTAGACTGGGGACAGTGACTGGCTGGAAGGTAGACTGGGGACAGTCACAGCCTGGTAGGTAGACTGGGGACAGTCACAGCCTGGTAGGTAGACTGGGGTCAGTCACAGGCAGCAAACCCGGAAAAATGGCTTGTCGAAGTGGGGTGTACAAAGCGAAAGGCTCGACGACACGGTGATGCACAACTCGCTTAATGATTATGTCATTTAGAAGCAATACCCAGAGCGATAAGTTAGTTGCATATCATTTACAAGACGTCGCAGTACACCCCGGAATGTTTTAGATGTTTGTATTTCTTGGCAAGTTTACGTTCAGTAGTTTGCCATTGATATCTGAAGGACTGGAACCCATGCCTTTGTATGGAAGCCATCACAAAGCTGTCTGATTTCAAATCTCCCGCAGGTGTTTCGAAGGCGGTATTCGGGATTACGAACTGCGCCCGTAACATCTTCGCTACGAAGCTGGCAGAGGGATAAGGCAAAAACTAAACTGGCTGATTATTTCTATGCATTCATTCAAATTGACATTTGTAGGTGAACTAAGACGTAGAACCGGGAAGGAAGAAATACGCGTCTAGACAGCCTTGCGTCGTGTCAGGGAAAGATTCCTCCACAAGCATTCATTAATAGAGGAGCTAGGCTTGTGGGTTGTGGAGGGATGCATGTTGTTCACGCCAGTCGGCAAAGACCACGAGGATGGTAGATGTTCGGTTAGTGCATGTTCGTATAGCGGACACCTTGTGATAATGGCAAGGACTTTACACTGCTCTTGCGGGATACGACAAGGATTCGATATCAGCTCTCGTCGTTGGCTTAAACAAACTTGAGCATAGCCTACGATGGGTAGCGTTGTGGTATTCTGTTATGATAATTTGGCGTGTCCAGCGTGTGCCGCGTGGTTACACACCCGCTTCACACGCCAGTGATCCGGGGCTTGTTTCCGGATCCGGTCAGGGATATGCACTACTGACGAGCTCAAACGAGAGCAAAACTCGAGTCTAGTGCTTCCATATTGACGTGGATAGGCCTTAGGTACGTACCAGAATGCGATCAGCGTTGCCAGTAGTGGGTTGTGCTCAATATTTAAACAAGGAAGTTAGCTGCATGTCCTTTACAGGACGTCGCAGTCAATCCCAGCATTTTGGTGCTGTTTGAGATTTACTAATCAAGTTTACGTTAGGTACGGTAGATTTCCCATTGCTGTCTGAACAACCCATGCCGAAACAACACAAGATGGCCTGTTTCCAAATGAGTATGTAACTGATTTCCGCCCAGGCTTTGTGCTAAGGAGAGGTATAACTCCATCCCTGGTCTTACCGCCATGCGCTGTTGTGTATTATGATGGTAGCACAATGTAAGGCAGACTGGCATACAGAGAAGTATACACAGACACGAACACAGAAAGGCAGAAGCGAACAGAGAGAGAGAGAGAGAGAGAGAGAGAGAGAGAGAGAGAGAGAGAGAATAAATAGACTATACGATCACGAAATACATAGGGGCAGACAGAAGGAAATACATATAGATATACAGAGTGCCAATAACTTAATTTCCCTCTATTAATATTATTGAACAATCATATAAAAGAAAATAATAGCATTCAGGAAAGTTGTGGAAAGTCGTGTGCAGAGACAGACAGACAGATACAGAAACATACTATATGCTCATGAAATAGAAAACAAGACTGACAAAATAGTAAACAGACAGACACACATAGAGACACATTCACACACACACACACACACACACACACACACACACACACACACACACACACACACACACATTGAGATACGTTATAGAATGCTTGCATGTTACATAGAACCAGTTCTATGATACTGCTGCGAATCTTGGACAAGGGCAGCCTTGGAGATGTGGATTTAAAGAAGAGTGCTGAAAATTCCCTGCACAGATAAAATGAGTGGACATTTTGAGGGAGGCTAAGTCGCGAAGACAACTTATCACAAACATAAGACACAGGCAATTTGATCACGTTATGGGAACACAAAACCTGGAACATGTCGTAACAACTGAACAATTTGTGGAAAGAGAGATAGAGGGAGACAGCGGGAGAAGATTGTTGACAGTTTTGTGTCGGCAAGGCACTTGATGATGATGATAAGTTCACACAACATCATTCTTGTACACTCAATTGTACATGGCAAGCCATTAGTAATATCGCGACGCACTTCCTGGGGTAATTTGTAACAAGCGTTCTCACAGACCTTCGCATGCCGACCTGCACGAACGACAATCATGGAAATGTCACTGGCATTTCAAACAAACACCGGAATCAATAGCAGCACAGTGCATAACTGACTCTACCTGCAGGTTCACAAGCATAAGAGAAGCAAGCAGGATAAGAGCGAATCGCTGGTTTCAAACAAAGTAAAGCAACCGTGACAATACTGAAAGAGAATTAATGATCGATGAGTTACCGGTCTGTGTGCTTTAGAACTATGCACTTTCGGTTCTATGTCGACTGAGAATGTAGTTGCATGTCTATTGGACAATGTCGAAATAAAGCCAGCATTTTTGGGATGTAGACTAAAAGTTAGTTGCACGTCCTTTAGACCAACGAATCCAAAATGGTGGTCCGCGGACCGGTGCCGGTCCGCAAGCCCTTCTTTGCCGGTCCGCAACGGAGTTGAAAAAAAAAAAAAGTACGAAAAAAGTTAAATATTTTCTACAGTGAGGATTGTTTAGAACTTTTTGAAAACAAGATTCTCCTCTTCTCAAAACATGATATCCACACCG
The DNA here is from genome assembly GCA_963921405.1 of Cepaea hortensis. NCBI lineage: Eukaryota > Metazoa > Mollusca > Gastropoda > Stylommatophora > Helicidae > Cepaea > Cepaea hortensis. Next base: position 207,918,328 of record OY992876.1, read on the forward strand.
TTTTTATGGTGATTTAATTTTAAAATAAATTGAGCTTCCAGCCCAAGGAGTATTTATTTTTAAAGAGAAGCGAATTATTGGTTCAATGGGAAAGTTAAAACCAGTAACCACCTGAGACCGATACGACATTTGTTTATTGACGACGTGTTTCCTATGTGACGAAAAGTGAGAAAGATGCACATTATAATTTGCTGATTGTCATAAGATGCAGAACAATATATATATATTGTTCTCCGATTTGTGTCCACGCTACTATCTAAATATGTAAATATGTGTGTATGAACCCAGTTTATCATTGCTTCATTTATTTTCATTATCTTTGTGTTTCCTATATGAATTCGGGAGTCTCCGTGGCGAAGTGGTCAAGCCGTTTGACTCGGGCTTCGAAGGTTGTGGGTTCGATTCCGGGCCGCGTCCTTCAGTTCACGAGTGAAATTTTTCGGAGACTCCTGTGGGTTGTGGCTAGAGCTACGGAGTTCGTGCTTTGTGCGTCGCTTTCCCTGCTGCGAAAAGAGACCGAGCCATATGGGATAAAAGCCGGTGCAATGAAGTCGACCCTGTCGACTTTTACGCGACTTTTTTCCTATTTGAATTGTTAGAACTAATTGCTGTGATCTCCCATTAAGTGCTTGTAATGTATTTGTCATTTTTTTTTTCTCATCAAATTTTAGTTCGCTTTGAACTCGAGCGAAGCCCACCCTACTCCTCCTCTTGTTGTTGCTGCTGCTGCTAATTTGTGCACTGGGTTGATTTTCTTTAACGGTTAGCTTTCCCTTTACAAGTATAACCCACCATCCAGGCACCTGTAAGTTACATCTCCAGGTAAAGGACGAAAAGTCAACGTTTAAGTCCATAGTGATCGGACTGCGGAACACACGCACTACGCCGTAGTCAGACGAGAAAGTGTAAGTGCGTTAAACCTCTCAGCAACACCGACCTGTTGGCTGATCTCGTGTGAGACAGGACTGGGGCATGAGTGTGACAGGGGTGGGACAGGGGTGGGACAGGAGAGGGACAGGTGTGGAACAAGAGAGGGACATTTTGGGACAGGAGTGGGACGTGCTTGAGACAGGTTTGGGACAGGAGAGTGAGTGACAAGAGAGCAATGTCGTCTACCAAGTCCAGAAAAGCAAGGTGCCCTGTCCGAGTTCATTGAATTCCTTTCATCGTTGTAGATATTATTGTCTTCATAATTCACTGTGTAGTCTGTTTCTCCCCCCCCCCCTCCCTCCCCCCTCACGAAGAACTGTGCACCTTATGTCTTTATATAATGTCTTTATTAACATAGTCAGTGTCAAATACAAAGTGCATGTAAACTAAATACAAACTGATGGCGGAACATGGGAAGCAGGGATGTGTCACAATTATGAGTTAACAGAAGTTAACAGACATGTTGTATTATAACGAAATGACATGTTATATTATAACGTAATGACAAAATTTCACCGATATAAAATCTCAATGCAGAGAAAGGAAGCCGCTGAAGGCGATTAATCATCCCATGTCACGTAATCAGTTAAAGTAATGGTTTTGCTCTAGAGTTCCATCGCTGTCTTAACAACTGCCCAAGAAATTTCTATTAATGCTGTCAAAGACCTTTTCACAGCCCACAAATCCAATATGCCGCCAAATGTGAAAGATCCATTTTAAACCGCCTCGAGCAAGTAAAATCAAAGAACAGCAAGAACAGAGTTTAAAAAAAAAAAAAATTTAAATCTTAAAATAACGCACGAGTTCTAAGTTGCCCGTAATTGGGCTAAACATAGCAAAAGTCGCTCCGGGGGTTCCTACAATTCCTTTATTTATGTCCTCTTTGTTGTGGAGCCACCTTGATGTGGTAGAGGAACCTGGGAAGTTCCAGTGACGACAGGCGCCATTGTCAATGCTAGTGCTGCTCTTCTGGTGGTATGGTCACCCATGTATGACAGGTCAAGGGATAGGAAGAAGAAAAGAGAGACACAAATCTGCTGCCATGTAGGTAGACTGGAGACCGTAATTAGGCTAGGGTATGCAAATCCGATAAAAATGCTTGCCGAAGTCGAATGTACTGAGCCACAGACTTGATTAAACAGTGAAATATGGAAATCATGACAGAAATGACAAGAGGGGACTAGAATAGTAAATAGCAATAGCAAGCATGAATAGAATAGGGGGAAAATGACATAGAAATGACAAGCAAGAATAGGGGACATATGACATAGAAATGGCAAGCAAGAATAGGGGAACATGACACATAAATGACAAGCAAAAAAAGGGAAAACATGACATAGGAATGACAAGCAAAAATAGGGAAACCATGACATAGGAATGACAAGCATGAATAAGGGAAACGTGACATAGAAATGACAAGCAATAATAGAGGAAACAATCAATCAATCAATCATGTGCCATGCCGGAAAGCGTGGGCGATCATGACTCGTCATTTCACTCAATCACCAGAGCCGTGGATCAGCTCAATGTTCCTTCTCGACCATGCTATGTGGCCAAGCCATCCAGGTATTTACTTCTCGGTCTTCCCCTTGGTCTGTTCCCTTCGATCTTGCCAGCTGTCACTAAGTTCTCCAATCTATTTCTTCTCATAACATGTCCAAAAATTTTCGTTTGTCTACGTCTAATTTCTCCAATCAATTTACGATTTTCATTTGTCTCCTGTAGTACTTGGTTATTGGTTATTCTGTCTGTCCATTGTATTCTTTGCATTTTCCTCAGAAACCACAATTCTGCAGCCATCAGATGGAAACATGACATATAAATTACAAGCAAGACTAAGGGAAACAAGATATAGAAATGACAAGCGAGATTATAATATGGGTAACACGGCACAGAAGGGACAAGACACATTAGAATAGAGGGAGTGTAACAAAAAACACTGCCACGTAATTCATTTGATGAAATGGTTTTTATTTATGAACATGTGTAAGTATAATACATGTGTTTATTGTGAGCTTTGGTATAGCAATGGATTACACGCAGGCTTGCCGATACTGTGGTCACGTGTTCGAATCCCCAACGATTCTAGTTCTTAACAACTGACCCGGTCACAGGTCGATCTACAATAGACATGTAATGGGAATGGCCCACGTGGTATAGACCACGTCATCTGTCGAGTTCCGATTGGTCTATAAAAACACGGAGCTGGTACAATATACTCTTTTCGTCTCCAGTCACACAAAAGGGTCCTTTACCTTATTTTAAAGGTTATCTTACTTTATTTTAAAGATTATTTTATTTTAGTTTAAAGTTTATTTTATTGTATTTTAAAGATTAATTTACTCTAATTTAAAGTTTATTTTACTCTATTTTAAAGTTTATATTACTTTATTTTAAAGTTTATTTTACTTAATTCTCATCTCATCTCATCATGTTCCTCTTGTACCTTGCGGTGTCGAGGTAAAGTATAAACATCGTGAGATTGCCCGATTATGGGCTTCATATATCGATATTCCCATGGACTCTGCTATCTCTCCGTCCAACATTTACGTGGTCGGCCTCTTCCTCTGTTTCCATCTGGTATGTACATCATTGCTTGTTGTGGCATGCTGTTGACTGGTAACCTACTTGCATGGCCAAACCATTTGACTTGATGCTTTCTAATAAAATCTAGTGCTGCTTTAAACCCCAGTTTAGTCCTGATTTCTTCATTTCTGATCTTATCTCTTCTTGATACGTTGAGTATTCTTCTCAGGAACCTCATTTCTGTTGTTGTAATTGTTCATTTCTCGTTTTCTGTCATTGTCCAGGTTTGGCATTGGTATCATAGAGTTGGTAGGAAGATTGTGTTGTAAAGTGCTTTCTTGGTAGTTATTGATACATGTTTGTTCTTTAGTATTAGTGCCATTTGTCCAATGAGTTGATTTGCCTTATTGCATTTATTTTCGATCTCGTCTTCTGATCTGCCATTTGACGATATTATACTTCCTAGGTACTTGAAACTCTTTACTTGTTTCAAGGGATGTTCGTTTAGGTGAACTGTTGTTGCTTGTTCTTCTTTAGTTATAGTCATTACCTCTGTTTTGCTTGTGCTAATTTTCATGTTATGTTCCCTACACATTTCGTTTAGACTATTCATGTGGTCTTGTAATTCAGCTTCTGATTTTGCTATTAGTGCTTGGTCGTCCGCAAACAGGAGTTCTCTAATGGTTAGATTTGGAGATGGTTCTTTTTCTGTGTTCTCGTCATGCGGTGTTCTTGTGGTCTCTGTTTGGCTGGTTTCTTTACATATGTTGTCTATATATGTTATGAACAAGAGAGGGGACATGACTTAATTGTAAAGTTTATTTTACTTTATTTTATTTGAAAGTTAATTTTACTTTATTTTAAAGTTTATTTTACGTTCTTTTAAGGTTTGTTTTACTTCATTTTAAAGTTTATTTTACCTTATTTTAAAGTTTATTTTACCTTATTTTAAAGATTATGTTACTTTACTTTAAATTCTATTTTACTTTATTTAAAAATTTATTTTACTTTATTTTAAAGTTTATGTAACTTTATTATAAAGTTTATTCTACTCTGTTTTTAAGTTTAGACTGGATCGACCTGTGAGCCCAGACCAATTGTAAACAATCCGTTTCCGCGGGGATCTGAATACATGCCCTCCGGGCCGGCAGACAAGTGTGCTATCCGCTGAGCTATTGTGGCGCCTCATCTTTGTACGACTTCCGCATTTGTGCATTTCTCTGACCTTGAGATTCATCCTAACAGCCGATATACCCACATGTCTGAAGCCACAACAGTTCTCCGATAAGTTTTTTAATTTTATTGTACATGTTTTGCACCGTATGATAATTACAAATATATGCAACTCTCTATCACTTTTAACGCTTAACTGCTTATATGTGGTCAAAATGTATAGTAGAAGAACAGGCAGGAAATAAAAACACAGTCGTGAAAATACACGGGAAAGTGATTAAGTAACAGGTATTTTATTATAAAATGCATGGAAGAGTATGGGCAACGAAACCTCATATCTGAGGGCACAGACTGGATCTCAAGCAATACCCCATGTAGGGGTCGTGAAGACTGATCAGTTTGCGCATGCGATTACAAATGGCTGACCCACTATCGACTTGCACGATTTAAGAACAATGACGCGTTATTCTTTTTTGATTGTTTTGTTTTGTGTTTGTTTTGAAATCTAAAGAAACATTTTGGTTCAGTATGGAGACAGTTGAACGACTCAGGAGAGAGTGTATGAACAGGTAAAAACGGCGGGACTTCTCTCAAAAGAAGTATTGTTGCTGCACGACAACGCCCGCCCTCATACAACTGCACATACAGTGGATACACTAAATGGTCTGAAATTTGCTGCCTTGAAACATCCTGCATACAGTCCAGATTTCGCACAATCGAAATGTCATTTGTTTGGACACCTGAAAGAACACTTGCATGGTCAGAGGTTTGCAGATGACAACAAGGTAATGGAGGTGGTGCAAAACTGGTGGTTTAAGGCCACACACAAGAACGTTTTTCTAGAAGGCATCAACAAGCTAGTGGACAGATGAACCAGGTACACAACCTGTGGTGCTATTGACAGATGCAAAATCAGTACTCGAGGCGCTCCTGTCTGGGAAATTGCCAGTACTAAGGACACTACTTTCTGAACTTAGCAGTCAGCATAAGGTCACCATACAATGGATACCATCCCACTGTGGAGTACCCGGAAACGACATAGCTGATCAATTGGCTAAGGAAAGAGCCAAAGAAGAACAGCCTGATGTGCCCGTTACATACCACCAAAAGAAAAGAATGATCAAATCAGTCAGAAAGCCACCAAAACCTGCTCAAGATGACTACCACGTTATGGATAGACCAGAACAAGTCATTATTCTGCGCCTCAGAACAGGGCACAATAGATTACGCAACCACATGTATACAAAATTCAAGATTGGTGAAACAGCCATGTGCACATGTGGATTGGCGTCGCAGACAGCAGAGCACATACTCCAAGACTGTCCAAAATATAACATATCTAGGCAAACCTTCTGGCCTAGAGAGACGACAGTGGAAGATAAACTCTATGGACCGCTGTGTGAACTGAAAAAGACAGTTCAATTCATACAAGAGACAGCATTGCAGTTATAGACATATTTCAAGCGAACGAAAGAAGAAGAAGAAGATGAACCATGTGGTTAGCTAGGCAGGGAGACTATGTTGAGAGATAGTGCGCGCGCACACACACACACACAGGATTTCTGGTTCGCGCTATTGTAAAAGAACTATTCGTAAAATTCCTCTTACTTAATGACTTCCCCTCGTGTTTTAGGACATCATAAAACAAATATCACAAATAAGTAAAAGTTAATTACAACAACATATCACAGCAAATGTAAACCACACGTTAACACGTCATAATACAATCCGTACATATTTACATTGAAGTGAGATATTTATAATTCACACGTCATTATCACATTATTAGATAAACCACATATTTACAAGAAAATATGATGATTCTATTTCACATTGTACGAGGGGTTTTAAATGAAAACCTTAAAAAGGTGAAGACATTACAATACCCATGCCATTGTCTTTTAACCTGTCAATATTGTTGTTAATGATGTCGATAGTGTTGAGCACGTGACATCACCGTGCAGACGAACACGGTGACGTCCTAATGACAGTTTAAAGATGGCCGCCCCACTTTTGACATGCACCAAAGAGGAGCAGCGTTCTGTTATCTATCTTTGATCAGTGAAGAGGTGAAACGTATAGAAATTCATCAGCGAATGAAGGCCCAGTATGGTGATGCATGCCTGTCAGTCCATCAAGTCTATGAATGGAGCAGGAAATTTTAAAACGGTGTGACGTATGTGACAGACTGTTCACGACCGAGTTAGGCACACAGAGTAGAGACCCCAGAGTCGATTTTTTTTATTTTTTTTTACAGATCCAAGAAATTTATCGTCGCTGGGGGACTTGCATTAAACGCATTGGTGACTTCATCGAAAAATGCTACATTACTTTTTCAGAATATACGAGGGCGAGTCAATAAGTAAGTCACACACTTCTGTGGGATGGTAGGTAAATGTAGTTGGTGTTTTCTACAGGTGTCATTAGGTGACAGCAACATCGAACTTTATATTTCCGTTCGTCAGGTGCCGCTGTGTGTCTCTTGCGCGCGCGCAGCGCATAAACAAAATGGCGACTGTATTACGGAGTGTACAACCAAAGATCAACGTTCTGTTGTGCGTTTTTTTTGTGTGTGGGAAAAGGGACTGCCTGCAAGGTCATTCATAAAGAAATGCTTCCTGTTTATGCTGACAAATGTTTGTCCCGTAAAGCGGTGCATAGCTGGGTAGAAAAATTTTCTCAAGGCGTGTAGCTTTTTCATGACAATGCCAGACCACATACGGCTCGATTAACTCAGGAGAAAATTAACAAACTAAGGTAGGAAGTTCTGGAACATCCACCATACAGTCCCGACTTAGCCCCTAGCGATTTCCACCTTTTTTGGTCTACATAAAACATTTCGCGAATGGCGCCGAAGTTGAATGTGAAGTGAAAAAGTGGTTTAAAAACAGAGCACGAAGGTTTATGCAGCCGGTTTGGGAGGACTCATAAAACAATGGGATTAGTCCATCAATGTTGGTGGAAATTATGTTGAGAAATAAAGGGACAATGTAAGTATAAAAATAAACTGGTTTCAAGTTGTTATCATATTTAGTTATTTTTCAACAGCCATTTGTAACTTACATATTGACTTCCCCTCGTATCCTCCCCCCTTCCCCACTCCCTCCCCCAAAAGAAAAAAAAATACTAATTAAGGTTTTCATTTGAAGCCCCATCATATAACATACAATGTTGGACAGGCAAAGACGGTGACTTGGAGGAATATCGTGTATAGAACTGACATCAGCGAACGAGATTTTAAAGGATGAATGCACACTTGCCATTGGTATAGCACATGATGATGACAAGAAAGATGCAAATGGTGATGATGATCATTGTTATCACATACAATACATATACAAAACATATGCTGGACGGACTGTGGCTGTGGTATGGTTGGGGGGATATCATCAACAGAATTGATCCAGAACTCCAAGGACCGAGATCTCTAGATGTGCATACACGCCCTCGTTAGTTGGCATAGCATATGATGATGATACACTTGATGATGATAATGATGTTGATGATGGTGATGATGATAATGATGATGATGGTGATGATGATGATGATGACGGTGATAATGATGATGCTGAGGAGGAGGAGGATGAGGATGACGATTATCAGAATGATGATGATGATGATGATGATGATGATGACGATGACGATGATGATGATGATAGCTCAACCAATGTCTAGAGCTTTACATATGAGAACATCGGGAAATAAGGCGAAAGGACGAGCCAGGAAGAAATGGCTAGATGGAGTAAAAGAGACACTGATGATATCAAATATGGCTAGAGCACAAGAAACCAAATCGAAAAACAGAAAATGACATCTACCTCCTCTTTGCGACGATTCACTGCAAAGGCAATAGGACAAAAGAAGAAGAGGAAGACATGAGATGTTTGTGATAATCACATACTGTCTATCGACTTTATTATGGACCTTGTGCAAGAAATTGTCATCCAACACGATAGGTATGGAAATGCTTGAGGCAAGCGAAGTGGTGAAGGGTCAAGAATCATTCCGGCTTAACTGTGATTAGAGCAGCGTTCTGCAAAGGATTTGATACAAGATGGTAATGAATAATGTGACCAATTATGTGAATTATCTATTTCTGATGTTTGTGATAAGTATCCTTGGAAGATTACTCATTTTGGCTGTCCATGGCAATTTTTATTTTATCTTACATAAATAGTATGTATATCATATATGTCGATCATTTAATATTCATTCACACACACGTACGCACGCACGCACGCACTCACGCACTCACGCACGCACGCACACAAACACACACATACACACACATATATAGTATACAATGAAGAAAATCCATAGGCCTCAGAGGTATGATTATACAGAAGAATGTTGAACATTTATTTAACAGTCAAAATGAATAATTTAAACGTGAAAGAAGCTCAAACACAAAGACAGCTTCTCACAAACATCAGGAAGATTCAGTCGTCATCGTGTGGCCACATCACGGGAAGAGAAATACTGCGACATGTTTTGATAAGTTGATTTGTTGATGGGAAGAGAGACAGGGGACGATACTGCGAGAGGATTGTTCACATACTTTTGTCCTGACACGGACAGAAGGCAGTGCACCAAATAATACATGCTGTTGGAGATGGCACGGTGTGGAGAAGGATGATCTGTCATTTAAGTCGGCAAAGTATTTGATGATGATGATGATGATGATGATGGTGATGATGATGATGATGATGATGATGATAATAATAATAATAATAATAATAATAATAATAATAATAATAATTTATTTAATAATCTGCCATTATCAACAATAGAGATAACCGATTTGCTTTAGTAATCTATAGTTGTTAGATTACCAAAAATGAAGTCAACCGAGTTATTTTCGCAATATGACATAAAACATGAAACTAAACGAACTGTGTATGTAATTTGTTCTTTGTTATTATTAACAATGGCGCCTAAAATTCTGGTTTCGAAATCCTACATGATTAAACAAAAAAGTGGGGCTAACCGAATTGTTCTCACCACCTGACGTTATTACAAAAGAACATAATGGTCTTAATCTGACATCATACCCAAAAAAAAAAAAAAAAAAATTGAGCCAACCGAGATATTTTCACAATAGGAAATTCCTCCGAAGTCGGAGAATGTCTGCCTGTACGGCGAGGAACCACCAGTCTGCACACCAATAAGCCAGACATGGGACAACGGATATTCACGCAAACCTCAGGTCCTGTATGACATCACACTGATGTTGGACAACAGGATGCCTCCATCCGACATACAGGACTTCGCGTTGGAGCTCAAGCCAACGAACACAAGGAAGCAAGCAAGCACAATAGGAAATCAAACAATGGAGTCAAGCAATCTGTTGAAGCAGTCTGTTGTTATTGTAAACAAAGGACACAACCGTACTGTTTTCGTTATCTGAAGATATCAATGGGGACAGCTGAACTATTTTCGCTGTTATGAGGTTATTAAAAAAAAAAATTGAGCCAACCATCTTATTTTCTTAATTATTTGTAATAATTTTTTAAAAAAATCAAGTCAACAGAGTTGTTTTCGTAATATGATATCAAACAATGGAGCCAAGAAAACTGTTTTATATATTTATTTTCTCAATCGGGCGTTATCAAACATTGCAGCCATCCATCTTGTTTCCTTAAAGTAATTTTATAAAACAATGTTTTCGTAATATCGCATCAAACAACGAAGTCACGCAAACAATTTTCGTAATTTGTTGTTATTCTAAACAATGAAGACAATCGTATTATTTTTGTAATCTCAAAATAATAATTGAGCCAACCGAACTGTTCTCAATATGTGACAATAAGAAGATAGAGCCAACCATCTTGTTTTCTTAATCTTGTGTTATTAAAACAAATAAGCCAGCCATGTGACGTTATGAGGGGAAAAAAAGTGTATCTAGCACTCTCGTTTTCTTAATCTGACGCTGAAAAAGAAAACATAGAGCCGACCGAGTTATTGTCTAAATAAGGCAACAAAAACAAAATAGAGCCAACTATCTTGTGTTCTTAATTTTAATTGTAAAAATAGAGTCAACCGAATTTTCTTAATCTGAAGTTATTTAAAAAAAAACACATTGAGCCAAATGGTTTGTTTTCCTAAAATACAATAAATATATGGGGAGCCGAGAATGAGTTTAACTGACAATTAAAATAAGGCACCACTGGTAAAGCTGATCACATTCAGGTACGAGCCTACTTAGGCCTTGACCACGTCAGATTGGAATCACTAGACTCGAGTTTCGCTCTCGTTTGAGCTCGTCAGTTGTGCCATCCCTGACTGGACTCGGGATCGAACTCTAGATCACTGGCGTGTGAGGCGGGTGTGTAACCATTTGATATGCACAACTGACGAGCTCAAACGAGAGCGAAACTCGAGTCTAGTGCTTCCAATCTGACGTGGACAAGGCCCAACGTTCATACCGGAATACGTTCAGCATTGCCAGTAGTGGGGTGTGCTCAATCTTCAAACCTCAAATCGCGAAACAACCACATAAATCAATTAAAATAACGCTGAATTGCGAGCCTGTTTCTTGAATGATCCATCAGAAAAGGTCTTCTTCACGGGGCTCGTCAACTTGTAGAATGTTCGGAACTCCGAGCCCAGGCTTTCGTCCACAATGTGATGCATCTGCTCACGTTGTGAGATAGCTGGAGATGTTGACCGACTCTGCCTTCTGGCACTGGTGGCTGCGTCGAGACTAAGCTGAGTGGAGAAGCTCGGAGGATGATGATGATGATGATGATGATGGCGTTCTGCTCCGGGAGATTCATCATTGGGAATAAAGAAAGGGAGAAGAGATAATTGCATTTAAATAACGAGGAAAAGGCGAGGGTTAAAAACCACCATGCCATGCCAATGAAACAGGAATAAGTTCATATTTGGAGGTCATGCTACGGCACGATACAAGATTTTGAATAGTATGAACAATTCAAACTATGGAATTCTGTGCAGGAATTTTCTAAATCGAGATATATTAGTAGTCAAGCTGGGAGAAAAACAAATTAGCGGAGAAGATTCAAAAGATGGTATGAAACAAATGAGGTAAGTTAACAAAAGAAATCAATACAAGTTATCATGAGAAAGGTGAAGACTGGCATATTTCGGGCAGAGTGACAGGTTTCAATTCAACAATCAAAAGTAGAGAGCATCTACTGGGTTATTTCCCCAGGACATGCTGGTGTGATAGGAAACGAGTAGGCACTCAGACTGGCTTGGTCTGCATCGCTCAGTGGGGTATTGGTGCACGAGAAGGCAGACGTCGTCGGGGCCCTTTGGGATCGAGTGTATAGTGCGGCAGAACAGACTGATCATCACTGCTTGGAGAGAATCGTGCTGCAGTGAGTTACCAGAGGATCTGGGCGACACGCATGATTTCAAAGAAACTCCAGATGGGCACATATTCAGACTGCTACTGGTACCATTGGTATTGGGACTCATCGCTGGCTGTTGAACATCAGGACAAAGCACGTGTTGTCGGTTGTTCACTCAACTCAATTCATCCGTTCCATAAAATTGCTATAACACACCAATAGCTGAAATATGTTATTTACCTTATTAATAATAAATTAATAATAGAGGCCGGTCTCCCTGGCCTAGGATTTAACGTCTTTCTCCGTAATCCCGTATATTCTTGATAGTAAAGTAACCTGCGCGAGAATCGGTAGCGGTTATCGCAGCGTTGGTAACTGACGGGGTATGTGAGCCGGACGCTCAGAAAGCAATGGCAAACTACTGAGCGTAATCTTGCCTATTACGTCAACAGCAGCTGAAAAACGCTTTGTTGACTGCAACGTCCTGTAAGGGATATGCAAAAAAAAAAAAAAAAATATAAGAGGCTAATGAAACTTGAACATTACGCACAGCTATAAGAAAGAGACAAACTGCTTTCTTTGGTCATGTGATGAGAAGAGAGAAATTGTAGAACATGGAGACGAAAAACATATCAATGGGAAAAGAGACAGAGGTAGACAAAGAGAAAAGATGCTCAACGGACTGAGACGTTGGCATAGAGGATTATCGTCAAACTTGTTGATCTAGAACACCAAAGACCATGATCTGTGGAGAGATGTGAATGCCTAGGCCAGCTGGCACGGCACACGATGAGGATGATGATGATGATAATGATCAATAGGCGGTGAGTATTTGACGGTGAGACATGTACAGTTCATAAAGACATGGAGTAGTGAGTATGTACAAGATAATTGCAGTGACGAAGTTAGTGAGGACAATGAAGAAGTAATAGAGGAAGCCAGTAGGGTAACCAATGAGGAAGCCAGTGAGGAAACCATTAAGGTAGCCAGTGATGAAGCCAGTAAATAGGTCATAGAGGAAGCCGGTGAGGTAACCAATGAGTAAGCCAATGAGGAAACCAGTAAGGAAGAGAGTGAAGAAGTCAGAAAGGAAGCTAGTGAAGAAGTTAGTGAAGAAGCCATTAAAGAAGCCAGTAAGGAAGTTAGTGAGTAAACCATTGAAGAAGGCGACGAAGAATTCAGCGAGGAAACCATTAAAGAAGCCAGAGAGGAAGCCAATGAGGAAACCATTAATGAAACCAGTGAGGAAGCTAGTGACAAAACCATTAAAGAAGCCAGTGGGGAAACCATTAAAGAAGCCAGTGGGGAAACCATTAAAGAAGCCAGTGAGAAAACCATTAAAGAACCCAGTGGGGAAACCATTAAAGAAGACAAGTGAGAAAATCATTAAAGAAGCCAGCGAGGAAACCATTAAAGAAGCCAGTGAGGAAGCTGACATAAGCCTGGGTCATTGACATTGAGTTGAGTGACCGGGCATGAGGAAGAATGGAGATGAGAGTGGGAGACAGTAAAGCGACTGACCTGGCTATGAGAAAACAGCCAGTCCTGAGAAATAAAATAATGGGAAGGGTGAGCGTGGACCCCAGGGGATGGGGGAAGGACAGTTTAGTTTTGTGTGAAGTCAAGGGACTTCAGGACAGTTGATGGGTAGATACCGAACTGTTCGGTAGTCTAAAGGGAAGCGGAGTTAGAGAGCTCCGTGTTGTGTTGTTCTCCGAGTTGTGAAGACAGGCCTGAACCCAGAGTGGGTTCTGTAGCGAGTGTCGGCCTAAACCCAGAGTGGGTTGCATAGTTGAGCAGTGGCTCCAACCCAATGTGTGGGTTGTATTGTGGGAGATCCAGCCGTGGATAGTAGCTGGATTACCTGTCTTGTGGAGTTGATAAGAAGCAGGCCGTGAGAAGGCATTGATGTGTGCTGGTTAAATTGTGAGGAGGATATTTATAATCTATGGATTACATTGTTTCTGGATATATACATATGTTCCGTGAGTCTGTGTTATTTTCTGTAATAAAGGATTATGTGCGCCAACTGAATCTTGTTTCATGACTGGTGAATATGCACTGCGGGGGTGAGTTACATTGCAAGACAGATATCTCCATTGACACCCCATGAGTATCGTTACCTAGACAACGACCATCACACAATAATATCATGAGCATATCATCGTAAGAACTTCGTGATATTATCATCAAGAAGAACGTGTGACAATCTGGGGTCTCGTCGCTTAGTAAGGAGTATCTGGAAGGCTACGTACGGTCAAGAGCATTATAGACATTGTTGTCATTCTGAGATATCTGTGGGCTCTTCGCTGAAAGAGAGGAGTTATTATCTGTGACTTCGTTCCATCAATTTATACAGTACTGCGTCAAGAGATTAACAGCAACTCTTTTGTGTGTGTGTAAGACGCCACATCGAAGAAAAACTGTCAGCGCGCGGGGAAAATGCGCGGCGGAGGTCACAGGCGAGCAGTCAGTTCACGTCAGGTTCACTACAGGTAATTTAACGACGGTCAGCACACGTAAACAGACGAGACAGGGCGCCAGGAGAATTAACGCGGTACAAATTGACCGGGAGAGTCCATTACGGTGACAGGTAAATTTGATACCAGGCAGGAGTGCTGAAACTAGCAGACGCGGCGATGAAAGACCAGTGTTGAATCCAGAGTGGCGAAGGCAGCGTGTGTGTGTGTAGGACATTACCGCTGTGGGTGATAAAGACACGCCATACAGACTAACCGGGAGAGTCGATTGCAGTAGCAGGGGTGTTTGGTCACGGACAACACAGGTAAAAGTCGGCGCCAAGATACTAACTAACTGGACGATACCCTGACAGGACAGGATTGAAGACAGCGAGCAATTTCGTCTCAACATCCTGTGTGTGGTGGGATATTTGGTGTGTGTGTGCTGGAGGCAACGCACTGTGTTGGTCGCGGGTCGACAAGTGACGAATTTCACCACAGGTAACACAACGGGGGAGGACGGTGGAAATTGTGAGTTTCCACGGACAAATCGGGTCAGCGCTGTTTAGGAGGACAGGTGAAAAGGGGATAGTAACAGTGCCCCTACCGCCAGAGTTGGGGCGGGTTAATGGTGGAAAGGGTGATTTTCCACGAAGTTAAAAAAGAGCAGCCGTGTCGGGGCTGAGAGGTTGGGTGGAAAGTGTTTTTTGAATGACGGAAAAGTGTCCGGTCATTTTACAGACAGTCAGTGTGGATTATTGTGACAAAGAAGACTGAGGTACTGTCCGGCAAGGTCAAGGTTGCGGACAGTGGAAAGTTACTGGGATTTTCCACAGGAGATCTGTATAAACAACGTGTTTATGAACGAAAACCAGACTTTATGTGTCGTCTTTGTTGAACTGTTCTACTACTGTCATCATTATTCTGTTATGAGCGAACAATTTTAACGTGTCATCACCGCACACAAAGGGTGCATACAGTTGCCAAAAAGAACTGACGGTACAGGGTTATAGCACTGGGCATTTGCGGCCAATCTTTCCTTTGAACTTTGTCTTTCATCGGCAATCCAGAATATTTTGGGATAATTACCATCATCGTCAATTCGTATGATAATCGAAAGAACACTTTGGATAATTATTATTACCGTCAACGTTTCCGACAGCTGGAACTCGTGATCACAACGCGAAATGAAGTAACCACTGAAGTCGCTTTGAAATCTAGCGTCGTAAACATTTCGGAGAATTTAACACAGACATTTCCAGCATATTGTCAAAAACTATTAACAGCAAAATAAGAACTCTTGGCGACGGATTAATAGGCACATATTTGTCGGCCAACCAGTTACACATTAATTTTTTTGCTCCCATCGTCATATTTATTGTTGTCGGGTGTTACGCAATTATTTGTATGTGGTCCAGTGTTTGTCAAGAGTAGGGGATTTTTGTGTTGTTTCTCGAAGGCCGAGACACAGGGCGAAAAGTTACTTTCTGAGGTGCACCATATATAATGTCTGGGAAGAAAATCGAAAGGTCGGTTTATTTGGTTCTGCAGGGACGGTCCTGAATTATATAACGTGCCAGTTTGTTTGACGTCAGATTTCTGTATAATTTTATGCTATAATTTTTTTTTCTTCTCTTTCTTCTTTTCGTTATATTTACATATGATATTTGTTGTGGTTGGATATATGTTATTATTGTGATCTTTCGTAATTTCTGCTGTCTAGTGGTCTTTGTCAGTTTATATATGACGCGCACTGTGGGTGTCCCTACACAAGCTTGTGGTTGTTACTGTGGTTTATTTCTTTGTGATCAACGTCTCCGTGTACGTGGCTTGTGAGTCTAACGTTTTTATAGACAACATTTAGTGTTATCATTCATTCGTTTTGTATATGTATTTATATGTATGTTTAACAATATTTCCAGAAATGTTATACAACTATTGGTCATAGATATATAGATATAAGGGAGTATAGGTGATACTTCCCCCCTCACTACCTAGTGCTTATAGAGTGACTGGATGAGTACAGAGTGATATTTTAGCACTACGAAGTTACGTGCACAAGGAGTGGTAGTGTACGTATTGAAGGCACACAAAGGACTAGTAGCAGAGTCTTGACATTTATAGTTGGCTGACAGACAGCAACGTGTCCGCAAGTACAAGATGCCTACTTTAATGGACTATATTGAAGCAGGTGAACGAATAGGCCTGAAAGGTAAAGAGTTACAGGAGTATGCCGAAGCAAAAGAACAAAAACAGACGGAAAGAGAGGAGAGGCATAATGAACGTGAGGCAAAGCGTCTACAGGAAGAGAAAGAGACGCAAGTAAAGTTAGCTGAAATGGAATACAAGCGTCTACAGGAAGAGAAAGAGACACAAGTGAAACTACAAATGGAACAACTAGAACTTGAAAAGTTAAAACAAACAAATGCCCTGGAAATTGAGAAAGAGAAGATTAAGATGGAAGCTGAAATTGCTCTAAGAAAACTAGAACTATCTTCGAAAGGTCAAAGTGAGGAAAGCAGAAGACCTTTACAGTCATCACAACGATTGAAATTGCCATACTTTACGGACCGGGATTGTCTTGAGGCCTATCTTTCGAGATTCGAATCATCTGTGAAAACTCTAGGGATCCCGGAAGCAGAATTTGGGTTGCGACTTGGCGAGTTTCTTACGGGCAAGGCACTAGACACCATGTTCAATTTACCTGTAGAAGAAAGGAACAACTACACTATATTACGTCAACGTTTGCTGACAAAGTTCCAACTCACTGAGCATGGATATAGGACAAAGTTTAGACAGTTAGTGCCAGAGACAAATCAAGATTTCACAGACTTTGTTAACACTGTAAAGAATACATTTAACAAATGGATGGAGCTTGCAGAAGTAGGGAAAGATTTTAATAAATTAGTAGATCTAATGTTAAGAGACAAGGTAGTATCTGCATGCAATTCTAATTTAGTGGCGTTCTTTGAGGAACGGAAGCCAAAGGACATAGACACAATGTCTCAGTTAGGGCAAAACTACATGACTGCACATCCTAACGTATCTATTGGAAAACTAATGAGTGAGGAAATAGTCTGTGCAGCGTACACTAAACATGACCAGAATCCAGTCATCAGACCAAGGGCGAAAAGTGTGGATTCAGCACTGAAAGGTGAGCAGCAAGAACTTCAAGATAATGGTTTCCGAGGAAACAATGTTGGTAGAGTAGGACGGTACCCATATAGAAGAGGGAACTTCCAGAGACGTCCAAATTATGCCGGATGTTGGAATTGTGGGAGCTGGAGACACAAGGCAGCACAGTGTGATGCACAACCATCAGATGGACCAACGAACAACACTAAAAGGGAGATTACTTGTTTCAAATGTGGAAGGAAGGGGCATGTCAGTCATCAATGTAGGATGAGAGAAACAGAGCACTCAAATGCAGCGCAAGTAATTGAGACGCTGAACAATGAAGATTGTAGTGGGTGCAAACCTCTTTTTGAAAAAGACAGTCAGCCAGTCCTAATATGTGGTCATACAGTGAAAGCAGGATCAGCAGTACATGAAGGAGGAAGTTTGAAGCTGCATCAGGGATTTGTCAATGATAGACCAGCGTTAACAATTAGGGATTCCGGATGTACATCTATCGGAGTGAGGAGAAGTTTAATAGATCCCTCGGATTATACAGGGAAAAAGATTAGATGCATAACATTCAACGGCACAGTAGAGTTCTACCCAGTAGCCATAATAACAGTAAAAACACCATATATCACTGGAAGAGTGACAGCGTGTGTTTTGGACTCACCAGTGGCTGATTTGATCATAGGAAATGTTATAGGAGTTAAAGATTGTACAGAAGAGGAAGTAGTTTATTGGGACCAAAAATATAGTGTAAGCAGTAATGAGGTAGTTACCACAAGAGAACCTAAATTAGAGAGTATAGTTGAGATAGAAGAGGCACTTGAAGTAGACACAGGAACTCAGGACAAGGATAGTACAGCTGAGCAGATGAGAATGGATCCCAAATATAGTGCTAGTGAATCCCAGAGACAAGATACTACTCTGAACAAATGTTCCCAAGGGTGTAGGAGAGTAGAACATAGGCAGTCAAAGAAAGGTAGATGGTGCTTCGAGAGGAAGAACAATGTTCTCACTCGCAGGTTTTCAGATAGTGGAACTGCACGTGGGCAAGGAGCAGTACCTTTAGCACATAGAGACCGATATACTAGAACAGCTCAGGATAGTGCATGTGCAGGGCACATAGGCATAAGGCGTATGCAGCAGAAAGCAAGGTGCCAGGTATATGGGCCAATATTGAATAAAGAGTTCAGACTAAACAGAGACTCAAGTGTAACGGTGCAATATGCAGATAGGAAAGTTGAGTCAGGTCAAAAGAGTTTTCGCGACATTACTGACCCAGGGCTAGGGATAGCAAACAGATGTTGTAATTGTAGAGGTACCATGAGTCATGGGTACATGAAAGGTAGACACAGCATCGACAGTAATCAGAGGTGGGTTAATGCAAGAACAGAACCACCTGATATAGGGTCGGTACACAAATAGTATTGTGTGGTCGTGAAGTAGTAAGAGACCTGTGGGTACATAAGTATAATGCTTTCCTATGATGTATTATTATTATGTGATGTATTAGTTCATGCATTGATACACAAGATAGATGGTTGTACTTATGTGTGATGAATATAGGAGTGTAATATGAGCATTTGATGTATTATGTAGTGTGGTAGCTAGAGTAAGGTGCAGCCATACTTAGGGCTACCCAGGCTATATGTCTGGGTCACATGTTTAGTAAGTTTTAGTCTCCCAATATTTGAAAACGAAGTTTTCTTTTAAGAGGGGGGTGATGACATAAGCCTGGGTCATTGACATTGAGTTGAGTGACCGGGCATGAGGAAGAATGGAGATGAGAGTGGGAGACAGTAAAGCGACTGACCTGGCTATGAGAAAACAGCCAGTCCTGAGAAATAAAATAATGGGAAGGGTGAGCGTGGACCCCAGGGGATGGGGGAAGGACAGTTTAGTTTTGTGTGAAGTCAAGGGACTTCAGGACAGTTGATGGGTAGATACCGAACTGTTCGGTAGTCTAAAGGGAAGCGGAGTTAGAGAGCTCCGTGTTGTGTTGTTCTCCGAGTTGTGAAGACAGGCCTGAACCCAGAGTGGGTTCTGTAGCGAGTGTCGGCCTAAACCCAGAGTGGGTTGCATAGTTGAGCAGTGGCTCCAACCCAATGTGTGGGTTGTATTGTGGGAGATCCAGCCGTGGATAGTAGCTGGATTACCTGTCTTGTGGAGTTGATAAGAAGCAGGCCGTGAGAAGGCATTGATGTGTGCTGGTTAAATTGTGAGGAGGATATTTATAATCTATGGATTACATTGTTTCTGGATATATACATATGTTCCGTGAGTCTGTGTTATTTTCTGTAATAAAGGATTATGTGCGCCAACTGAATCTTGTTTCATGACTGGTGAATATGCACTGCGGGGGTGAGTTACATTGCAAGACAGATATCTCCATTGACACCCCATGAGTATCGTTACCTAGACAACGACCATCACACAATAATATCATGAGCATATCATCGTAAGAACTTCGTGATATTATCATCAAGAACGACGTGTGACAGAAGCCAATGAGGAAATCATTAAAGAAGCCAGTGAGGAAGCTAATGATGAAACCATCAAAGAGTCCCAAGAAGAAGCTAATGAGGAAACCATTAAAGAAGTTAGTGAGGACACCATTAAAGAAACCGATGGAGAGGAATAGTGAGGAAACCGATAGTGAGGAAACCATTAAAGAAGTTAGTGGGGAAACCATTAAAGAAGCCAGTGAGGAAACCATTAAAGAAGCCGACGAAGAAGCAAGTGAGGAAACCATTAAAGAAGCTGGTGGGGAAACCATTAAAGAAGCAGATGAAGCCAGTGAGGAAGCCAGTGAAGAAACCATTAAAAAACAGTGAGCAAGCCAGTGAGAAAGCCAGTGAGGAAGCCAGTGAGGAAACCATTAGAGAAGTTAATGGAGTAGCCAGTGAAGAAACCAATAAAGAAACCAACGGAGAAGCCAACGATGAAGCCAGTGAGGAAACCATTAAAAAACCAATGAGGAAGCTAGCGAGGAAGCCAGTGAAAGAGCGACCTGCCCCTTGACCTGATGTGAACTAATCACTCACTCAACTAATTGTTTCCTTCACTCCGCAAACGACGCCGAGTCATAATTAAACGTCACTATAAGTCTTTTACTCTCGCTCTCTCTCTCTCTCTCTCTCTCTCTCTCTCTCTCTCTCTCTCTCTCTCTCTCTCTCTCTCTCTCTCTCCCCCCTCTCTCTCATCATGTTCCTCTTGTACCTTGCGGTGTCTAGGTGAAGTATAAACAGCACGAGAGTACCCGCTTATGGGCTTCATGTATCGATATTCCCATGGACTCTGTTATTCCGTACGTCCATCGGCCTCTTCCTCTGTTTCCCTCTGGTTTGTACATCATTGCTTGTTGTGGTATGCTGTTGACTGGTAACCTACTTGAATGGCCAAACCATTTGACATGCTGCTTTCTAATAAAATCTAGTGCAGTTGCAACCCCCACTTTAGTCCTGATTTCTTCATTTCCGATCTTATCTCTTCTTGATACATTGAGTATTCTTCTCAGGAATCTCATCTCTGTTGTTGTGATTTTTCTTTTCTCTTTTTCTGTCATTGTCCAGGTTTGGCATTGGTAACATAGAGTTGGTAGGAAGATTGTGATGTAAAGTGCTTTCTTAGTAGTTATTGATACATGTTTGTTCTTTAGTATGGTGCCATTTGTCCAATGAGTTGGTTTGCTTTGTTGCATCTATTTTCGATCTCGTCTTCTGATTTGCCATTTGATAATATTATACTTCCTAGGTACTTGAAACTCTTTACTTGTTTCAAGGGATGTTCGTTTAGGTGAATTGTTGTTGTTTGTTCTTCTTTAGTTATAGTCATTACCTCTGTTATACTTGTGCTAATTTTCACGTTATGTTCCCTATACATTTCGTTTAGACTATTCATGTGGTCTTGTCATTCAGCTTCTGATTTTGCTATTTGTGCTTGGTCGTCCGCAAACAGGAGTTCTCTAATGGTTAGATTTGCAGATGCTTCTTCTTCTGTGTTCTCGTCATGCGGTGTTCTTGCGGTCTCTGTTTGGCTGGTTTCTTTACATATGCTGTCTATATATGTTATAAACAAGAGAGGGGAAAGGACACAAGCTTGTCGTACTCTGGATCTTATGGTGAAGGGTTCTGAGTGTCCTCCAGTTGCTCTCACTATGCATTCACTGTTGTTGTATAAGCTTCTATACAGGTTCATTACATGTGTACTCACTCCATATAGTTTAAGGATTTCCCACAGCTTGTTTCTATCTACTGTATCAAATGATTTTTCTTGGTCGACAAAGGCTAAGTAGAGTGTTTCACTGCATTCGATTGATTTTTCTATAAGTTGTCTAAGAGGAAAAATGGAATCTGTGCCATCTTATTGCCCGCAAATATGTCCAAGAGGTAGTCAGAAAGATAGTGAACGACTAATGAAACGAGGAATAGGGAACCTCAATGGTACAACAAACACACGACAAAGCCAAGACAACATACGCTCGTATATCAAACAGCAAACACACAAACACATCGGACCGTAATTATGGGGCTTACAAACTCTTTAAGTAGCAGGTACTGTACAAAACGACGCTCTAGTCACACTATGCCGAGAAACTTCTCTATCTGACGCCAGCGAATCCACCTTGTTGTCTAGAATGAGAGATTTGGAAGTTAGAATTGGCACAGCCAAACATTAGAGGCTCATCGGGACAATGAGGGGGCCTCGTCAAACAACACATAACTGACACTATTAGCCGCCGGACGCTGATGCATATGTTGGGAGGAGGATCTGAGCAAATATGGACTTGTCCGGAGTTCAGGGATGATACCCCCACAGTAACTAACTAACCAACCGACCGACTAACCGACCGACCAACCAGCTAACTAACTAACCGATCGACCGACCAGCTAACTAACTAACCAACTAACCAACCAACTAACTAACTAACTAACTAACTAACTAACTAACTAACTAACTAACTAACTAACTAACTAACTAACTAACTAACTAACTAACCAACTAACTATCTATCTACCTAACCAACCAACTAACTATCTACCTAACCAACCAACTAACTATCTACCCAACCAACCAACTAACTAACTGACTAACTTCTCTATCTCTTGCCATTTCTCTCGCGTCTTGCGTCTTCATAGTATATTACAATCATTTAAATAAGAAACATAATTGGTCAGTTCCTTTCTGTTATGCGTAATACGCAGAACAATCAAGTGTTGGGAGAACCCCTGAATATATTTCATACACTATTTCAAAGGCAGAACGAAGTCCATAGCGATTACACACACCAGTTGGCAAGGCACTTGATGATAATAATGATGACGATGATGATAATGATAACGATGATGAAAATGATCACAATGATGCTGGTGGTGATAATGAAACCGATGATGATGGTGATGATAATAATGACGATTATAATGATAATAATGATAACGATTATGACGCTGATGATGATAATAATAATAACGATGATGATTATGATGATGATGATGATTATGACGACGATGAGGATGACAATGATTATGATGAAGATGGCAGTAGAAAAAAAGTATTGCATTCGTGCAGACATCCAATCTGGTAATTAGTAAAGATATAAATAAACCAGTAAACGTTGTCATAAAGATAAAAGCGCTCGCTTTTAAACTTCCGGCGCGCTGATGGCGAGGTCAAGCATCCAATCCCTACACTGGCTTTAAGTTAGACTTGAACGCTGAATTCTCGCGCAGAAATCAACGACAAACTACTGAGCGTAAAATTGCATGACAAGATTCTCTCGGTTGATAGCAAAGGATATGCACTATAAACTGAACCAGTGCCGAAGGATAGTATATCGCCACATGTGACTTCCCATTTGGACAGAAGGACGATATATCGCCATACTAGGGTCATTGTTTTATTTGCTTTGTTTCCTGGCATCTTCCGCAGTTATAATGCTCAGTGAGCGGATATGTATATTATAATAAATGTTCATTTGATTGTGTACCATGTTTGGACCAAATCTACTATTTGTTTAACCTTGAATCGGTTAACAGAAAATAAATATATTGGTCAGCACGCAAGTTAGAGATGAATCAATGCACACAAGTGACATGCAGCTTTCTAGTTTTATGATAACGCAACATGACACACATTAAAGTAGCGTGTTTGGTTATGTGTCTTAATAGTCATGGAGCGCATTCAGGAAACATGCAATGGTGGGCGGTTATGTTATGGAGGTTTGATAAGGAGCAACATGATGTTATCACACAGGCAACATGTGATAGCACATGCAAGTAGCAAACATCAGTGATGATTATTTTTGTCTCTAATAAACTATGCATACTTGATAAAAGGAGAATATTCTCCTTTTGCTGCTATAGCTTAGTTTGCTTCAGCTGTTTCTTCTACTTCTTCTTATTTCTTTCTTCCTCTTTCTGTCTTCTGCCTCCGTCTTTCTTCCCTTTTTCTTTCTTCTTTCTTCCTTCCCCATTCCTTCTATTTTCCTCCCCGTCCTTCATTTCTTCTCCTATTTCTCCTCCATCTGCTTCTTCTTCTTCATTCTACCTTGTTCATTTTGTTTCCTAATTCTTAATTGTTCCTTCTTCTTCTTTCTTCCGTCTCCTTCTTCACTCTTTACTTTTCCTCTTTTCTTCATCCTCCTCCTCCTCCTCCTCCTCATCCTGCTCCTGCACTTGCTCCTCATCTGCTCCTGCACTTGCTCCTCCTCCCCTCCCCCTCCTCATCCCTCTTCTTCTTCTTCTTCTTCTTCTTCTTCTTCTTCTTCTTCTTCTTCTTCTTTTTCTTCTTCTTCTTCTTCTTCCGTCAATCTTCTTCATTATTCCTTCTATTTCTTTTCTGTCTGTCTGTCTGTCTGTCTGTCTGTCTGTCTGTCTGTCTGTCTGTCTGTCTGTCTGTCTGTCTGTCTGTCTGTCTGTCTGTCTGTCTGTCTTCTTCTTCTTCTTCTTCTTCTTCTTCTTCTTCTTCTTCTTCTTCTTCTTCTTCTTCTTCTTCTTCTTCGTCTCCTCCTCCTCCTCCTCCTCCTCCTCCTCCTTCTTCTTCTTCTTCTTCTTCTTCTTCTTCTTCTTCTTCTTCTTCTTCTTCTTCTTCATTTTTCTTCGTCTTCCTCCTCCCTCCCCTTTTCCCTCCTCTCCTTCTTCTTTCTCTGCTGTTTCATTTTCTTCTCCTTCTCCTTCTACGGACACACCCTATCGTACATTTAGTGATAATGTTCCCGATGTCCCCCTGTTTCCTTCAGATTATAGATTCCTGTATGATAAAGTGTTCGAGCAAGCAATCCCAACATATAACCAATAGCAAATTACTTTGGAAGCTTTTGGCTTTTATGCTGTTACATGAAAGCACCAGTGTGCGAAGGACAACGATGGAACACTGGTTAATGGGTTTACTTATAAAAACTGTTGTTTGGGTTCAATCCAATATCTATCATGGTCCAACCGCTGTCTTACACACACCAAAGGAGAGAATCGTTCAGAAATATCGCTTTCACATAAATTCGTGAAGCTTGGTAACAACTTCACAATAGTGCTGTTTTGTAGGTTCTTTACCCAGCTCAGATCGATTAAGACTTAAAAGCAATATGCTCTGACTTTCTATATTTCTGATCTTACGTACATTGTGTCCTGAGATCAGTCGCATTCTAAAAGATAACATAATGATGGCAGGAAAAGGTACTTTTTTTAAAGTTAACTGGCTCAATGTAAAAACAGTAAATAATATAAATGAAGGCGCAGTACCATACAACACATTCACATAAGTATAATTACGCCAGAGGAGAGTATATAACCAGTGCAACGTACAGTGAATTTAGAAGTATAGTAACAGTACAATATAGTATCACCAGGATAAAGTACAAGAAACAGCACAACGTGTAGTGAAACAGGAAGCATATATAAATAAACAACAAAGTAAACCAAATCAAGAAACTATAAGGACATATAGCAAAACTAGTTGAAACTAGTGTTTACAGTGATACTGTGAAATATCAAGCACTGGGAAATCCTCGAGGCGACTAAAATATCAGGACTTATATTCACATTTATTGATCGGTTCTCACAGAACTAGAGGAAGGAAGTAGAGATTATGTGACAACTAAGACAATATACTAATTGAAAGCCGTACTTTGGCCAATCTACTATATACAAACTGAAATATATACTGTGGCTAATCTAATCTCTACTTCTTCCCTCTACTTCTTCCATCTTCTTCTTCTCTCTACTTCTATGACTGCCCATCATTATTTTTCATTTCTAGTGCCATTATTCCCTATTGGAATATAGGCCATCAACCACTTCACGCCAGGCCTGTTTTTTGCTATCTCCTGTAGCCACATTCACGTCTCCTCCATTTGATTGCCTCCGTGTCTAAATCACTTATCCGTGCATTGTAGTACTCCCACTATTGCTTTTGCCATATGTGTTCCAGAAACAGAAAATTGTAATTATACTCTTTGACTACCGAAGACACAAATATTAGATTGCATGATTTATTGCCTGGCATATTTTACCGCGTCTCGTCAGATACATAATGCAGAATTCACACAACATAAATTAAAATAACTAGATAAATCCTTCAAGCTGAAATATACACATGTTCGCTCAGTAATGTCATTTGTCTACCAAGGTAATTTTAAACTGATTAACATGTCTGTCTGTTTGCACAAAACTGGCCTATGTAGATTAATCATTAAGGCTTCTGCAAACTGTAACAAGCGACTATTTTGTGTGTTAAACAACACGCGAAATTCACTGTCTCTTTCAATCACATGGCCGCTTTTCAAGACGTGCCTCGCAGTCGACGAAGCGGGAAGGTTCCGGTGTGTCGGCCTCCCTAAGCTCCCATCGCCTGTTGTAGTATCTTGTCAATCCAATTAGGTATATGTTCAACCACTCTGTTGTTCAACTGCCGCTATGTTCTGCCGATGTAGGTAGACTGGCACCTTTAAAATTATTCTCTGTTATTATTTCTCTACATCCCTTTTATTTTTCCCTACAATTATACTCTTTTTCAAGGTTTTCTTAATATGTGACCTATACAGCGCCAGTGTGTTTGTCTTATCTCTTGATTCGTTAGAATATGTCCACTTCTCTCTCCAAGCTCCAAATTAGTAATTCTGTGATACCATTTTAATTCATCTATTCTACACAGACTCCAGTTAGTGAATGTGTGTAATTTATTAGTAATTCTTTTAGTTCTTCTGTTTCTGACCCATACAGTAGTACCGATTTAACACAGGAGTTCAACAATCTAAGTTTGGTGGTAGGTTTAATTCCTAGTTAATGAATGTTTATAATTTATTAATAATTGATTTAGTCGTTATCAATGATTCTGATCCACCCAACAGCACTGAGTTAAATTTAGAGTTAACTAATCTAACTTTGTTACTAAGGTTATGAATGCAATTCGTAATCCCGCATACCGAGTTCGAGGGAACGAGTTGCGTTGGTCCCCATACAAAGGTATGAGTGCCGGTCTTTCAGAAAGCAATGGCATACTACTGAACGTAAACTTGCCAAGAAATCACAAACAGGGGTTTATTGCCACGTCCTGTAAATGATATGCAACTAACTTAAAAAAAACACAACACACAACGGTTCGTTTTTGCTTATAAAAGAACACAATAAATAATACGATATGTAAGAACAAAACCACAACAAACAGAATAAAAATAGCAACCTGAGGATGAAGGACTTGACGTCTTTGATGTATTCTCGCTGCAGTCGCCTTTACTTGTGAGATAACTTGAGCTGGGGCCTTCTTTCTGTATCTTGGGAACCTTCGGCAAATCAGCGGCGCATTTAAGTAAACTGTAGACGGGGTCGATTTCTTTAGCTATGGAAGACAGATGAAATATGTTTTATATTTTGGGACTATGGGAGGCGGGTGAAATATGTTTTGTCTTTCCTTATATATGTGGTATAAAATATCAGCATATTACGCAGCCACTACCATTATTGCTATCATTATCACTACTACTATAATTACTAATACAACAACAAAAACAACAACTACTACTACTACTTCTACTACTACCACCACCACCACCATCACCATCACTACTACTACTACTACTACTACTACTACTACTACTACTACTACTACTACTACTACTACTACTACTACTACTACTACTACTACTACTACTACTACTAAAAAAAACAGGACATTACTGTCAACATCAGCATCTTTCAGCTGATTGTTGATTTCTTGGCAAGATTACGCTCAGTAGTTTGCCATTGCTTTCTGAGCGGCCGGCTCACATACCCCGTAAGTTACCGACGAGATTCGAACCACTGCTGATTCTCACCGTCGTCACGTTACTTACGAGAGTATACGAGATTACGGAGGAAAGTCGCTAACCTTTAGGCCAGGAAGCCGGCACTACTACTACTACTACTACTACTACTACTACTACTACTACTACTACTACTACTACTACTACTACTACTACTACTACTACAAATAATTATAATCACTAAAACAGTACAAATATCTCCCCGCTCCCTAACACACGAGACATCAGTACCGCCATCGTCTCCATTATTGTCATGTTAACATCAATATTTGTAAAATACAAAGCATCCATTCCCATCAACTTCCCCTCCTTCTTTCCTTCCTTTCTGTCATCCTTTATTTCTTTCATCTTCACTTCTCCTTTACTCCCTTCCTGCCTGTGTCTTCACACCGCTTCCTTAATTATTTCATTCCGTTCCTCAAATTTCATTTACTCGCTTCCTTTCTCAATTCCTTTGCCCTCAAACCATAACTATTCATTATCCTGTGCTGTATTTCTTTCTCGTGTTTTTTTCACCACTATTTCTGAACTAAATCATCAGACTTGTTTGCCACAGGCGCGTTACCTGTTCAAGTTTCCATAAAATTGTCTGTCTGGCTTCGACGTCCCACTCCACCGGTTCTCAAACAGTGGGAAAGGCTACATTGCCCTATGTGTGCAAGCTTCTTTCTAACTACTCTAAGTCTACTGTTTTTCCCCTACTCATTCTATTCTCTCTCCACAACCTCTCTAAAGCAGTGATTCTCAACCTTGTTTTTTCTAAAATCCCATTCACCCCTTCACCATATGTTCAGAATACCATTCCCCCCTTTCGTATTTCCTCCCTATAAATTCCCCCTGCCCCTACATAGTATGCGTAAAAATGGAAGCTGAATTTAATAACACATACTAGAAAAAGTCTTGATCTCTACACAACACGTGATTTGCGGGTCTACTTACGTTATAAAACTAATTTCAGAAGGGCGAGAAGTACAGAACCGTAAAAGTATGGAAGGAAAAACAATATCAAGTAATCGGTTCTTGTATTAACGCGATCTTGAATTAATCTTAATTCTCCACCCCCACCCCCCACCGGAAACACTAAAATCTCCCCTTGGGGGGAATTCCCAACTGGTTGAGAACCATTGCTCTAATGTCTCTCTACTTTCTCACCCTAGTACCTCTCTACTGTCTCTCCAGCTTCGCTGTCTTTACTCTCTCTATTGTCTCTCCCTCTTTCTATATTAACTATAATTTTCCCTTACTCTCTCGCCTTCTCTGTTTCCTCTCTACTTCCAATTTTCTAACTCTTTCTCTCTTCACTCTATACTTTCTCCCCTCTCTCTACTCTCTACCTTTCTGCCCATCTCATCTCCACTTTCTCTCATTATTCTATCACTATGCTTACCCTACACTCTCTCTCTCACTACTTTTTCCTTTCTCTTTCTATACTCTCTCTTTCTCTATCCACTCTCTACCCTTAATTTCTCTCACTACTTTCTCTCTCTCGCTCTCTCTCTCTCTCTGATTATTTTCTACTCTCTCTAACCCTCTGTTCTCTCCCTCTCTCTACTTATTATCTATTCTCTCTCTACTTACTCTCTATCCTCTCAATATATATACTCTCTCCTCTCTCTAACTCTCTAGTCACTCTCTACTTCCCACCTCTCTATTCGCCATCTTACTCCACACCCTATCCGTCTCTTGTAACTTTTTCTCGATACGTTCGCCGCCTAACTCTCCCCTCTCTATCTCTCTACCCTCGCTCTCTTCCCACTCTCCCTAGGTCTCTCTCTCTCTCTCTCTCTCTTTCTCTCTCTCTCTCTCTCTCTCTCTCTCTCTCTCTCTCTCTCTCTCTCTCACTAACACACAACTTACACGTCTCTGGTGGTTTCTCCTCGGTATCTGAATCTTTCCTCTTGATCACGCTCCCTTTCTTGGACTGTGGGCATAAACCAGACAAGAAATAACGCAAAATACAAGACATATAATAACATACATAACATAAATGGAACAAAAAACCTTCATACGTATTTATAAACTTGCTTAGTTCTCTCTATGTGTAAGCATATATCTTTTGTATAGAAACTTTAGTGTTTTATGTCTGCAAATAAGGTCTTTCAAAAAAATAAATCAATCAATGTTGCCATTTCTATCTACTTCCCAGCGTATGACGCCTGGATCTGATGCACACTATTTTATTTGGAGTCAACACGTCTACTTTTTTAGATCCCAACCAAGGAATAAACCAAGGAACCAACCAAACAATCAAGCAATCGACCAAGGAATTAACCAACCAAACAACCAACCAAGGAATCAAACAACCAACCAAAGAATCAACCAATCAACCAAGCAACCAACCAAGGAATTAATCAATCAACGAACCAAGCAACCAACCAAAGAATCAAGCAAGCAACCAAGTAAACAACCAAGTAACCATCCAACCAAGCAATCCATCAAGCAAGCAAACAACCAACGAAACAACCAAGTCACCAACCAAGGAATCAACCAACCAAGCAACAGCCATGGAATCAACCTACCAATCAACAAAGCAGCCAATCAAGAAACCAACCATGCAGTCAACCAATCATCTAAGAAAAGAAAATCCAAGCAACCAACCAATCAGCCAACTGTCATGAGCCAAATGTCATCTGTCATCTACTGCCTACAGCATCTTGCGGCGGGGAGTGGGGAGGGGGCTCGACCCTGAGGAATTATGGCCGCCTGGCTAGTGCAGTCGCCTCGAACTGTGCAGGTTAGGGTTTCCTTTTGTGCCCACGAATGAGCCAACAAACAAATCAGAGGTCATTTCAAGGATTGGCAGAAGCGACTCTGCGCTGCCTTCCCACCGATGACTCCTTTCCAGGGCTCAGACAACCCGTACGCCACTGCATTGGATGTAGAAGTTAGTCTTCCTGACGACTGGCAACCAACCATCAAACTATTCAATTATCCCGAGCCATTCCTGGTAACAACGGGACAGTTAGCGTAGTTGATAGGAGCTACGCTGAAATTGTCTGAAACTCTGTGGGACGATGGTTCAAAGCCTGCGCTCGTCGTCTCGCTAAGTGCCGGAAATATTGGCCTGTATTTCTCCGTGCGTTCAGGTTTACAGAACGTGGCGGCCCTATCGCATCACCCACACGTAATATGTTCCTGGCTCGGTACATGTTCGGTAAAGAGGTCGGCATGACCGAATGGACAAGAGCGCTCGTTCTTAAACATCCGGTGTGCTGATGCCGAAGTAGCGGGTTCAACCCCTACACCGGTCATTTGGACTAAAATGGTGACTCCTCGTCCTTGACTTTGGGGATGTAAATTACAAGCACCTCTGAAGTAGGAGTGGGATCGCCTGATGGCGAGGTGCTCTGATAATAGGGAAAAGTAATCCACGCTCGAAATTCAGTCCAGTGCTACTAGAAGTAGTGTGTAAGGACGACGCAAGAGTTCAAAGCGAGCGAGCGCAAACAACAACTTTTGTAACGGAAGCCAATCACAGACAATGAGCAGGTTAGTGAGGAATTATGGGAAAGCAGATTAGTGAGGAATTATGGGGAAGCTGATTAGTGAGGAATTATGGGGAAGCTGCGGAGATGTGGTTTTACAGAAGAATGATGAGATCATTATGGACGTATAAAATAATTAGTAAAGAAGATTTGTTTAAATCAGGGGTGGCCAACACGAGGCCCGCGGGCCGCATGCGGCCCGCCGGGAGTAATGTTGAGGCCCGCGGAGTGGGAAGCACCGATGCGGTCTAAGCTGTAGCACGCTTGCTTGTTTACTTTAATTAACAAACAAAAAGTTAGGTGCGTGGCCCGGCAGGAAATATTATTTCTGAAATTTGGCCCGCTTGCTGAAAAGGTTGGCCACCCCTGGTTTAAATCATAATGACAACTGGTTTTTGGCATCAGGAGACAGCCCACACGTTTTGGGCATGTCGTGAAAATGGGAAAGATGTAGTACTTTCTGACAACAGGACAGTTGGAGAATATGAGATACAGACGAGCATCATCATCATGCATCATGCTGGTTAGCGTGGGCGGTCATATTATGGCATCTTATATGATCACCAAAGTCGATGATCAGCCCTGCGTTCTTATATCGACCATGCCATTTTGGTTAAGCCATCCAGATATTTACTTCTCTGCCTTTCTTTTGTTCTTTTCCCTTTAATCGTGCCAGTTGTCACAAATTCTCATGAGTTTACGGTTCTCATGTGCTTCTTGTAGGACTTGCTCATTAGTTTTTTCTGTCTGTCCATTGTATTATTTGAATGTTCCTCTGAAACCATATTTCCACTGCCATTATATATTTTTCAGCTTGTCTGCTCACTGCCCACATTTCACACCCATACGAAAGAATAGGTTCTATGTAGCACTTCAACACTCTTTTGCTTGTGGCAATTAACATTCTTTTATTTGTAAATATGTTTTTCATCTTGCTAAAGGCTGCCTTTGTCGTGGCGATTCTTGTTCTATAATCTCTTCAAGGCATCTCCCATCAGAATTTATGACTGTTCCGAGAGTTGTACCCGTTCACATTTTTAAGAATATTCATATTTGCCCTTATATCACATTGTGGTATACCAAGAGGAAACTAGAGCAAACAAGAGCAAACAAGAACACACAAGCGCGAGCAATAACAAACAAGAGCAAGCAAGAACAAACACAAATAAGAGCAAACAAGAACAAACAAGAACAAACAAGAGCAAGCAAGAGCAAACAAGAGCACTAATCAACATGACACGATGAGAAGTAGCAATATTCTATTTTTTCACGGCCACTGAACGAGCCGGCACGACAGGAGATGATAACTCAATTACTCGGCAATGCAGACATTTTCTCCAGATGAACACTCCAGGGAGCCAAAGACTATTCGGTTAATTAGATTAAATAATTTGCAGGTTTTTAATTGGAAATCACAGCAGTGCTGCTAACATGATTTCCCTCATTCGGTTAATTGTCTTGTGCGGGAACTTCGCCCCAATGAGTCTGTCATAATTTCTCTCTGTCATAAGCCAGATTTTCCGCCTCTGTTGCTCTCATCTGTGAATGATCTGTCACATCTTTAACCCATCTACCTTGTTGTCTTCCTCTTCTCGGTTCACCCGTACACTACATTACATAATTATCTTTGCCCGACATTCATGTTTTATTTTTACATGCACAAAATATTCAATTTTCCTCAATATTAAAGTCTTCATAACCAATCTTCTTCATTATTGAATTCTTGTTGGGCATGTGATTTTATTCTCTGTTTCTTCCAATGAATTTTTAATACTCTTCTGTAATTATTTTATTCAGTGTCGCACATGGGCATTTCAGATCGTGAGTTAGATATCCAAGTCTCACACCTGTATGTCGCCACAGGAAATATTCATGCGCATACTAGTGTGTACTTTGTTGTTCCATAAATTTCTGTACGTCAACCAAGCAACCATTCAAACATGGTATCAACCAACCAACCAGTCAACCATCATGGCATCAACCAAGCAACCGACCAACAAACCCTGAAATAAATCAAGCAACCAACCAACCATAGAAACAACCAACCAGTCAACCAATGAACTATGGAATCAACAAAACAACCAACCAACCATGGAATCAACCAAACAACCATTCGGCAATTGCATCAACTAAGCAACCAGCCAAAGAATCATCCAAGCAGCCGATTAAGAAATCAACCAAGAAATTAACCATGCAATTAACCAACCAACCAACCAACCAACCAACCAACCAACTAAAGAATAAATCAATCAGCCAATCAATCAAGGAATCAACTAAACAACCAACGAAACAAGGAATCAATGAAGCAACTAACGAATATCGATACATACATAGATGATATATTTGTTTTAGAAGCGATTCAAGCTATTAATAACTCTTGAGGTCACGATGTTAGATATATATCTTCGAAAAATAAACGGACCCTTTTGAAAACAGTGCGCATTGAAAAAATATTTGGTCTTGTCGAATACCAAAGAATAGACGATTAGAACAAATATAGAGTTAATGCGAACATAAATAAATACATTTATTGCAGACGGCTTTCCGTGGGAAGATGAAATCTGGTCTGATCTGAACACAATGTAAAGGGCTGGCTCTAAACCTCCCAAGAAAGCCAATGTCTCATAGCATTTATGTCTTCCCTATTATATCTCCAATTAGTTTTGGTTCATGATGTTTTTTCTACGATGTCACACTTAGTTAAGTGAATAATTGCCGATAATAATTAAGCAAAATAATTAAGAAAAACTCGGGATAAGAGGCAAACTGTACTTGGTCATATAAGGAGAAGAAGGCGTTGGGAAACATAGATGCGACTGGAACTATCAGCTGTGACTAGGCAGAGGCACATTAAGAGAAATAATGTTGGGTGGATTGAGAAGGTGGCATGGCGGAATATCATAAACAGAACTGATCTGTCGTGAAGCATGAACGAACAAGGCAATAGGCAGCGTACATGATGCTGATGGTGATTATGGTGATGGTGATGGTGGTGATGATGATGGTTATGATTATCATGATGATGATGATGATTATGCTAATAATGATGGTGATTATATGATGATGATGATGGTGACGATAATTATGGTGATGATGATGGTGACGATGATGATGATAATGGAAATGATGATGATGATGATGATGATGATGATGATGATGATGATGGTGATGATGGTGATGTGATGACAATGATGTGATAATGATGATGATGATGATGATGATGATGATTATGGTAATGATGATGATGATGATGGTGATTATTGTGATTATGGTAATGATGATGATGACGATTATGGTAATGATGATGATGATTGTGATATAACTCTTACAACCATCACATCGCTATTAAAAATTCCCCGCACTACTCCTACTATTTACAATCAGCGCCAACAACCACCACCATCATACTCAAAATTCAAATTTGAAGAAGGAAGGAATTAGCGCCGACAATTATAACAAAATGAAATGGGCATGACCCCAACGTGGAAATAACGTGGATTCCGAAAACGATCGGAAATAGTCCTAGGACAGTTTGCAACTAGCGCCGTGATTGGACGTGACATCACAGCGAAAACAAACAGGAACAGGGCTTTAAGATGGAGTGAACCCCTACAAAAAAGTCCGTGTGTACACCAACCCGAACACGAGGCAGAAGAAGGATCACTGTGACTGACGACATGGCAGTATCTACAACCTTAACATTGAATGATAAACTCAAGTTGTGAGAAGAAACAAAATACCAGTTTATAAGCAGCAAGAGAACTTGGAGGAAAAATCCTAGTCTGGTATCCTGAAATCTGTTGTCGTCGTGTTTGAAGTTATTCAGATATAATGACATGTCGACATGATAAGAATGCTTGAAGATCTACAAATTGTTGGAAAAGACTTTAGACTTGCACAATACATATATTGGAAACAACAATCTGCCATCAGAATTGATAACGATGTAGGTCAATATCAGCCTATTAAAAGAGGTGTGAGACAGGGATGCGTAATGTCTCCAGATCTTTTTTCCCTGTACAGTGAAAATATATTTAGAAATATATAATATATGGAAGGAATCAACTTTAGGGGACGATACAACAGTAACATTAGATATGCAGATGATACAGTCTTGATTGCAGACAATGAACAGGACCTGCAAAATTTAGTAGATGCGGTTGTTGCACACTGTGAACAACTAGGGTTAGAACTGAATATTAAGAAGACACAGATTATGGTCGTCATTGGGAAGAAGGAAATACCACAATGTGATATACGAGTAGATGGACATATTCTTAAACAAGTGAATCGATACTGTTATCTCGGCACAGTCATGACATCTGATGGGAGATGCCTTGAAGAGATTACAACAATAATTACCATTGCGAAGGTAGCCTTTTGCAAGATGAATAACATACTGACCAACAAAAAGATATCAATTGAAACGAGAAAAAGAGTGTTGAGATGCTACATAGAACCTATACTTTTGTATGGATGTGAAGCGTGGACAATAAGCAATCAAGCTGAAAAACAGCTAATGGCTGTGGAAATGTGGTTTCTGAGGAAAATGCAAAGGATACCATGGACAGATAGAAAAACCAACGAACAAGTCCTTCAAGAAACAAATGAAGATCGTAAACTGATTAGAGTCATGAGACGTAGACAGTCAACATTTTTTGGGCATGTTATGAAAAGAAATGAATTGGAGAACTTGGTGACTACTGGCAAGATCGAAGGGAAGAGACCAAGGGAAAGACCTAGAAGTAAATACCTGGATGGCTTGGCCACGTGGCATGGTCGAGACAGGAACACAGAGCTGATCCACGACTCTGGTGATCGAGTGAGATGGCAGAACATGACCGCCCACGCTTACCGGCATGACACATGATGGATGGAAGCACAATTTCTTTTTACGAAAGTCATGCTCCTTTCCATAAGATGGTAAGGTGATGTGGTGTAACCATGTGGTTAGTCCTATAGAACTTAATTCCGGAGAGACTAAGACTTTATTCAGATGCCGTAGTTCATGAATAAATTGTACACGAGCTTAAACCATGAGGACGGTTTCTTCCAGTTAAACAACTTATTTAAGATGTAAGCATTAGACCTAGGTTGTACAATTTATTTCTTAAGGAGTTAAACTACATCAGCAGTGATTTAGAAGTTGTGATTAATTTACGATTTAGGAAGCTAAGAATACTTAGTTCAATAAGAAGAAACTATTTTACATGTACCAACACTGGTAAGATGGGAGATGTTCAAATCAATCATTTTAAATACTGAAAAAATAACATGTGGAACCACGAAAAAAACGTAAAACACGGGAAAAGAAAATAAGTTGGTGGCACGCAGAAGTAAATAAAGCTGTAAAAGACAAAAAGGAAAAACATAAAAAGTGGTCGAAGAGCAAACAGGAATGCGATTACATAGAATTTAGAATAGCGAGAAGACATGTGATGAGAATAATAAAGGAAGAAAAACAAAAAGACTGGGAGAAGTATGAAGAAACCCTAAATAAAAACTACAAGGAGGCACCTAGAAACTTCTACAAAAAGATAAGAGCAATCAGAACCAGAGGAGAACCTTTGACCCCACTGAAATAATTAACAGCGAAAATGGAGAACTAATAAGTGAACAAAAACAAATCCTAATAAGATTGAATCAGTACTTCAAACAACTTCTCACCATCCCATCAGATGTCACAGGAATTCAAGAAATCGACACAGATGCCACCTACGAACTAGAACCAGACATACTGAAAGAAGAAATTATAGAAGCCGTCAGATTAGCCCAATTGAACAAATCACCAGGACACGATGAAATACCAAATGAACTAATTAAAGCAGCATGAGAAGTAGGAACAACATGGCTACATAGACTATTCAACCATATTTGGGTAGAACAACAGACACCACGAGACTGTGGAAACGCCATAATTATCCCAAATTGGAAACACAAAAGGCAGCAAAAGAGACTGCACACAATACAGAGGCATTTCACTGTTGAGTCAAACTGGGAAATTATTTTGCAAAATTCTTGAGAAAAGATTACTAACTACTATAGAACCCCAGCTAAGAGAAACACAGTTTGGATTTAGGAAAAACAAAAGATGCACAGATGCCATTTTTGCTCTTAGACAACTTATAGAAAAATCAATCGAATTCAATGAAACACTCTGCTTCGCCTTTGTCGACCAAGAAAAGGCATTTCATAGAGTAGATAGAAACAAGCTGTGGGAAATCCTTCAACAATATGGAGTGAGTACACATCTAACAAACCTATGTTGAAACTTATACAACAACAGTGAATGCATAGTGAGAGCAACTGGAGGACACTCAGAACCCTTCACCATAAGATCCAGAATACGACAAGGTTGTGTCCTGTCCCCTCTCTTGTTCATAACATTTATAGTCAACATAAGTAAAGAAACCAGCCAAACAGAGACAGCAAGAACACCACATGATGAGAACACGGAAGAAGAACCATCTGCAAATCTAACCATTAGAGAACTCCTGTTTGCGGACGACCAAGCACTAATAGCAAAATCAGAAGCTGAATTACAAGACCACATGAATAGTCTAAACGAAATGTGTAGGGAACATAACATGAAAATTAGCACAAGCAAAACAGAGGTAATGACTATAACTAAAGAAGAACAAACAGCAACAATTCACCTAAACGAACACCCCTTGAAACAAGTAAAGAGCTTCAAGTAACTAGGAAGTATAATATCATCAAATGGCAGATCAGAAGACGTGATCGAAAATAGGTGCAATAAGGCAAATCAACTCATTAAACAAATGGCACCAATACTAAAGAACAAACATGTATCAATAACTACTAAGAAAGCACTTTACAACACAATCTTCCTACCAACTCTGTGCTACCAATGCCAAACCTGGACAATGACAGAAAAAGAGAAAAGAAAATCACAACAACAGAAATGAGGTTCCTGAGAAGAATACTCAACGTATCAAGAAGAGATAAGATCAGAAATGAAGAAATCAGGACTAAAGTGGGGGTTAAAGCTGCTCTAGATTTTATTAGAAAGCAGCAAGTCAAATGGTTTGGCCATGCAAGTAGGCTACCAGTCAACAGCATGCCACAACAAGCAATGATGTACAGACCAGATGGAAACAGAGGAAGAGGCCGACCACGTAAACGTTGGACGGAAGGAATAACAGAATCCATGGGAATGTCGATATACGAAGCCCATAACCGGGCACTCTCACGAAGTTTATACTTCACCTCGATACCGCAAGGTACAAGAGGAACATGATGAGATGAGATGAGATGAGATGCTCCTCACTGTCCAATGTGAAAAGTGGAACAGACAGGAGTCTCGGCAATCCAACATCCCGCACGGGTACACTGTGCATAATGCCGCTGCCAGAATGCCAACACAAAAGTCTTCCACGAAAACCACAGTTCATCGTCGATGGAATCGGCAGTCATCAGAAAGACCTCACTGACCCGGGTTTTCTCACATGGCTCTGTCTCTATCCGCAGGGCGATCCGCCGAAAGTGTCGCATTAAGCACGAACTCCATAGCTCCAGCGCCGACTCCCTGGAGTCTCCTGAAAAATGCACTCGTGAACCGCAAAGGCAAATCAGTCAATTCAGCAACAGCCGGTAGCCATTATTTCGAACATGCAGGTCACTGTACAAACAAAGGTGGACACGTAAAAGCATTCCACGTGAACATCACAGCTCAAAGAGTCGCGCCACGCACTCATTCAGTAGCTGGGCGACGGAACCATGTACTACCAGTCCAACACGAGGAACATACGAAATGCAAACAGCAGCCACAAAGATAAATACGCCTAACCACCATGTTGGGGACCGGCAG
Source organism: Cepaea hortensis (assembly GCA_963921405.1). Classification (NCBI taxonomy): domain Eukaryota; kingdom Metazoa; phylum Mollusca; class Gastropoda; order Stylommatophora; family Helicidae; genus Cepaea; species Cepaea hortensis. The sequence goes on from OY992876.1 coordinate 207,957,465, forward strand.
CTACACTCAGAAACAAACTTCAATGTTTAACGACACTTAGTCGTACCACAGACATTATATTTCTACACACAGAAACACACTTCAATGTCTAACGACATGTAGACACGTCACGGACACTACATTGCTGCACACAGAACAAAAACGCCAATATTCAAAGACTTTTAGACATGGCAGAGACATTACCTTTACTCCACACAGAACCAAATTCCAATGCTCCACGACGTTTAAACACTACTCGAACAGTAAAGAGACAACACTTGAACTTACCATCCTAGGTTGCTTGTCATTAGATTTGAGGGACTTGAACGCCTTCTTCCACATGCCTTTGATTGATGCCGTGTGTTTGTTTTTCTCCTCGTCCGTTTCATCGTCTTCATCCAGGAAACCATTATGTTTCGGGGTCAGCATCTCAATCTGAAACATTGTAATACACAGACATCAACTAATTGAACGGAAATAATTATTCGTCGCCCAAACAGATGAAAAGAGGAGTACGGCAGGGATGCAGGTTGTCCCCAAGTCTCTTAAAATTATGCACTGAAAGAATATTAAACAAGTCGGACTGCCTGGACATAAAATTGTTTATGGTTCTTCCATTGATGATAACATCAATGGAAGAACCATAAACAATCTTATGTATGCTGACGATACCGTGTTACTAGAAGAAAGCGAGCAAGAGTTACACAAATCAGTGGAACAAGTAAACGGGCATTGTACTTAGATATTAACATCCCATGTGGCTTATATATTAACATCCCAAAAGACGAAAACTATGATAATTAGCAGTGGAAAGGAAAGGTCATCAATAAACATCACAGAAAAAGTGGAAATACGAGGGTAAGTTAATATGTAAGTCACAGATGGCTGTAGAAAAAACAAAAACTACATACGATATCAACTTAAAACAGTTTATTTTTATACTCACATTGTCCCTTTATTTCTGAACATAATTTCCACCAACATTGATGCACTTATCCCATCGTTTTACCAGTCCTCCCAAACCGGCTGCATAGAACTCTCTGCGACATAGACTGCAACCCCCACACTCAAATACCAAACACATGCCACAGATCAATATCGGCATGAGAAGGATCTGCACGTTTTGTTAAATAGCCACAGGGCTGCCAAGAGTTACCGACTCACATCTAAAGGGTTGTACCACTATCACCCACATCATGGCGCCAACATCACAAACATCATGGCTTCATCAACCACATCATGACGCTAAGACCACAAACATCATGGCTCCATCACCCACATCATGACGTTATCACCACAAACATGGCTCCATCACAAACATCATGACGCTACCACCACAAACATCATCGCTTCATCATTCACATCATGACGTTACCACTACAAATATTATGGCTACACCACCCACATCATGACGCTACCACCACAAACATCATTGCTCCATCATTCACATCATGACGTTACCACTACAAACATTATGGCTACACCACCCACATCATGACGCTACCACCACAAACATCATCGCTCCATCATTCACATCATGACGTTACCATCATCATCAATAAGGATTGATGGTACCCCATGTGCACCTTGTGACATAATCTGTGTCTTCTTTTTGCTAATTGTTAAACCAAATTCAGAACAAGCACTGGAGAATGCAGATAGTAGACATTGCAATTCTTCCTCAGAGTGGGTCGTAACTGCAGACCTCTCCATAGCACAAAGCCTGGGCTAAAATATAGAGATCATGTGTTGCCCATGCAGCATGATCCCTCTCTCGGCCTGCCTAGTTCACTCCAGAGGAAAGGTAACACCCCTACATCTGGAACAAGACAAGCTGCAGAAGCTGCCGGATCAGCAAAGCAATGCTCTAACTGTCCGCCTGTCGGAGCTTCGATCCTAGACCAGTCGCCAACCAAGGCTTAGGGCCTGGTCTGCCCTGCCAATTTTGTCTTTAGCTTGCATTTCCTCGCACCAGGGTAAGGCTTGTACCCTCCCAATTGTGCTCTTCCGCCCGAAGCCGTTGGCACAATGTGGGGTGTCGGGTTTGGTAAACGCCGCCCAACGTTCGGCGCTAACAGAAACCAGGTAGTACCGTCTACTGTTATATGGTAGCTCAGTCATATCTGACTAAGACCTGACTACGAACTGACGTTACCACCACACACATTATGGCTATGTTATATGGTAGCTCAGTCATATCTGACTAAGACCTGACTACCTGACGTTACCACCACACACATTATGGCTATATCACCCACATCATGACGCTACCACCACAAACCCTATCATCCAGATATCCCACCCGAATGCCGGAAAGAAAATGGACAGTATCAGGAGAAAGCAAATATAATCTTATTTTGAATTGTCAAATACAACATGTTAGCCACTGAAACAATGTCAGGACCCAACAGGCGCTCAAGTGCAGGTTATGAAACAACAAATCCTCTTCTCATCGCAGTCAATATAATTCCAAAAGCACATGAAAAGGCACTACTGTTGACATCCATAAATTTCTGATTTCCAAACTCGTGCTATTGACCTCCAACAATTGCTATCTCAACAACACTACTATTGACCCCCAACAATTGCTATCTCAACAACACTACTATTGACCTCCAACAATGCTAACTCACATATACTGCTATTGACCTCCAACAATTGCTAACTCGCAAAATACTACGACTGACCTCCAACAATTGCTAACTCACATATACTACTACTATTGACCTCCAACTATAGCAGCTACCTCATTCAATTCTCCCCCCGACCAATGAAAACAATCCAGAAGAATGGCAATGGACTGTGAAATGAAATCAACTCAACAGCTTTAAAAAGGCCGCAAAAGCAACAAAGAACACAATTTAATCAGTAATCACACACAGACTTGCACTACTAGACATAATGTATTATGTTGTTGTCCACGCGTCACTGACTTCCTGCTGCAGTTGTGAAATTTGAAAGCGATGTTCCAAAGCAATTGAATAACATATTTTGTGATCGCTTAAATGTCTTTACTTTGCTTTTAAATTTCGTTGAGCTTACAGTGGCAGGGACAGGGTTTGGGGATGTTTGCTGTTATTTATGATTATGTTTGTTACTGGACTGCATCACCACTGCCAGCGGTCAGCATGGCTGAAAGGATAATAGCTATGGGTTTTAAACTCCCTGTGTGCTGATGCTGAGGTAGCAGGTTCAACACCTGCACCAGTCAGCTGGCCTAAAATGTTGACTTCTCTTCCTTGACTTCGGGAGGTAAATTACAAGTATCTAAGAAGTCGGAGTGGGTTCGCCTGATGGCGAGGGACATTCGTAATAGGAAACGCTATTCCACACGCAAAATTCAGTCCAGTATACTAGAAGATGATGCGTGATGGTGGAAATGGCGATGTGTTCACATACATCAATTGTGGATGAACATTTACAGCGCAAATTGATCTGATCAGTCACGCTTGCTACCGTCGTGGGTTTTAGCTGTTATGCCTTTGTGAAGCACAGTGTTAATAACTATCGTCTGTCAAGGCGGCAAGATGCCATAAATGATTGATTGCACTTGAAGTTGTAGTACGTGTATGGACTAAACATAAAATCACTACCAGTGTGATTACAACTAGTGCTACATAGAACTTGTACTTTTATATGGACGTGAAGCGTGGACAATGAGCAGACAAGCTGAAAAACATCTAATGGCTGTGGAAATGTGGTTTCTGAGGAAAATGTAAAGAATACCATTGACAGACAGAAAAACCAATGAACATGTCCTTCAAGAAACAAATGAAGATCGTAAACTGGTTAGAGACATTAGACGTAGGCAGTCAAAATTGTGGGCATGTTATGAGAAGAAATGAATTGGAGAACTTGGTAACAACTGGCAAGATCGAAGGGAGGAGACCAACGGGAAGACCAAGAATTAAATACCTGGATGGCTTGTCGAGATAGGAACACAGAGCTGATCCACGACTCTGGTGATAGAGTGAGATGGCAAAATATGACCGCCCAAGCATATCGGCATGGCACATGATGGATGGATAGTGATTACAACTATCGCCAACAATATGGAGAGTATCGTCTCCCAGACAGGTGGCCAGACAGCTTTGAAGAGAGACAGACAGGCAAATAGGTAGGCATATAGATACATAGAAAGAAATATAAATAGACAGGCAGAAAAGTACTCAGAGAACAAGACAGGCAAGTAGGCATATATAGAGAGACAGAAATAAAGACTGGCAGAAGGAAGATAAACATATAGACAAAGAAAGATTGACGAAGAGGAGGATAGACAAAGAGACAGGCGGACTAATGGCGAACTGAAAGGTGGGCAACAGACAGACAGACGGGCTGGCTAGCAGATAGACAGACATACAGACAGGCAGGTAGGCAGGTAGGGAGGTATGTAGGTAGGGAGGTATGTAGGTACGTAGGAAGGTAGGTACGTGGGTGAGTAGAGACAAACATACAGATAGATATATAGATAGAGTAACTTTCAAATGCCGCTCTCCCTGGCCCAGGAGTTAACGTCTTTCTCCGTAATCCCGTATATCCACGTGAGGAATGTAACCTGCACGAGAATCGGTAGCCATTCTCGCCGCGTTGGTAACTTACGTGGTATTTGAGCTGGTCGCTCAGAAAGCAATGGCAAACTACTAAGCGTAATCTTGCCAAGGAATCAACAATCAGTTGAAAGATGCTGATGTTGACAGCGATTTCTTGTAAAGGATATGCGGGGGAAAAAAAACAACTTTCAAATATACAAACAGGTGACAGATACAGTGACAGATATAGTGACAGTTAAGCAGACAGAAAACTAGGTAGTCACACATACACAAATATTGGGCACACAGACAGAAAAATAGATTAACAGATAGGTACAAAAATACAATACTTATATTGACGGGCAACGCATGCAGACAGCAGACCGTTGGCAGACAGATACAGCAATAAATACAACACTTTGTGAAATTTAACGTGAAAAAAATGACACATTTTGTATAATTTCACAACGACAGTTAATTTAAAAATAATTGTGGCACATGTCTTGCCGTTGTGCCAAACAAATTTCTTCTGATGCCGTTTAGCATCCTGTGACATCTTTAGAATATGGTGGCTGTCATAGGCCATATGACAGGCAGATAGAGAGAAACTGATGCGCAAGTACATCAGTAAACATAAGTAGCACATTAGCTGAGATAAGCGCAATGTAGCACTATAAATATACAAGTGCTACGTCATAAAGTTGCGTTAGTTAACAACGCAACTGTGTTCTTATGGACACTTGACCACCAGCTTTCACGCTAGCTAGTCGCTTAGTTGCTCTACACTTACAACAGTACAGTCTGTGCATTAGAACGCTTACTCCTTCACAGATAGAGATAGTCGACATTCATACGCTCACGTACACTTCTTCATGACCAAACATATCATCTGCTAACTGCCGGACGGCCAGTGAGGGTGCTAGTCAATCAAGGTAGGACCTCGTCGGTGCTGATGTCAGATGATCGTGCTGGGACATCGTCTGGACTTGACGGCTGGGGCCGTTAGCTTCGAACACCACACTCGCATGCACTAGGGGCAGCTTCACAACGCTAACAACTGGGTTGTATGATTTGTAAGTGCGTGGCGGGAGCATGAGTCTTTGTCAGTAGCCTGAAGGCTGGCAACGGGAGATTGTTCGTATCCGTTTTTACACATCTACTTGCTGGTGGCAAATAAACGGTACCATTCATTACTCTCATCGATTGTTCATCGTTGGTGATAGTTATTGTCGTCTGGCTGTGAGGCGTTGGATGTGAGGGGCCGACCCATCGGACTCGCTGCAATCTCAGGTGAATCTCCTGGATATCATATTATACCCTAGAGCCTGAAACAGAGGTGGAACTAACGCATCCGCCCTGTGACAGTGGCTTTCCTCAATCATACACCTCTCATGTGATGAGTTCAGAGGGGCTTGAGTTCCAGTAAGACACAAATTATGACTAGACGGCTCGACGAAATGGAAAAGAACAAACACACACAGAGATACAGGACAGAATTTGACCGAAGTCTTTATCAACCAACAGGGAAAAAATATTTCATAACAATGTTTTCCTATAGTGAATTCGATTAATGAAGACACAAATAATAGGTTGTACATTTTATTGCCTAGCATATTTAAATGCATCTCGTCAGGTGCATACTGCAAAAGTCTCATAACATTAAACTGATGCACTGAGATAAATCTGTTTAGCTGAAATATACAACACGCATATTCCCACAGCCATTTAAATTGTCTTCCCCACCAATTTTAATCTAACTAGCATGTACATAGTTGCGCCCTCGCACATACACAATCAAAACAATGTATTCCCTTATTTATGAATATAAATACAGAAGCCACAAACAATATGGTGCACGATTTATTGCCTGACATATTTCGCTGCATCTCGTCAGGTGCATAGTGATAAGACAATTAAACTTAATGTTAGATGTGCACAGTAATAGTAGTTTTACCGACATCCAAACTAGAGAAATTACTACTGCTGTGTACATCTAATATTAAATTTAGACTTCTTAAATTATACCGCCAAACTGACTGAGTGGCCATGGGGAGTCCTCTAGGTCTCATTTTAGTGGACATCTTTATGGCGCACTTAGAAAAACAAAGAGCTTCGTCTATTAACAACCTAGTTCTTTACCGCCCGTGTGTGGATGATATATTATTAATCACAGAGACTAGACAACAAGCAGAACGTTCCACTTCATCATGAACCAAGTCCACAAGAACATCTCTTTGTCTATTGACCAGGCATGCAATAGCATCTTATTGTTCTTATACACCCTAGCCCGACGTCAAGAGCAAGGCACCATCCAAAGAGCAGTCTATCGAAAAAGAACATGAATGAGTGAACACCGGAATTTCAATAAATTTGCACCGATCCAATGTGATCGTGGCCTTGTAAGGACCCCATTTAATTGAGCCAGAAAGATTTGATCCGATGATACACTACAAGAGGAACTGGACGCCCTTAACAAGGTTCTGCAACCTACTGGATATCCAGGCGACTTCATCAAGTCTCACTGCCACTCACCCAACCCACCACCACAGAACCATCAGTCCCCAAAACGCATGTTTTTCCCCAGCTAACCTGTCGAGGGATGACGTTATGAAACGAACACACTATCGACTGTTTCCCCCCAGCTAACCTGTCGAGGGATGACGTTATGAAACGAACACACTATCGACTGTTTCCCCCCAGCTAACCTGTCGAGGGATGACGTTATGAAACGAACACACTATCGACTGTTTCCCCCCAGCTAACCTGTCGAGGGATGACGTTATGAAACGAACACACTATCGACTGTTTCCCCCCAGCTAACCTGTCGAGGGATGACGTTATGAAACGAACACACTATCGACTGTTTCCCCCCAGCTAACCTGTCGAGGGATGACGTTATGAAACGAACACACTATCGACTGTTTCCCCCCAGCTAACCTGTCGAGGGATGACGTTATGAAACGAACACACTATCGACTGTTTCCCCCCAGCTAACCTGTCGAGGGATGACGTTATGAAACGAACACACTATCGACTGTTTCCCCCCAGCTAACCTGTCGAGGGATGACGTTATGAAACGAACACACTATCGACTGTTTCCCCCCAGCTAACCTGTCGAGGGATGACGTTATGAAACGAACACACTATCGACTGTTTCCCCCCAGCTAACCTGTCGAGGGATGACGTTATGAAACGAACACACTATCGACTGTTTCCCCCCAGCTAACCTGTCGAGGGATGACGTTATGAAACGAACACACTATCGACTGTTTCCCCCCAGCTAACCTGTCGAGGGATGACGTTATGAAACGAACACACTATCGACTGTTTCCCCCCAGCTAACCTGTCGAGGGATGACGTTATGAAACGAACACACTATCGACTGTTTCCCCCCAGCTAACCTGTCGAGGGATGACGTTATGAAACGAACACACTATCGACTGTTTCCCCCCAGCTAACCTGTCGAGGGATGACGTTATGAAACGAACACACTATCGACTGTTTCCCCCCAGCTAACCTGTCGAGGGATGACGTTATGAAACGAACACACTATCGACTGTTTCCCCCCAGCTAACCTGTCGAGGGATGACGTTATGAAACGAACACACTATCGACTGTTTCCCCCCAGCTAACCTGTCGAGGGATGACGTTATGAAACGAACACACTATCGACTGTTTCCCCCCAGCTAACCTGTCGAGGGATGACGTTATGAAACGAACACACTATCGACTGTTTCCCCCCAGCTAACCTGTCGAGGGATGACGTTATGAAACGAACACACTATCGACTGTTTCCCCCCAGCTAACCTGTCGAGGGATGACGTTATGAAACGAACACACTATCGACTGTTTCCCCCCAGCTAACCTGTCGAGGGATGACGTTATGAAACGAACACACTATCGACTGTTTCCCCCCAGCTAACCTGTCGAGGGATGACGTTATGAAACGAACACACTATCGACTGTTTCCCCCCAGCTAACCTGTCGAGGGATGACGTTATGAAACGAACACACTATCGACTGTTTCCCCCCAGCTAACCTGTCGAGGGATGACGTTATGAAACGAACACACTATCGACTGTTTCCCCCCAGCTAACCTGTCGAGGGATGACGTTATGAAACGAACACACTATCGACTGTTTCCCCCCAGCTAACCTGTCGAGGGATGACGTTATGAAACGAACACACTATCGACTGTTTCCCCCCAGCTAACCTGTCGAGGGATGACGTTATGAAACGAACACACTATCGACTGTTTCCCCCCAGCTAACCTGTCGAGGGATGACGTTATGAAACGAACACACTATCGACTGTTTCCCCCCAGCTAACCTGTCGAGGGATGACGTTATGAAACGAACACACTATCGACTGTTTCCCCCCAGCTAACCTGTCGAGGGATGACGTTATGAAACGAACACACTATCGACTGTTTCCCCCCAGCTAACCTGTCGAGGGATGACGTTATGAAACGAACACACTATCGACTGTTTTTTTTTCGCTCGTTCGCTTTGAACTCACTACTTCTTGTAGCACTGGACTGAATTTTGCGTGTGTAATAGGTTTCTCTATTACCACTGGCCCTCGCCATCAGGCGAACCCATTAAGACTTCAGAGGTACTTGTAATTTACGTACCCAAGCCAAGGACAAGAAGTCAACATAAAACTAGTAAGCTGTACATTCTCTGCTGCTGAACCAATGATCAGATATAAAACCATAGCGATACCTGTTCCACCTGTGAAAGAACTTGTGTCTTCGTACACCAAATCAAACTGCATTTACCAATTTTAGTGTGAATGTCAAGCTACTTACATAGGTAGATCGGAAAGTAATTAGCAACTCGAGTAACCAAACATGTCACAGTGGGGGTGGACAAGAGAGGTAATCAGTCCTCGGGAATCCCTATAGAGTCGACAGGCTATAAAGCGTCATTCTCGGCCTTTTCTCAACAAGGGGCTTAAGGGTTTTGAACAGGGGCAGTTTCACAATCCGACATCTCGGGTTCGAAATTAGCTTCAGACGATTCGGAAGCAACCCACCTTGAGTTGATTTTTAACAATGGTATAGGATTCTGCAATTCAAATATCTTGGAAGTATGATCACAGAAGATGGCAGATTGGACAGAGAAACCGAAATCAGATGTCAAAAATCTAGTGCACTTACATATCAACTACCACCCTTACTGAAACATCAATATATACCCATGTCCGAAAAACGACAGATAATAAACAGCATATTCACACCAACCCTATGCTACCAATCTCAAACCTGGACTTTATCCAAATCACACGTTCGCAAAATCAACACCTGCGAGATGAGATGCTTGAGGAGAGCTGCCAACCTAACGATCCGAGAGACATAGGCGGTTGGGGCCCATTTTATGCAGACAGAAAGACTTCATTGTAAATAAACGTAAAATTACCTAGTAAATCACAACCAACCAAAAGAATGCTTGGGCTAAGTGTGAAGTCCTGTAAAGGACTTGCAACAAGCTTTAACTACAACATACACACATATATAACTTGTAAGGGTTCAACTACATGTTGGCCATCGCGATAAAACATTTGTTTCGCTTCCTCGGATAGTATGTTACATATTGTCGAGCACAAACTGGCCAAACGGCTCCAACTAACCTATTTGTCACTTCTTCCATCGAAATAATCGATAATGATACAATTAGAACATTCGCCAGGGTAAACTACTCAAGCTTGAACGCTGAAATTTAACTCAATAAAGCGTTAAATATGCCAGCAGCATTGTTTCCCCTAGTTCAGCCATTTTGAATAAAGGATACATCATCGAACTGACAAGAACAATGATGCGATGAAACTTTCAAGCTGATTATTGCCACCTTTAATCTTCCTGTTGTTAATTGCATTCTCAAAGCATTAATGCGATTTGCGTCATTTCATTTGTTCATAATTTTTTTTTTCTGGTGGGGTGGGGGGGGGGGGAGGAGGGGTAGGGGAATGTTAACTTTATTGTACATATCACCAAAAGAACATTACATCATGAGTCGTTGTGACATATTTCAAATATTATCTGCCTATCAACGACACTTGGATTCCCTATTAAACTGTGTATTCAGAGGTCACAATATTAATTCGAGGCCAAGCCCAATTTTCTAACCACAACCTTAAGCCGCCGGTACGTTTCGTTTGAAGTTGACAGGAATTGGAAACTGCGTCCACACGACCATCTGGTTGGTGACAAGAAGACGGGAGATAGCAACACTACTGCTCCCCCTCCCCCACACCTCTTTCTCCAGCCCGGCCCTTTCCGATACACCATCCCCATCAAGCTGTCATGTTTCGTGCTAAAAGTTCGCCTAGGATAGAGGTACATGAAAAGAAATCGAGTGTGTGGATTGAATTGAGAAGTTTTTAAGGTTTTAACATTGAGAACTGTAAGGAGTCTGAGAAATGCTTTTCTAGCGACCAGCTGTATTTTCCGTATTGCACACAGTGGGGTTCTTTGGACTCCAGGATGGTGGACTGTGCCTTGGCCGAAACTGAAGCATAGTACAAATGCTCTAGTTCTCATTTGGAGTGGCTGATTCATTGGCATATGATGAAAAGGATTCACCTTTATATTGCTGTAAGAGCGGAATTTCCTTAATATTATTTGCTCTCCAAGTTTACGACAACCTCAACATTACAGAAGTCTATTGAGTGAATGATCAATGTATATAAGAGAATGGCCTGGCCAACACCAATGTACCTACTACTCAAGTAAATGTACCAGCTGAGTCCTCCCTTCATGGCTAGTTGTTAAATTCAGGAGAAGGGTTATGAACATTATCGAAACATGGCAGTTATCCAGATGGACATTTACAAAACATGGATTGTTTCCACCTGGACATTTTTAAAACCTGAACTTTATCTATGAGGACATTTTGAAAACCTGAACGGCATTATCGTGGATATTTTTCACCCCCTGAAACTTATTACTGCCCGTCGTTTATCATGCATGGATAATTTCCATCCTTGACTGGTATCATTATGGATATTTATGACTCTTCAAGTTTATCTGCCCTATGGATTTGTATAACGCCTGAAGTTTATATGCCCTTTGGATATTTATAACTCTTGAAGTTTACCAGCCCTGAGGACATTTATAACGTCTGAACTTTATCTGAACTATGGCCATTTATAACTCCTGAAGTTAATCTGCCCTGTGGATGTTCATAACTTCTGAGGAAATTTATTATCAGGTATATTTCACCGCTTGGGGAATGTTTCACTGGATACTCCCAAATCCTGAACATTTAGCAGAATGAATATGTGCACCTTGGGAACTTATTAACCTGGCTAGTTCTACTCCAGTGACTTAAACATGAAAATTCGTAAAGGGAATATTATGGACCATAGACTGTAGGACCCATGGTGGTTTAGTTTGTGAAAAGACCTTGTGGTATTAGATATAAACTCTCTGTTCCTGATATTTCTCTGAGTGGATGTTGTTGAAGGAAGAAATAATATTGGTTGGATATTGGCTGAGAACATCAGCGAGAAAGGTATGATTAATATAGATTATTAATATTATTTTGATGTGGGGTTTTGTTGTGTGAATATTCATTATGTGTATTTGAGGTATTACGTAACCATTTCGTCAGCTAGTAAAGACGTTGGACCAAAGAAGAGAAGAATCACAGAAGAATTAAGAAGTATTCAAGACAGGTGGACTATATACTATTTTTTCGTGGAAATTAAAACAAAGCTCATATGCTTGATATCCAACGAACCTGTTTCTGTGTTGAAACAGCACTACGAGATTAAACATGCAAATACGTTTTAGAAGTACAAAGGGCAATTTCGACAAGACCAAGTAAATGACTTTGTTTGTTCCCACAGTATGTCTGATAATTGCATAATAGTTGACATCCATTTTAAAAAGACAGAAGAATTAGCGGCGCTGTATCGACCTAAGGACACTATTAAGTTACGAGATTTGTTAGAAGCAGTTACATCGACATTGAATCGCTTTTTGTTACAACTTAACAACTTATCGGGCTTAACAACGGATGGTGCCCCAGCAATGGCTGGGAAACCCGAAGGTTTAGTAAAATTGATTGAAAATTAGACCTCCAAAGTAGGTAACACTTCAATGCTAAATTTTCATTGCATTAATCATCAGGAGAACTTATTTTCGAAGCCCCTCAAAATGGACCATGTCGTGAAAGTAGTCGTCAAAATAGTGATCTTGATGAAGTCGAACGGGTTGAGTCACCGTCAGTTCCAAGAATTTATATTCTTTGGACTCAGATTATCATGACGTTTCATTGTATGCAGAAGTAAGATGGCTGACCCGTGCACAATTGTTGAAAAGATTGTTTGATTTGCAACTCGAAATACAATCATTCTTTGCAAGCAAGTCGAAAAGTATCCCAGAGTTTGAAGGCAAAGAGTGGGAATATTTTGCGACTTTGCATTTCTGGTCGATATAACTAGCCACCTAAATGACGTTAATAATAATACTCATCTACAAGGGCAAGGTAAATTAATTAACAAGATATATTTTTTTGGTTTACATTAAACCAGGCAAGCGTTTGAGCACGATCTCACCTACCGGGAAGAGACTATGTGGTCGAAGTTGTAGCACGCTTGCTTATTTACTTTAATTAATAACAACAATTTAAAAAAAAATTAGGTGCGTGGCCCGGCAGGAAATATTATTTCCTAAATTTGGCCCGCCTGCTGAATAGGTTGGCCACCCCTGCTCTAGCCTGTATGCCTTGAGGCAACCGTTTGGGCAAGCGACTTGAATTATCCGCCTGGAAAAAAAAACACATTAATTTCCAGCACATACACATAGTTGTATCATCAAATGGCAAATCAGAAGATGAGATCGAAAATAGATGCAATAAGGCAAACTAAGTCATTAGACAAATGGCACCAATACTAAAGAACAATCGCGTATCAATAGATAATAAGAACGCACTCTACCTACCAACTCTATGGTATCAATGCCAAAATTGGGCAATGAAAGAAAATTGCAAAGAAAAATTACAACAGAAATGAGATTCCTGGGAAGAAAACTCAATGTATCGAGAAGGGAGAAAATCAGAAATGAAGAAATCAACGGCCCAGTCACTGACCGACCGATCGAGCAATTGACAACAACAATCTGGCCTGTATTTGTCTGTTTGTGTGCCTATGTAACTATCTGGTTTCCTACCTGCATGTCTGCCTTCCCTCCCGCCCGCCCTTTCATATGTCTGTCAGTCTCTCCATCTCTTTTAAACAACGCAAAAGGAAAGAATATAGAACCGCAAAACATGTACCTCAATTACGACCAACGCCGCATAAGGCAGGTTGAACGAGGTCGAATTTTTAATTATTTTTCTTTTCTCAAACAAACGAACGAATCTCCCTATCTCTGTCTACCTCCATATCTATTTGTGCCTCCGAGTTTGTATGCCTGTTTAATCCATTCCTGCATATTCGTCCAGCTATATCTTTCTCATTTTCCCCACTACACAAACACTCACACGTATACGCACCACGTGTGTATTTGTGTGTTATATGTGTTTGCAAACACGCAAATGAGCACATTGGTGAGTTTACCGACACTCACACCGGCGAACACCTTACAAACATACCCAGTCTTGAATTAGGTCGCTAACGCATGTACCAGACCACGAGCTCTCTGTATCATCCATTCCCCGGTAAACCATGCCCGGATAATGGGTTTACAGAAGCTCCTCTTTCACCAGAGGTTGGTACACTTAGTGCCTCATAGCCACAATTATATATTCTCTATTTGGCGATTCTGTTGATAATCGCCGTGAACGGCTGGAGTGAAGTTAGCAGCTTGATGAGGGGATTTCATGTGCAAAGTGGAAAAGTGGAGTAGATGGTGGAGGAGTAGGTGTGGAATGGTGGAGTGGATGTCTTAGGCAGGAGATTGGAGTGAATAATTCACATGGATGAAATGTTTTGGGGTGACCTCTGGGGATGGTCACTGGAGCTACGGAGTTCGTGCTCTATGCAATTCTTTCTACAGGTTGTTAGCGGCTCTGCTGAGAAAGACTGACCACTGAGGGATAAGACCTCACGCAATGAAGTAGATCTTCTTGCCGTTTACAACCTTTTTTTTTAAATGTATAAGTGGAGTGGATGTGCTCGGTAGAAAAGCCCAATAGAAGGGAAGTATGGAGGAGTCGATTGAGTGCTGGTGGAAGAATGTAATCTAGAGCGTGTTTGTAAAGTCTCAACACACGTTGCATGTAGAACTAATCTGAAAAATGAAGCACATGACGTCATTAAACTAGTTAAAAAGTTACTGCTTTGGTCTAACGCTGTTTTGCGGAAGCTAAAAAGTACCAATGAAGTGTTCATTAAAACAGATGTTGGAAATGTCCACCAGGAGTTTCAAGACATGACACGTCTCTTCATATTGCCAAATACCTTCTGCAACCTGTCTGTTGTTATTTCTTCCGTTGATAACACCATTCTGTTTAAAGTGCAATAAAATTACTCCAGTAGAGGACAGCCATTCGCTACATATTTTGCTTCACGATGGACTGTGGAGCACATTTTTGATGACTTCGTGTACTTCATTTTTCTACATACCAAGAGTAGTAAGACTATGGGAGCCTAGTGGGGCCGACACACCGGAAGCTTCCCGCTTCATCACTTGCTAGGCATATGCTGGAAAGCGGTCATGTGATTGATAGAGACAGTGCCTTTCGCGTGTTGTTTAACAAACAAAATACTCGCTTGTTATAGTTTGCAGAAGCGATAATGATCAATCTACACAAGACAATTTTGGGCAAACAGAAAGACATGTTAGTCAGTTTAAGATTACCGTGATAGATAATTGACATTACTGTGCGAACATGTGCATATTTCAGCTTGAAGGATGTATCTAGTTATTTTACTTTATGTTGTGTGAATTCTGCAGTTTGTACCTGACAAGAAGCAGCGAAATATGTCAGGCAATAAATCGTGCAATCTATTATTTGTGTCTTCGTTATTCAAATTCACTACGGGAAAACATTGTTTTAAACTTTACAAACACCCGATACTATTACTATAAAAAAGTAGAGTGGATATGGTCAAGCGACAAATAGAGTAAACGTGCTTAGTGGACTAGTTACGTGGTTGGGATAGACGGGCAATTTACAAGAACATTGTAGATGTGTTTGGTAGAAAAATGGAGTTTATAAGTGTAACGTGCGTGTTTCTACGCCAGGGCAGAGCGGAGGTAGAGGCATAGAATCTGGAAAATACAATCGAGGTTACAGGGGTCAGATAAGAGGTATGCGGATGTAGGGTCAGAGGTGGAGTAAGGAATCCCAAGACACTGGTTGAGCCCCAAACACAATGGATTGTTATATCACGGAGATATCAGCCTGAGTCACCAGGGGGCAGATAGGAACGTGCTGGAGAGAGAATAGACAAAGGAATACCCGAGAAATGTAATGTTGGGGGAAGCTGAAATTGTATTTAAGGATGAAATAGTTGTTCATGGGGGGGGGGGGGGGGGTCCCCTAAGAGACTGAATATAGAGTGAAGGAAACGATGGGTCGAGGCATTCAGTGGCATTCAGTGGCATTCAGTCTGGGGCTAAGTGAGGGATACAGCCAGACCGTGGGGTTCTGAGGCTAAATGAGGAAAACTTAGCTAGGAGAGTTGAGTTTGTGGGCTACGTCAATGAAACTAGCCAGTTACTCGGTGTTTGGGCTAAGGAGGGAAACTTAGCCAGGAATTCAGTTGACTTCGGACACGGGAAAAAGTCCGGTGCGATTAATTGTGTCACAAGGCTGATCGAAGGCAGTGTTGCGTATTTACCTGTTCGAATAGTGTTTCTGGGAATAGTGCATGTTTTCATCATGTCTCTTCATAATCAATAATGTTGTGTGCGCGAAAACTAGTGTTATCCAGTTACTTCTAGCTGTTGATCAAAGTAATGGTCTGTGTTGTACTTGCTGCTTGCTTTTGTTCGCTGGCTGTGATCTCCAGCGTGAAGTCCTGTATGTCGGATGAAAACATCCTGTTGTACAACATCAGTGTGATGTCATACCGGACTGAGGTTTGCGTGAGTGTCCGTTGTCTCATGTCTGGCTTATTGGTGTGCAGACTGGTGATTCCTCGCCGTACAGGCAGATACTCTCCGACTTCGGAAGAATTAGCGATCTTACTACGTTAGCTAAGACCCCGAATGGACTTGTTGCCCAGGACGCACGACTAGGACGTTTTAGTATAAAACCTGGCCCTGGTGCCCTGGAAACACCTCTGCGTCCCAACTATGTTGTGATACCTGTGGTTGATCCATCCTGCACTACTCTGTGATATCAGAAGACTATAGGGACCTTAGACTACAGCCAATATCTGCCTATTGCAGGGGAAAGTGGAGTTTATAAGTAATACGGAAGAGTGGAGTATATATGACCAGTGGGGAAAGTGGAGTAGATGTGTTAGACAGAAAAATGGAAACGATGCGTTTGGTAAAAAAGTAGAGTTTATAGGTAACTAGCTGACCCGGCCCGGCTTCGCCCAGACCCTGGAGGGGATCTATCTGTCTATCAGTCTGTCTGTTTGTCTGTCTGTCTGCTTGTTTGTTTGTCTGTCTGTCTGTCTGTCTGCCTGTCTGTCTGACCCGGCCCGGCTTCACCCAGTCCCTGGTGGGGAGCATCTCATTTAATTCATATAAGTAGTCATATAAGCTCCCGTTCCCGACTATCTGTCTGTCTATCTGTCTGTCTGTCTGACCCGGCCCGGCTTCACCCAGTCCCTGGTGGGGAGCATCTCATTTAATTCATATACGTAGTCATATAAGCTCCCGTTCCCGACTGTCTGTCTGTCTGTCTGTCTGTCTGTCTGTCTGTCTGTCTGACCCGGCCCGGCTTCACTCAGTCCCTGGTGAGGAGCATCTCATTTAATTCATATACGTAGTCATATAAGCTCCCGTTCCCGACTATCTGTCTGTCTGTCTATCTGTCTGTCTGTCTGTCTGTCTGAGCCGGCCCGGCTTCACCCAGTCCCTGGTGGGGAGCATCTCATTTAATTCAAATAAGTAGTCATATAAGCTCCCGTTCCCGACTATCTGTCTGTCTGTCTGTCTGTCTGTCTGTCTGTCTATCTGACCCGGCGTGACTTCGCCCAGCTCCTGGCGCACAGTAACTTAAAAGAATGTCCTTCCACACACCATCCATTATTTTTAATGAAAACTGTTTTTAATCACCTACATGACTGTAGATAACTTCTTTAAGCATAAAAAGATGAGTTACAATGTTATGCATTATGCATTATTTTTATGAAAACTTTGAAAATGCCTTAAAGATTATATCATTATTTATTATAACCCATATGCCTGTAAATAACTATAGACAAAGAGTTTATAAATTTTTGAAAACGATGCACCAATATGACTATAAAGTATATAGAAATGTTTAAGGGGTGGTATCTAGGTCATATCTAAGGGCGATAATTCTAAGATTTTATGTTTCTAAGGGCAGATAACTATTGAGTGGGTGTATAAAAATTTTAATTAATTATTAAAAAAATAAAATAAAATAAATAAAAAATAAAACTAAATAACGACGGGGTGCGGGGTGGTGGCGAGGGGGTGGGCGCGTGGGGTGAGACTAGGCTGTTCAGGTTTAAACACTATCATCACAGGTTTACAAATGAAAACCTTAAAAAGTAAAAAGGGTCGATATTATTGATTTTAGCGGGTATAGCTTAGTGAAATTCATTGGTGAGGGATGGGTAGCGGCTATTAGTGCTTTGTAGAGTGTCGTAGTTGCTTATACACCATCATCACACAGGTTACAAATGAAAACCTTAAAAAGTAAAAATGGCCGATAATATTGATTGCAGCGGATATAGCTTAGTGAAATTTGTTGGTAAGGGGTGGGTAGCGGCTAGTAGTGCTTTGTAGAGTGTCGTAGTGGCCTATACACTATCATCACAGGGTTACAAATGAAAACCTTAAAAAGTAAAAATGGTCGATATTATTGATTTTAGCGGATATAGCTTAATGAAATTCGTTGGTAAGAGGTGGGTAGTGGTTATTAGTGGTCTGTAGAGGGTCACCGTGGCTTTTTTACTATCATAACACGTGTTACAAATGAAACCCTGAAAGCTAAAGATCGCTGATTGTAATGGATATAGTGGAGTATCATTCGGCGGTAAGAGGTGGGTACCAGGTATTAGTGGTCAAGCAGTGGTCAAGTGGTGGTCAAGTAAGGAAAATTTTAGGGAAAAGTGATTGTAATGAGATGGTGATGCTTAAAGGGTGGTAAATTAGTGGTCAAGTAGTGGTCAAGTGTTGGTTAAGTGACGAAAATTTTAGGGAAATTTTAGGGAACAGTGATTGTAATGATATGGTGATGATTAAAGGATGGTAAATTAGTGGTCAAGCAATGGTCAAGTAAGGGTCAAGTAGTCAAGTAAGGAAACTTTAGGGAAAAGTGATTGTAATGATATGGTGGTGATTAAAGAGTGGTAAATTAGTGGTCAATCAGTGGTCAAGTGGTTGTCAAGTAGTGGTCAAGTGAGGAAATTTTAGGGAAAAGTGGTTATAATGATATGGTGATGATTAAAGGGTGGTAAATTAGTGGTCAAGTAGTGGTAAACCAATGGTCAAGTAGTGGTCAAGTGGTCGAGTGACCACTTAAATTGTAGAGGACGATGTCCCTAAGATTATGGTAGTGGTTCAAGTGATCGACGACATGGTCAAGTAGCGGTCAACCAGTGGTCAAGTGGTCGAATGAACACTTAAAAGGTAGAGAAAAGTACGTATATTGAAAAGGTGATGGTAAAATGGTCGACAACGTGGTCAAGCAGTGGTCAAGTAGTGCTCAACCAGTGGTCAACCGCTCAAGTGAGAAAATTGTAGGGTATTGTACGTGTAGTGAAACAGAGATGGATAAATTAAGTAGTGACGTTGTCAAGTAGTGATCAAGTAGCGGGCAAGTACTGGTCAAATGGTCAAGTGACCACTTAAATTGTAAGGGAAAGTACGTGTAGTGAACCTGTGTTGGTTAAAGTGATCGATGACGTGCTCAAGTAGTGGCCAAGTAGTGGTAAATGGTCGAGTGACTACTTAAATTGTCGGTGAAAGTAGGTATAGTGACATGGTGATGATCAAGAGTTGGTCAAGTAGTGCTCAACCAGTGGTCAACCGCTCAAGTGAGAAACTTGTAGGGTATGGTACGTGTAGTGAAACAGAGATGGATAAATTAAGTAGTGACGTTGTCAAGTAGTGATCAAGTAGCGACAAGTACTGGTCAAATGGTCGAGTGACCACTTACATTGTAAGGGAAAGTAGGTATAGTGACATGGTGATGATCAAGAGTTGGTCAAGTGGTGCTCAAATAGTGGTCAAGTAGTGGCCAAGTAGTGGTAAATGGTCGAGTGACTACTTAAATTGTCGGTGAAAGTAGGTACAGTGACATGGTGATGATCAAGAGTTGGTCAAGTGGTGTTAAAATAGTGGTCAAGTGGTGTTCAAATAGTGGTCAAGTAGTGGTCAAGTAGTCGAATGACCACTTAAATTATAGGGTATGGTACGTGTAGTGAAACGGTGATGGTAAAATAAGTAAGGACATAGTCAAATAGGGTCAAGTACTGGTGAAGTAGTGATCAAGTGGTCGAATGATCCCTTAGATTGTAGGGTATGGTATGTGTAGTGACATGATGATGGTTAAAGTGATCGATGAAATGATCAAGACGTTATGCCGACTGCTAAGTTCAGAAAGTAATGTCCTTACTATCGACAATTTCCCTGACAGGAGCGCCTCGAGCACTGATTTTGTATTGATCAATAGCACCTAGTGGTACAGTCAACACACATGGACAATAGTTACATCCGGTCAAAGATGGCGTCGCACCCTATCACACATGGGTAATTGCTACAACCAAACTACGTCTCATTCACTAAAACTGGTCAAATATGGTGTCACATCCGGTCAAAGGGGTAATGGGACATCTGAGACACGTGGTTAAGAGGGAAACTATAGAAAAAGGGTGTCCTATCGGTTGTCGAGTCAGGGAACCTAACGTATGATGATCACTGTGTATAGGAGTGAATACACTGCATTATCAACATTGCATCATCAACACTGCATCCGAAGGGTAAAAGGGTCACCCCCTTCTCTCTTTTCTATAACCGTGTAGTCCTAGTGTTATCCGGTTACACCAAAGGACACCCGAGCATCAACACAACAAACTGCCCCGATTCAACCTTAGGCAATGCACGTAACATGACAGGTCACGTGTCCGCCGTCATAACCAGCGACGTTATCACGTATCAAATTAGACATCCACACTTTCATTTCCTTTCTATGTGGCCATAGTGTCTTTACATCTTTCTCCAGAAAGCCATTTCCAAGACCAATATATGTTTTTTCAGTGTACCTGCTCAGTGCCACACTTCACAACCAGACAAAAGTACACCTTCTATGTACCACTTCAACCATCAAATAAGAAAATATGGTAGACAAAATATTAAAATTATTTGTCAAATACAGAAATATATCACCCAAACTTATAAAAAGTAGGAACATATGTTAACCAAATGGAAAATATCTTAGCCAAATAGGAAAATTTGTTAGCCAAATAGAAAAAAAATATTGACCACGTAACGATATATCTTGTCCACACTTATGAAAAGTAGGGAAATTTGTTAGTCAAAGGAGAAAAAAGATTGACCAAGTAACGAAATACCCAAACCAAACTTATGAAAAGTACAAAACTTTGTTAAGCAAGTATGAAAATGTATCAACCAAACAGAGAAATATATCACTCAAACTTATAAAAAGTAGGAACATATTGTAACCAAAGGGAAAATACCTTGGCCAAATAGGAAAATTTGTTAGCCAAAGGAGAAAAAAGATTGACCAAGTAACGAAATTCCCCAACCAAACTTATGAAAAGTACGAAACTTTGTTAAGCAAGTATGAAAAGGTATCGTCCAAACAGAGAAATATATCACCTAAACTTATAAAAAGTAGGAACATATGTTAACCAAATGGAAAATATCTTGGGCAAATAGGAAAATTTGTTAGCCAAATGGGGAAAATATTGTCCAAGTAACGAAATACCCCCCAACAAACTTATGAAAAGTACGAAACTTTGTTAAGCAAGTATGAAAAGGTATCGACCAAGTAGAGAAATATATCACCCAAACTTATAAAAAGTAGGAACATATGTTAACCACAGAGAAAATACCTTGGCCAAATAGGAAAATTTGTTAGCCAAATGGGGAAAATATTGTCCAAGTGACGAAATACCCCCCCCCCCCCCAACAAACTTATGAAAAGTACGAAACTTTGTTAAGCAAGTATGAAAAGGTATCGTCCAAACAGAGAAATATCGCACCCAAACTTATAAAAAGTAAGAACATATGTTAACCAAATGGAAAATATCTTGGCCAAATAGGAAAATTTGTTAGCCAAATGGGGAAAAGATTGTCCAAGTGACGAAATACCCCCCCCCCCCCCCCCCCCAACAAACTTATGAAAAGTACGAAACTTTGTTAAGCAAGTATGAAATGGTATCATCCAAACAGAGAAATATCGCACCCAAACTTATAAAAAGTAAGAACATATGTTAACCAAATGGAAAATATCTTGGCCAAATAGGAAAATTTGTTAGCCAAATGGGGAAAATATTGTCCAAGTAACGAAATATCCCCCAACAAACTTAGGAAAAGTACGAAACTTTGTTAAGCAAGTATGAAAAGGGATCGACCAAACAGAGAAATATATCACCTAAACTTATAAAAAGTAGGAACATATGTTAACCAAATGGAAAATATCTTGGCCAAATAGGAAAATTTGTTAGCCAAATAGAAAAATATATTGACCACGTAACGATATATCTTGTCCACACTTATGAAAAGTAGGGAAATTTGTTAGTCAAATGAGAAAAAAGATTGACCAAGTAACGAAATACCCAAACCAAACTTATGAAAAGTACGAAACTTTGTTAAGCAAGTATGAAAATGTATCGACCAAACAGAGAAATATATCACCCAAACTTATAAAAAGTAGGAACATATGTTAACCAAATGGAAAATATCTTAGCCAAATAGGAAAATTTGTTAGCCAAATAGAAACACATATTGACCACGTAACGATATATCTTGTCCACACTTATGAAAAGTAGGGAAATTTGTTAGTCAAATGGGGAAAATATTGACCACGTAACGAAATACCCCCCAAAACAACTTAGGAAAAGTACGAAACTTTGTTAAGCAAGTATGAAAAGGTATCGGCCAAACAGAGAAATATATCACCCAAACTTATTAAAAGTAGGAACATATGTTAACCAAATGGAAAATAGCTTGGCCAAATAGGAAAATTTGTTAGCCAAATAGAAAAAATATTGACCACGTAACGATATAGCTTGTCCACACTTATGAAAAGTAGGGAAATTTGTTAGTCAAATGGGGAAAATATTGACCACGTAACGAAATACCCCCCAACAAACTTAGGAAAAGTACGAAACTTTGTTAAGCAAGTATGAAAAGGTATCGGCCAAACAGAGAAATATAACACCCAAACTTATGAAAAGTAGGAAACTTTGTTAGCCAAAGTGAAAAAACCTAGGTCAAGTAAGAAAATTATGATAGCCAAAGGTGAAAAGTGTCGGCCAAATACAGAAATTGCTCAACCAAACTTATAAACGTAGGAAAATTGTTATTCAAACGGGAAAGCTATTGAACAACTAGGAAAATGTAATAGTCAAAGAAGAAGAATATTGAACAAGTAATGAAATATATCATTCAAACTTATGAAAAGTAGGAAGCCTTGATAACCAAATGTGAAAAATATCACTCAAAGAGAGAAATAGCTCGCCCCAACGTATAAAAAGTAGGAAAATTGTCGGCCAAAGGGGAACAAGTTAGACCAAATACAGAAATATCTCGACCAAACTTATAAAAATCTAGGAAATAATAGTACCCAACACAACTAAAAGGCTGACTAAAGTTATAAATCCAAACTTATAAAAATAACCAAATAGGAAAACATATTGACCAAGTACAGACATATATCAATCAAACTTATAAACTTGTCGTCCAAAGTGATAAAAAACAAAGAAAGGCTGTCACCCAGTCTAAGAAATAGGTATGGAAAAGTAAGTCGACCAAGCTCAGAAAAAAAAAAAAAAAAAAAAAAAGGAAATAAAAATATAACTTCTGTAGTCTTGGTCGACTTACTTTTCCATACCTATTTCTTAGACTGGGTGACAGCCTTTCTTTGTTTTTTATCACTTTGGACGACAAGTTTATAAGTTTGATTGATATATGTCTGTACTTGGTCAATATGTTTTCCTATTTGGTTATTTTTATAAGTTTGGATTTATAACTTTAGTCAGCCTTTTAGTTGTGTTGGGTACTATTATTTCCTAGATTTTTATAAGTTTGGTCGAGATATTTCTGTATTTGGTCTAACTTGTTCCCCTTTGGCCGACAATTTTCCTACTTTTTATACGTTGGGGCGAGCTATTTCTCTCTTTGAGTGATATTTTTCACATTTGGTTATCAAGGCTTCCTACTTTTCATAAGTTTGAATGATATATTTCATTACTTGTTCAATATTCTTCTTCTTTGACTATTACATTTTCCTAGTTGTTCAATAGCTTTCCCGTTTGAATAACAATTTTCCTACGTTTATAAGTTTGGTTGAGCAATTTCTGTATTTGGCCGACACTTTTCACCTTTGGCTATCATAATTTTCTTACTTGACCTAGGTTTTTTCACTTTGGCTAACAAAGTTTCCTACTTTTCATAAGTTTGGGTGTTATATTTCTCTGTTTGGCCGATACCTTTTCATACTTGCTTAACAAAGTTTCGTACTTTTCCTAAGTTTGTTGGGGGGTATTTCGTTACGTGGTCAATATTTTCCCCATTTGACTAACAAATTTCCCTACTTTTCATAAGTGTGGACAAGCTATATCGTTACGTGGTCAATATTTTTTTCTATTTGGCTAACAAATTTTCCTATTTGGCCAAGCTATTTTCCATTTGGTTAACATATGTTCCTACTTTTAATAAGTTTGGGTGATATATTTCTCTGTTTGGCCGATACCTTTTCATACTTGCTTAACAAAGTTTCGTACTTTTCCTAAGTTGTTTTGGGGGGTATTTCGTTACATGGTCAATATTTTCCCCATTTGACTAACAAATTTCCCTACTTTTCATAAGTGTGGACAAGATATATCGTTACGTGGTCAATATGTGTTTCTATTTGGCTAACAAATTTTCCTATTTGGCTAAGATATTTTCCATTTGGTTAACATATGTTCCTACTTTTTATAAGTTTGGGTGATATATTTCTCTGTTTGGTCGATACATTTTCATACTTGCTTAACAAAGTTTCGTACTTTTCATAAGTTTGTTGGGGGATATTTCGTTACTTGGACAATATTTTTTCTCATTTGACTAACAAATTTCCCTACTTTTCATAAGTGTGGACAAGATATATCGTTACGTGGTCAATATATTTTTCTATTTGGCTAACAAATTTTCCTATTTGGCCAAGATATTTTCCATTTGGTTAACATATGTTCCTACTTTTTATAAGTTTAGGTGATATATTTCTCTGTTTGGTCGATCCCTTTTCATACTTGCTTAACAAAGTTTCGTACTTTTCCTAAGTTTGTTGGGGGATATTTCGTTACTTGGACAATATTTTCCCCATTTGGCTAACAAATTTTCCTATTTGGCCAAGATATTTTCCATTTGGTTAACATATGTTCTTACTTTTTATAAGTTTGGGTGCGATATTTCTCTGTTTGGATGATACCATTTCATACTTGCTTAACAAAGTTTCGTACTTTTCATAAGTTTGTTGGGGGGGTATTTCGTCACTTGGACAATCTTTTCCCCATTTGGCTAACAAATTTTCCTATTTGGCCAAGATATTTTCCATTTGGTTAACATATGTTCTTACTTTTTATAAGTTTGGGTGCGATATTTCTCTGTTTGGACGATACCTTTTCATACTTGCTTAACAAAGTTTCGTACTTTTCATAAGTTTGTTGGAGGGGGGGGGGGGTATTTCGTCACTTGGACAATATTTTCCCCATTTGGCTAACAAATTTTCCTATTTGGCCAAGGTATTTTCTCTGTGGTTAACATATGTTCCTACTTTTTATAAGTTTGGGTGATATATTTCTCTACTTGGTCGATACCTTTTCATACTTGCTTAACAAAGTTTCGTACTTTTCATAAGTTTTTGGGGAATTTCGTTACTTGGTCAATCTTTTTTCTCCTTTGGCTAACAAATTTTCCTATTTGGCCAAGGTATTTTCCCTTTGGTTACAATATGTTCCTACTTTTTATAAGTTTGAGTGATATATTTCTCTGTTTGGTTGATACATTTTCATACTTGCTTAACAAAGTTTTGTACTTTTCATAAGTTTGGTTTGGGTATTTCGTTACTTGGTCAATCTTTTTTCTCTTTTGACTAACAAATTTCCCTACTTTTCATAAGTGTGGACAAGATATATCGTTACGTGGTCAATATTTTTTTTCTATTTGGCTAACAAATTTTCCTATTTGGCTAAGATATTTTCCATTTGGTTAACATATGTTCCTACTTTTTATAAGTTTGGGTGATATATTTCTGTATTTGACAAATAATTTTAATATTTTGTCTAACATATTTTCTTATTTGATGGTTGAAGTGGTACATAGAAGGTGTACTTTTGTCTGGTTGTGAAGTGTGGCACTGAGCAGGTACACTGAAAAAACATATATTGGTCTTGGAAATGGCTTTCTGGAGAAAGATGTAAAGACACTATGGCCACATAGAAAGGAAATGAAAGTGTGGATGTCTAATTTGATACGTGATAACGTCGCTGGTTATGACGGCGGACACGTGACCTGTCATGTTACGTGCATTGCCTAAGGTTGAATCGGGGCAGTTTGTTGTGTTGATGCTCGGGTGTCCTTTGGTGTAACCGGATAACACTAGGACTACACGGTTATAGAAAAGAGAGAAGGGGGTGACCCTTTTACCCTTCGGATGCAGTGTTGATGATGCAATGTTGATGATGCAGTGTATTCACTCCTATACACAGTGATCATCATACGTTAGGTTCCCTGACTCGACAACCGATAGGACACCCTTTTTCTATAGTTTCCCTCTTAACCACGTGTCTCAGATGTCCCATTACCCCTTTGACCGGATGTGACACCATATTTGACCAGTTTTAGTGAATGAGACGTAGTTTGGTTGTAGCAATTACCCATGTGTGATAGGGTGCGACGCCATCTTTGACCGGATGTAACTATTGTCCATGTGTGTTGACTGTACCACTAGGTGCTATTGATCAATACAAAATCAGTGCTCGAGGCGCTCCTGTCAGGGAAATTGTCGATAGTAAGGACATTACTTTCTGAACTTAGCAGTCGGCATAACGTCTTGATCATTTCATCGATCACTTTAACCATCATCATGTCACTACACATACCATACCCTACAATCTAAGGGATCATTCGACCACTTGATCACTACTTCACCAGTACTTGACCCTATTTGACTATGTCCTTACTTATTTTACCATCACCGTTTCACTACACGTACCATACCCTATAATTTAAGTGGTCATTCGACTACTTGACCACTACTTGACCACTATTTGAACACCACTTGACCACTATTTTAACACCACTTGACCAACTCTTGATCATCACCATGTCACTGTACCTACTTTCACCGACAATTTAAGTAGTCACTCGACCATTTACCACTACTTGGCCACTACTTGACCACTATTTGAGCACCACTTGACCAACTCTTGATCATCACCATGTCACTATACCTACTTTCCCTTACAATGTAAGTGGTCACTCGACCATTTGACCAGTACTTGTCGCTACTTGATCACTACTTGACAACGTCACTACTTAATTTATCCATCTCTGTTTCACTACACGTACCATACCCTACAAGTTTCTCACTTGAGCGGTTGACCACTGGTTGAGCACTACTTGACCAACTCTTGATCATCACCATGTCACTATACCTACTTTCACCGACAATTTAAGTAGTCACTCGACCATTTACCACTACTTGGCCACTACTTGAGCACGTCATCGATCACTTTAACCAACACAGGTTCACTACACGTACTTTCCCTTACAATTTAAGTGGTCACTTGACCATTTGACCAGTACTTGCCCGCTACTTGATCACTACTTGACAACGTCACTACTTAATTTATCCATCTCTGTTTCACTACACGTACAATACCCTATAATTTTCTCACTAGAGCGGTTGACCACTGGTTGAGCACTACTTGACCACTGCTTGACTACGTTGTCGACCATTTTACCATCACCGTTTCAATATACGTACTTTTCTCTACCTTTTAAGTGTTCATTCGACCACTTGACCACTGATTGACCGCTACTTGACCATGTCGTCGATCACTTGAACCACTACCATAATCTTAGGGACATCGTCCTCTACAATTTAAGTGGTCACTCGACCACTTGACCACTACTTGACCATTGGTTTACCACTACTTGACCACTAATTTACCACCCTTTAATCATCACCATATCATTATAACCACTTTTCCCTAAAATTTCCTCACTTGACCACTACTTGACCACCACTTGACCACTGATTGACCACTAATTTACCACTCTTTAATCACCACCATATCATTACAATCACTTTTCCCTAAAGTTTCCTTACTTGACTACTTGACCCTTACTTGACCATTGCTTGACCACTAATTTACCATCCTTTAATCATCACCATATCATTACAATCACTGTTCCCTAAAATTTTCGTCACTTAACCAACACTTGACCACTACTTGACCACTAATTTACCACCCTTTAAGCATCACCATCTCATTACAATCACTTTTCCCTAAAATTTTCCTTACTTGACCACCACTTGACCACTGCTTGACCACTAATACCTGGTACCCACCTCTTACCGCCGAATGATACTCCACTATATCCATTACAATCAGCGATCTTTAGCTTTCAGGGTTTCATTTGTAACACGTGTTATGATAGTAAAAAAGCCACGGTGACCCTCTACAGACCACTAATAACCACTACCCACCTCTTACCAACGAATTTCATTAAGCTATATCCGCTAAAATCAATAATATCGACCATTTTTACTTTTTAAGGTTTTCATTTGTAACCCTGTGATGATAGTGTATAGGCCACTACGACACTCTACAAAGCACTACTAGCCGCTACCCACCCCTTACCAACAAATTTCACTAAGCTATATCCGCTGCAATCAATATTATCGGCCATTTTTACTTTTTAAGGTTTTCATTTGTAACCTGTGTGATGATGGTGTATAAGCAACTACGACACTCTACAAAGCACTAATAGCCGCTACCCATCCCTCACCAATGAATTTCACTAAGCTATACCCGCTAAAATCAATAATATCGACCCTTTTTACTTTTTAAGGTTTTCATTTGTAACCCTGTGATGATAGTGTTTAAACCTGAACAGCCTAGTCTCACCCCACGCGCCCACCCCCTCGCCACCACCCCGCACCCCGTCGTTATTTAGTTTTATTTTTTATTTATTTTATTTTATTTTTTTAATAATTAATTAAAATTTTTATACACCCACTCAATAGTTATCTGCCCTTAGAAACATAAAATCTTAGAATTATCGCCCTTAGATATGACCTAGATACCACCCCTTACCCCACCCAACTTCATGACCGAGGAGGAGTGAAAATCAGCCGAGGTCAAGGTCAATTGCCGGAGGCTCCGGCAAATCATAATCGTTTTGCGCCTCTCCTACTACTGATATGACCCGTGGGAAAGGAAAGGACTAGATGTGATAGATAGAAAAGTGGAGGAGATGTATTTGGTAGAAAAGTGGAATTTATATCTAATATGGAAGAGTGGGGTACATGTGACCGTGGAAAAGTAGAGTATATGTGTTAGGTAGAAAAGTAGAGTTTATATGTAATATGGCAGAGTGGATTAGATGTGGCCTTTAGTGAAAGTAACGTTGATGAGTTAAGTAGAAAAGTGGAGTTTATAAGTAGTATGAAGAGTGGAGTAGACATGACCTATGCAAAAGTGGAGTAGATGTGCATGGTGGAAGAATGAAATTGTCATACGAATTGGATACATATTTCAAAAATGCAAGGTGGATGAATGGATGACAGGAGTAATATGGAATAATGGAATACATAGTCAAGGTAGACGAGAACAGTGGATTAGAGATATATAAAACTGAAATAGATATACACAGTGGAATAACAAAATAGATAAATAATATGGAAAAGTCAAGTAGATAAATTAGTTGAAAGACGGGAGTATATTATTCCCATTAGAAGTACACAATCCATGTTCTTAGAACAACGTGGCATGGAGAAACACGTATACCAGAAATCATTGGAAATACATGTAACAGTAGGTTGTGGGGGAAACCATGACGGCGAACACCACATGGCATGGGCTATAAGACGTAACAAATTATATTATTGAAAGTGACATGTTTGCAAACATGCTTTATCCCTCGAGGGCAGGTATGCAGGTGAAGCTAACAAATCCATCATCATATTGAAAGAACTGTGCAAATTGTTGCTCCCATAAATGATCGCTGAATAGGCTCGGTCCTGCAACAGTTCTCTTGTGTCGTAATCCACTTTTGTCTCCCCTGGGTGGCTCATGATGTACTTGTCTGTCAGGGTAATGAGTTGTGAAGAGCTAAGAAAGTGCGCGTAGCATGGCTAATTAATTGGGGTCACGGATGTCACATTGGATAGTTAAGTTGGCAGCTCTTCTCAACCATCTCATCATCATCATCATCATCATCATCATCATCATCATCATCATCATCATCATCATCATCATCATCATCATCATCATCATCATCATCAAGTTCCATGCCGGCTGGCGTAGGCGTTAATGACTCTCCACAGATCTCGGTCTTTAGTTTTCTGGATCAACTCCACTGTTGATATTCCTCCATGCCACCGCCTCAATCCATCCAGCATCATTTCTCTTGGTCTGCCTTTGCACCTCTTCCCCTCGATGTTTCCAGTTGTCTCGATATTCTCCAATGCCTCTCTTCTGATCACATGACCAAAAAAGATGTTTTCCTCTTTCTTATTGTTGTATATAATGTTCTAGTTTCTTTAGCCTGTTTCAGGCAATTGTTGTTAGTTACTTTGGCAGTCCAAAGAATTCGCAACATTCGTCTCAGGAACCACATCTCTGTTGTTTCCAAGTTCTTCCTAATTTGTTCATTTACATTCCAAGATCCACTGCCATACAGCAAAACAGGTTCAATATAGCACGTCAGCACTCTCTTTCTTACATTCAATGATAATGACTTATTGCATAAGACAGCCTTCATTTTCTGAAATGCAACCTTTGCTTGTCCTATTATGCCTTTAATGTCTGTTGTCCATCTTCCATCTGATATTATAATATAAATTCCCTGGGTATTTAAAACTATCCACTTGGTGCAGAAGTTTCCCTTCTATCTCTATTTCACATTTGGGTGTCAACGTTTTCTTTGATATTACCATTTCTACTGTTTTCTTGATATTCAAGGAGAGTCCTTTCTTTGCACTTTATGTTACTACAATGTCCAACAATTGTTGAAGATCTTTTGCATTATTCGCCATCAATACTGTGTCATCTGCATAGCGTATATTGTTTATATTTTAACCTCCGAATATTATTCCTAGCTTCACTTTGATCTCTCTTATTATTAATGAGGGAGAAGAGAGCCGGTGACAAAAACATATCCATGTCGTAATCCAAGCCTTATTTGTTCATAATTTCCTTCTTTATTTCCCATTTTATATTGCAGGTGTTAATTTTACGTAATTGTCATTTGGATAATATTGATGTTTGGCACTGGTGGCATAGTGTTCCTGTGAATATGCTATATATTATATATTATCTGTCGGTTTGCGGACATATGTATATTTAGATGTGTTAGAATTGATGATAGTTGATGTATAAGCGCACTTGCTTTTTGACATCTACTTTCGATGTATAGGAATACATAAGAATAACTTGGGCAAATATCAAAGAAGAAAAAAAAATAAGGGATTGGATTAGACATGCAATAACTTAAAACTGGGATAGTATTACCAAGAGCATTTCTTAAGACCGGGAGTCTTCGTGGCGAAGTGGTCAAGCCGTCTCACTCGGGCTCCGAAGGTTGTGGGTTCTATTCCGGGTCGCGTTCTTCGGTTCACGAGTGCAGTTTTTCGGAGGCTGATGAGGGTCATCGCAGGAGCTATGGAGTTCGTGCTTTGTGTGACGCTTTCCGCGCTGTGGAAAGAGACTGAGCCATATGGGATAAAACCCGGTGCAATGAAGTCGACCCTGTGGATTTTTAAGCGACTATTTCTTAAGACAATGTTTTATTGCAGCATCAAAGAGACAAGAAATAAAACGTGCGCAAATATGAAAGATTACAACAGTGAGTGTATAGATAAGACATGTACTTAGACGGGGCGCTTTTAGTGTGTGTTTTGTTTAGTGTGCCCTCTTCGCCTCCTTCTTCTCCTGCCCGTTATATTCCAATGGGGCATATGCCCGCAATCAACACACGCCAAGTTATCATTTTTCTTTCCTTTATCTCTTTCGTTTTTTTTTTAAATCTAAGGTGACACCAAAATGTGAAATAGAAATAAAAGAGGAAATTCTTAACTAGGTGGAAAGGTTTAAATACCTAGGAGTATTTATAACATCAGGTGGAAGTTGCAAAACGGGGATAAGCAGAATAGGGCAAGCCAAGGCCGCATTTTGGAAAATGAGGAGTATTCTATGCAATAAGTCACTATCATTGAATGTAAGAAAGAGAGTGCTATAATGCTATATAGAACCTGTATTGTTGTATGGCAGTGAATCTTGGAATGTAAACGAACAAATTAGAAAGAATTTTGGAAGCAACAGAGATGTAGTTCCTAGGAAGAATGTTGCGAATTCCTTGGACTGCCAAAGTAACTAACAACAACTGCCTGAAAGAGGCTAATGAAACTAGAACTGTATATGCAACAATAAGAAAGAGACAAACAGCTTTCTTTGGTCATGTGATGAGAAGAGAGGAATTGGAGAACATCGTGACAACTGGAAAGATTGAGGGGAAGAGAGGGAGAGGTAGATCAAGAGAAATGATGCTGGATGAATTAAGACGGTGGCTTGGAAGAATATCATCAGCGGAGTTGATCCAGAAAACCAAAGACCGAGATCTGTGGAAAGCCATGAACGCCCACGCCAGCCGGCATGGCACATGCTGATGATGATGATCTCTGTGTAAACATTTATATGACCGTTTAACACGCATTGATTCTTATTGGGTGTATAATGCCAGTCCTATACATTTCTTGAAGCGGTCATCACTCGAAGATTATATACTAAATATCTCACCGGCCGTGTTTACTTCCCTTGAAGTTTCCAGCATCCATTTTATGTTGGGTCGACCTGGAGGGAAAGGTCTATTTACAAATCCGCAGGGATGTATTGAGCGTGAGCATGTGGATGGCAGGTAAACATGCCATACACTTCCACATTGCTTTCCCGTAATTACTACTGCTTCTGCTTCCGACTATTCTTTTTCTTCGTTCTCCTTCTTCCTCTTTGTTTCCCTCCTTCTTCTTCCTCCTTACTTCTTCTTTCTTCCTTCTTCTTTCTTCCTTCTTCCTACGTCTTTCTTCCTTATTCTTTCTTCTAAACCGCCGGCAGCTGTGTTTCGAACGTAATATGCAGGATTGAAAATTGCATGCATGCCTCTTTCGCCTCAGCGCGGGTAAAAGAGTGACAATAAATCACTCACATTACGTCCTGCAAACATACTAATTTTCACCATAACAAAACCAGCATCGATTCCACCCATCTCCGCCTATTTCTTAATTAACGTCACAACAAACAGGAAATCGTTAGTTCTCTCTGGTAACGATTAGGTATCGACAGTCTATCCCCTGGCACTGGCGATTACTGTCCATCCCATTATTTATTGATGGTTATGTCAGACTGGTTGGTAATCGGTTATTATGAACAGCGATCTGCATTTGATCTAACATCATTATTGTCCGAATTCCTTTCTTTATCTGTCATTATTTTCTTTCACTGCTTTTCCATTTACCCGTTTTTTCTTATTTCGGAATTTGTATTATTTCCCGAGTGCAAATATGTAATAATGAATACAATCTGCTTCATTATTTTATTTCACAGCTTTTCCATTTAACCGGTTTTCTTTATTTCGGAATTTGTATTATTTCTAGCGGGCACATAAGTAATCATGAGTAGGACATAAGTAATCATAAGAAGGACCTGCTCCACCGCCCTGAGGTCATTTTTGTTTTGTTTGGTGATGTTTAGTATATGGCGCTAGCCTCACATTTGTATAATCCAATCAGCACTCGATTTACGTGACAAATATCACGCCAGCCGCCGTTACTCTACAGGACATTGCTTAGTGTACATTTTAGAGTGGGTTGATCTGGGAGCTCCGATCAATTTAAAAATAAATGCCCGCCTAGATGTGGATTCGAACACAAGACGCCGGGCTGGCAGGCAAGCATACTAGTAGCTGCGCCACTGCGGCTCCTCAGCTTGTATATATTGGATATTCTGTCTTATATAAAGCATGGTGTCCGCGCCAGCGAAGTTGACAGCGAACTGCGCTAGAAATGTGATGAGCACGGTAGGGAACCTCTTCTTTGCAAATCACTGTGACGCATGATATAGCTAAAGTACGACTGGGTTTCAAATACAAACCTGAAATGTTGTTTTCTGGTGGTGAATATATTCTGAAAAAGTACAGAATAAATGTATCTTTTTTCGATGTAATCACCACTGCGTCCAACGCAAGTCCTCCAGCACTGATATAATGCTTTGATTCCTGTAGGGAAAAGAATTCTCTTGATCACGTGTGTAACCACGTATTCACCTCCTGATTGATGTTCCAAAAAGTCAGTCACAGAAATCATGGCGTTTCAAAGCATCCTCTCCACTCATACACTAGCTGGACTGACAGGCATGCATCACCATACTGGACCTTCATTCGCCGATGAAGTTCTATAGGTTTAACCCTTTCGCTGATCAAATAACGGATGGTGCATGTCAAAAGTTGGGCGGCCATCTTTAAACTGTCATTATGACGTCACCGCGTAGTCTGCACCGTGATGCCACGTGCTTACTACTCTTGACCTCCTTAACAACAATATTGACAGGTTACAAGACAATGCCATGGTTACTGTAATTTATATCACACTTTTAAGGTTTTCATGTGAAACCCCCTGGTATGTGTTTCCGAGATGTGATGCTGTTTATAAGCCAGTTTTCTCTTGGACGCTCCGATCTCGTAGAAGTTGGTAATTTTCTTAATCTAGGCCCACATCAAGAAGTGGATTCTTATCACCAAAATATTCTTGGTTCATATCAAAGATTGCATTTGATGAAAAATGCGCTTTGGGTGTAAAAGACGTTCCTAACTGCAATTTACAATAATATTGAACTAAGCAAACGATTACTCACAATACATATTTGGCCCGTATATACGGCGCTGAAACATGGACTGAAATCAAAAGAGATGAAAAGAACGTGCTAGCTATTGGGTTTTTGTGTGTGTTATCATCGGAATCAAAGAATAAACTGGACAGAAAAGAGATTAAATGAATATATTCCTAAAGACATTTGAGAAAAAAGACAAATATTGACAATCATTACAAAAAATACAGGTTATCTTAGATTGCTAACACAAAGAGACATCGAAGTTGAATAGTGAAAGCACTGTAGGGCAAGATCCAGGAAATGGGAAGAAGATGACAGCCTCTGAAAAAACTACATCACAGAAGCACGCCAGGACTTATTTTGGGTCTAAAAGAGTTGTTCAGAATAGAAGAGAGTGGAGGGACACGATCATAGTACTGCAACACCAGTCTTCGAACTGGTTGACCTAGTGAATCACACATCCTTGACCGACACCCTTCTTAATGTGCTCAAATAATCCACATTGGTTATAATTGATCATTATCATCATTACCATTTGTTCCCCGTCAAACGTAGTGGAGAGATATCCATCCATCCATCATGTGCCATGCCGGTAAGCGTGGGCGGTCATGTTCTGCCATCTCACTCGATCACCAGAGTCGTGGATCAGCTCCGTGTTCCTGTCTCGACCATGTCATGTGGCTAAGACATCCAGGTATTTACTTCTCGGTCTTCCCCTTGGTCTCTTCCCTTCGATCTTGCCAGTTGTCACCAAGTTCTCCAATTCATTTCTTCTCATAACATGCCCAAAAAATGTTGGCTGCCAACGTCTAATGTCTCTAATCAGTTTACGATCTTCATTTGTTTCTTGAAGGACGTGTTCATTGGTTTTTCTGTCTGTCCATAGTATTCTTTGCATTTTCCTCATAAACCACATTTCCACAGCCATCAGCTATTTTTCAGCTTGACTGCTTATTGTCCACGCTTCACATCCATAACAAGTATAGGTTCTATGTAGCACCTCAACACTCTTTTTCTCGTTTCAACTGATATCTTTTTATTGGTCAGTATGTTTTTCATCTTGTAAAAAAGCTACCTTCGCATTGGCAATTCTTGTTCTAATCTCTTCAATGCATCTCCCATCAGATGTTATGACTGTGCCGAGATAACAGTATCGATTTACTTGTTTAAGATTATGTACATCTACTCGTATATCATATTGTGGTATTTCCTTCTTCCCAGTGACGACCATAATCTGTGTCTTCTTAATATTCAGTTCTAACCCTAGTTGTTCACTGTGTGCAACAACCGCATCTACTAAATTTTGCAGGTCCTGTTCATTGCAAGACTGTATCATCTGCATATCTAATGCTATTGATGTATCGTCCCCCAATGTTGATTCCTTCCATATCTTCTATATTTTCACTGTACAGGGAAAAACGATCTGGAGACATTACACATCCCTGTCTCACACCTCTTTTAATAGGCTGATATGGACCTACATCGTTATCAATTTTGATGGCAGCTTGTTGCTTCCAATATATGTTTTTTACAAGTCTAAGGCCTTTTCCATCAATTTGTAGATCTTCAAGCATTCTTATCATGTCGACATGTCTCACTTTATCGAAAGCCTTTGTGTAGTCAATAAAGCAAGGATATAGATCTTTGTTTACTTCTACTGAACGCTCAATTACTGTTACTGGAGAGATATACTTGACGTTAAATCGTCCTATGGCTGGCATTGGACAGTGTCTTTCAGTGTAACCATACAATGATGAAAAACAACACTACTTTAACCTGGAAAAATTCAGTTAAATGAAGCAACTAATGACGACATTCGAACACGAATCAACAGAAGACAACAATTATTCCAGAAACTGCAAAGTTATCAAAAATGTGGGCCACCCTGTAACGCAAGCCACACAATTAAACAACGCTCGTTAACTGACATTTGGCGCTATCGTTACATACAAAGCTGTTTCAGGAAAGCTTTCGCTGTTGTTGATTCTTAAAAGGTTATATTCGCTGTACATGTTGTCTTTGAACAATCTGGCAAGGATAGTTACTATGTCTTCAAAGCTGTCTTGGTTTGTTAGAGTGAAGATCCGCGGATATTAAATGCGTAACTTTTTCTTTTGACGTAATTAAGAAAGAACCTGCACTTTTGTATGGATGTGAAACGCGGAAATGAGCAGAATAGCTGATAAACATCTAATGGCAGTGGAAATGTGGTTTCTGAGGGTAATGCAAACAATACCATGGGCGGACAGAAAAACTAATGAGCAAGTCCTATAAGGAGCAAATTAAAACCGCAAACTGATTAGAGATATCAGACGTAGACAGTCAAAATATTTTGGGCACTTTATGAGAAGGAATAAACTAGAGAATTTGGTGACAACCGGCAAGATTCAGGAGCAAAAACAAGTGGAAGGCAGAGAAGTAAATACCTGGATGGCTTGGCCACGTGGCTTGGTCGAGATAAAAACACAGTTGATCCACGACTCTGGTGATCGTATGAGATGACGAAATATGACCGTCGACGCTTATCAGCATGGCATATGATGGTGACTATGATTAAGAAAACTCAGTGACTATCACTATCATATATGGCTTTGAGGTAAGCGAAAGGCAGTCTTACAACTGTACGTTTTACAACAATAAGAAAGAAACAAACATCTTTCTTGGGTCATGTGATGAGAAGAGAGGCATTGGAGAACATCGTGACAACTGGAAAGATCGAGGGGAAGAGAGGCAGAGGCAGAGGCAGACCAAGAGAAATGATGCTGGACAGATTGAGACAGTCGCATGGAGGAATATCATCAGGAGAGTTGATCCAGAACATCAAAGACCGAGATCTGTGCAGAGCCATGAAAGCCTACGCCAACCGGCACGACACTTGATGATGATGATGAATGTATTTTCTAGGCAATTTTACATTTAGTAGTTTGCCATTGTTTTCTGAACAGAAGACGCCTTATAACACTGAAATCAACTCAAATTAATCTGCCTCCAAATCGCCCGCGGTTGTTTTTGAACCCTCGACCATTAAAATAACTATTCACCAATTATCAATGGCACAGCCAAGGTATTTGACATGAAGATAAATGCTATTGAGATCAAGATTATGGTAATTGCTAAACAAATACATAACATCACTACTAATATCGAGGGAAAGACCATAGTCAAAGCACAGACGATGCACTAAATGGGGAAATAATTACAGAAGATGCTCGATGTGTATTCCCAGGACACTCTGGCTGGTGCTGTATTATTAAGGGGTGATTTGATGCATGATAAGACAGATTTATGGTGGTAATGTGAGCATGTGAATAATACAGAAGAACAGATGGACTATCATGGTCTAGAGAGTATGCAGCAGCAAAGGGTGGTCAGAGGACCTGGTCGACATTCGACACTTAGAGGTAACGCAAGACGGACATATAATCAGATTCCAATGGGCACCATTAGTATTGAAACTCTTCGCTGGGTGTTGATGATGAGGACTGAGTGCTGATTGGAATGCCCTGAGTGTAATGATGCCGGTTCTTGGCTCAACTCAACTCAACTCAACTCAACTCAACTAAAGTCAACTCTACTGCCTACACATGTTAAACTGTGTGGACATGGGAACTCATGCCAATTATCAAAAATCGAATCTGCCCCTATGCGGATTGAACTCGTAACCACTGGCAGGCAGACGAGCGTCTAGCCACTATGCTACGGCTTAGGTGGTCGGTCTTACTGTCATAACGAACGTCGAGAGCTGACAAAGATTCCCTCATTCTATAGAAAATATGAAAGGGATTGCAGTTGTGTGCACATTGTGAAGGAATTCCACGGAGACTGCGCTGTTACACTATAGTTATATGGACACCAGTAATTGCTTTGTTAACAGAAGAAAAGCAGCGTAGATACCGACTGAAACTATGATGGACATCAATATAGACAGACAGACAGACAGGTCGGACGGACGGAGGGAGAGGAGGACGGAAGGACGGAGTGAGTGAGTGAGGGACAGACGGACGGACGGAGGGAGGGACGATGGACGGAGGGAAGGAGGGAGGGACGGAGACAGACAGACAGGCAGACAAGCAGGCAGGTAAACATACAGGGAGAGAAAAAGAGAGATATAGAGAGATAGAGAGAGAGAGAGGGAGAGAGAGAGAGAGAGATGGACAGAGGGGGAGACAGGGAGATAGGGAGAGAGGGGAGGGAGGGAGAGAGAGAGATAGATAGGTAGGTAGGCAGGTAGGCAGATGTAACAGAATGAGTACCATCTATGTTAATAGGTTCGATGTGCAAACTTAGGGCACGGTTGAGCATCCAGGAAGAACGGGACTATAGAACGACATCGGACTTGGTTTATAATCATCTGTGCCTGTACTGTTACAGTACAGATTTGGTGCCGCACACCAGGATGTCGGTTCTTATCTTAACTTTGATGTCGCGGACATATAACGTGAAGTACTAAAAATGGCATAGTACAGCAGAGAACTTTCATGGAGAATTTTTATCAGCTTGCCGCGACCAGAAGGTATGAAGAAATAGACCTTTACTAAATTTTCCGAATCAAAAGCTCCAGACCGGACCATTTTTATTAAAAGTATCAACTTAAAATAGAGTCAACATGAAACATTTTTCGGGCTAGTTGATTTGAAGTCATACGTATCAAGATTACTGGATGGAGCCATCATCTTACCCTGGTTGCCAATAGAATGAGCTGTTTTTCATTATAACCATCTGAAGTAACGTGATTATCATCAAAGTTTGGCCTGCCGTTATTACAGCCGTTCATTGACCTTGCTGTTTGATTGAAGGTCACTTACCTACTAAGATTGTCCAGTATCAAGGAAATTTTTTCTAAACGTCAAAATTTAAAACAGCCAGCCAACTAAAAATTACAATGAGATGTCAGGAGGAATGCGACTTGCTTGTTGTGGTCTCTTTGGAAGTGGTTGGGCAAACTGGGTTGCCGACCTGCTGAAGAGGAGACCTAATTAAGTCGCTTCATCAGGCTAGAGCTGTTCTCAAGTCGTCGTCTGGAAGGGCCCTGTTTAGGGTGAAAAGAAGGCTCAAGTCTGATGTGCCCAACCATGGGTGAAAATAGAAGCATTCCTACCGCTGGAGAAGCCTGAGATGTACGAGGAATGATGGAACTACAAATTACGACGTCGTTTGGAGAAACATAGGCAGCTTCAGATAATACAGACTCCAGACGTTTGAGTTATACGTGACCCTTGGCAAATAAAATTCTCAGCTGACGTACGTGGATTCACCTTTCTCTTGGATCAAGGGACGATATAGCTAACGGTAATTAATTAAGTTTAACCGCTATGAGACCTTTAATTTTTTAGATACAATTGATTGATCAAACAGTTGCTTACATCCCTTGGTTGGTTTAAATGGGCTTATATAATCGTTGATAATTGTTAATTAAATTGTTATAACTGTGAGTTTGCTTATATGAATTGATATTTCAGCACATTTCAATATGGCAGAAGAACAGGGTTCATTAACACAAGTTTTGACTGGAGTAGGTACGGCAATAGGTAGACTCAACACAGTCATGAAACAACAAGGAATGGCAACAGAAATTGTAAAATTTAGTGGACAGGCGAAGGACTTTAAGAAGTGGATAACTTCAATAGAGAAGCATGCATATTTGGTGGCAGCAACAGATAAAGAAAAAATGAAACTTGCTTATCAGGCCACGACAGAACCGGTTTCTGATCATATCAGAAGAAAATTAGAAGCTAGGGTAGATTAGACATGGGAACAATTCAAGGACGATTTAGCACATAAATACGCTGAAATCACGGACCCCCAACATGCGTTTTCAGTGTTAAGACAATCCAAGCAAAACACTGGAGAAACGGTACAATTGTTTAGTGATAGATTGATTAACCTGGCTGAAGAAGCATTCTTAGGACAGAACGTACGAGGGGAGGAAGTAGAACGGATGTTGGTCGGGATTTTTGTAGATGGTATAAAGTCGGATGGATTGAAATTTAAATTAATGAGAGAAAACCCTGAGAGATTATCACAAGCTGTAGATATAGCTGTGCAAGAAGAGAATTTGAGACGAAGATTTAGACTAAGAGTAGGACCAGAAATAGGAACTAGCCGAGAAGATAGGATTGAAGAGCCCATGGAGATAGGACAAACAAGGTTCGGATGGAATAGGAGAGGAGACATACAGACATTGCAAAGAAGTAACGGAAATGTTTACGATAGAAGAAGACAAATGTGAAATCCTATAAGTGAGACGGTAGGTAACACAAATAACACAAATAGAGTCTGTTGGGGTTGTAGCCAACGGGGACACATTTTTTGCTTCTGTGGTAACAGGCGTGTCCAGTCGAATACACAAAATGTCAATAGCAGATTAAATAGGAATTTTGAAGATAGACACAGAAGTTTTACAAGTCCAAGAACGCAGGAAAACCGGCGCCCTACCTATTAAATAGGACCTGCAGTAGGAGGGAAGATAACAAGGTCCCAAGATATAAAGAATATATTAATAACAGGTATAGCAGGACGAGTAGGAAGTGCTCTCAACTAGATGAAATCAAACAGTTTACAGTGAATAAAACAGATCCCAGTTCATGTATAATAGAAATAAAGAAGTATAGAATTCGTACATTAATTGATTCGGGAGCTCAGGTTAGTGTAATCAAAGAAAGTTTTTTATACAAAATAATGAGAAATTGCAAAATATTCAGGAGTCATAATAATCTTCACTCTGTTACAGGACAAAATTTACAAGTAATTGAACAAACAATAATAAATCTTAAATTAGGAGGGATCAACGTAAGACATCTTTTTCATGTAGTGAAAGATTTAAATAGAAATATGCTTATAGGTAGAAATTTTTTAATAAAAAACGGTGTAAGACTTTTGTTTGATTTGCACAAATTAAAATTCAAGGACGTATATGTAGACTTGGAAGAAGACATACACATTTCAGCACTGGTTAGAGTTAAAATGTCTACGACGTTAAAACCACAGACGGTTAATTTGATACAGGCAAAGGTAAAAAGAAATCCGTATTATTTAGTAGGACACACAGTTAGAATCACTGAATTGCAAAGGGAGGTAATTGATGAGCCTGGTCTAGAAGTTCCGGATGGAATAATATCATTAGATAAACACTTAACTTTTCCAGTGATGATTATTAACAACACAGGTAGAGAAATTAAATTATACAGAGGATGTGTAATAGCCAAAGTCGAACATAATATTAATGGCATATTAGAAACAAATAGAGTAGAAATCCCGAGAATAAATTATTCAGAAATGCCTAGGGAAAGAATTAATAACAGACATAGACGCGAAAGAAAATGGAACGTGCAGAATGATGAATTGATCCATCCATTCAAAAGACATACATCTCAAATACATTCACTAGACAAAATAACAAGAGAACAAGAATTATTAGCACAGTTAAAAACTCCACCAGAAAATAAGGAAATATTAGAACGACTTATAAAAGAGAATCAAGACGTTTTTGCAATTAATGACTTAGAATTGGGAAAGACAAAAACAATTACGATGGAAATAGATACTGGAGATCACCCACCAATCAGTTTAAAACCATACAGAACTCCATTAAGGAATAGAGAAATTGTTGAAAAAACAATAGAAGATATGCTAAAAGCGGGAATCATAACAAGATCCAAATCAGAGTGGTCATCTCCGATAGTAATTGTGACCAAGAAGGACGGGAGTCATCGCTTCTGTTGCGACTACCGGGCGTTGAACAAAATCACTAAGAATGTAGCGTACCCATTGCCGGTGATTGACGATATTTTGGGCTTACTTAATGGGTCTACCTTCTTTACTACATTAGATGCAAGATCAGGATTTTGGTGTATACCTATGTCCCCAGATGCCCAAAAGAAGAGTGCTTTTTGTACACACGCAGGTTCTTACGAATTCTTACGAATGCCTTTTGGAGTACGTACGGCGCCTTCTCATTATATGCTATTAATAAATCAAGTATTGGAGGGCATGCAAAAGTTTGCATTGGCATACATAGATGACATTTTGATTTACACAGCAGGAGACGTACAAGATCACCTAAAACATGTAAAATTAGTATTTGACAGATTAAGAATACATGATATTAAACTGAAGCACAGTAAATGCGAATTTTTAAAAACAGAAACAAAGTATTTAGGGTATATCATTAATAGAGACGGAATTAAACCAGATCAGGATAAGGTAAAAGTTATTAGAGAACTACCTCCTCCAACTAACGTAAAAGAAGTTCGTGCGTTTATCGGTACATGTGGGTATTATCGTCGTTTCATTCCAGGGTTCTCAAAAATAGCAGAGCCTATTACTAATCTAACTGGCAAATACGCTAGATTTAAGTGGGATGATGAATGTCAAAAAGCGTTTGATTTAAAAAAAAAATAGTTTAACAGTAGTGCCACTATTGACACATCCAGATTTGAATAAACAGCTAATATTGTATACAGATGCTTCAGATAATGCTATAGGAGCATGTTTGGTTCAACCATATAAAGGAAAAGAATCTGGCATACCAGGAGTTAAAAATGAAAGACCAATATATTTTTTGTCACATAAACTTAGTAAATCTCAGCGAAAATTGTCGACTATTGAGAAGGAAGCTTATGCTATACACTATGCTCTTCGGAAACTTAATTATTATTTACATAACGCAAATTTCATTATCAGAACTGACCACATGCCTTTAAAATCTCTATTAGAAGCTCCAGTGCAGAACAGAAAAATACAGACATGGGCGTTGAATCTGCAAGGTTACAGTACCAAAATAGAATATGTACCAGGTAGGAACAATACATGTGCAGATTTATTGTCCAGAATCCCGTATCCACAGACATCAGGAAACACGGAAGACGAAGGAGAACCGGAAATAGACGACCGAAACTGGCAAGTAAATATATTAGATTCTGCCATAATAAATAGAGAAGATTTTGAGAGTTTACCGTCGGATCAAGAATCTGAACCTAGAGCAGAAGACCCACATTTAATGCAATTTAATATGAAAGAA
Source organism: Cepaea hortensis (assembly GCA_963921405.1). Taxonomy (NCBI): domain Eukaryota; kingdom Metazoa; phylum Mollusca; class Gastropoda; order Stylommatophora; family Helicidae; genus Cepaea; species Cepaea hortensis. The sequence goes on from OY992876.1 coordinate 208,001,433, forward strand.
GAACAAGAATTAGATCCAAAAGTTCTAGTAATAAATCAGAAATTAAAAGAAACGGGTGAGAACAAGTATAAGAAGAATTATTTAGTTTTACAAGATGATAATCATATAACGTGAATGTATCACAATATTACGTGAATGAAAGAAACGAACAGTTAAGGAAATATATTCCAAAACATTTGGAAAGTGAAATTCTAAAGGCGTATCATGATGAGAATGGTCATCTCGGTCGTGATAAGTTAGTGAAAGCACTCACGAATAAATATTATTGGCCGAATTTATTTAAAACTGCTTGTAAATACGTCGATACGTGTGAAAAATGTAGATTAAGAAATATGAAAACAATCAAATGTCCCTTAAAGGATACAGACATTCCTCAGTTTCCTATGCAAAAAGTCAGCTTAGATATATAAGGTCCTCACCCGAGAACACTATCAGGGAACGTATATTTAATTCATATCGTAGATATCTATAGTCTGTGGCCGGAAGTTTATGCAATCCCAGACAAGCGTGCAGATACTATCATTAATATTTTTTTTTACAGGAATTCATACCAAGATTTAGTTGCCCACAGATCGTACTCACGGATAACGGTAAAGAGTTTGTGAACAAGAAATTTGAGAAGTTATTAAAAGATTTGAATATAAACCATATAAAGACCTCGTATTATAGACCTTCTTCAAATGCTAAAAACGAAAGACAACATAGAACATTGTACAACATTATAGCAAAGATTGTCGATGAACATGAAAAAGATTCGGATCTATTCCTGGGACCTGCACTAAGCGCAATACGCACAAATCAAAATGAGAGTACAGGGTTTTCACCATTTTATTTATTACACGGGAGAGAGCCTATACTACCTATTGACAATCTGTTAAAACCAAGACGTAAATTTATGGGGGAAGATTTTCAGGAGGTTATTATACACGAAATACACAAAGCGCATGTAAGGTTAAAGAACAATATAATTAAAGCTAGAGAAAGACAGAAAAAGTACAGAAACGAAAATACACAATTACAGGAATTCAAAGTAGGGGACAGAGTTTATTATAAAAAGCATAGAAGAAACTCCAAATTTGATGCTCGTTGGATTCCAGGTTATTACATTTTAGAAAAGTTAGGAAATGTATCATACAGTATAAAGAACCAGATCACGGGACATATAGCAAGGGCACATGTAGAACACCTAAGAAGAGATAATGATGATAAGGGAAACAATAATTATAATAATAATTATCATTCAGACGACTTATACTCAGATGGAAAATCGTCAGAAGAGCTACAATACCCCCAGATTTTAGAAAAGATCCAGTACAAAGTCAATTAATAACAACACCAGTTTATGATGATACGCAGGAATAGACATTACCGAAAACGCTGACAAAAGAAGAGAAAAATACGTATGAGGGTTATTATGATAGTGTGGAATCTATGGAAGAAGAGGTAAACGCTCCATTTAAAAATACTAGACAAGCAGTGAAAAGGAGAATAGAGAGACAGAGAGAAAAAGAAGTGAAAAGACAGAGAAGAATTAGAGAAAATTCATCAAGCGACGAGTATATGCCCCTACTCGAAAGGTCGTTAAGAAACTATGATAAACAAATTAGATTAGATATAGAAAGGAAAAAATTAGCGGCTGCTAGCAATAGACATACAGATGAAGAAGAAGGAATGGATGAAAAATCAGAATCTAATAGAGATAGTAGCATGGAGGAAGATAATTCTATACAAGAGGAAGAAGACATTGATGTGGAGATAGCACTTATTCAGAGAAATCTGGAGTTGCTGAGGAAGTGGAAACATGGTAGATAAATGGATAGAAAATGCTGCAGATAGCAGGATGTAAATTTGGTGATTTAAAAAGGAAAGTGATAGTTGATGAAATACATTAGCTGTATACTACACGTTTGTTATAGAAAATGGTTTTATTGATACTTATAATGAGTTGTCTTGAGGAGTAGACATGACACTATATATTTAGGTATTAAGATAGCTAATATGGATGTAAATTCGAGTGTGGTATATTTTTACTGTAATTTTATTGCCAATTGATTTTATGATTTGACTTCTTGAGTTTTCTTAAATAGATAAATAAGTTATTGTTAGTCCGTAAAAGTGACTAACAATGGATAGGATGTATGTTATATTATTCTGAAATATGTTTTTCTTTGAATGAGTTGATGCCTTTATTTGATATGAGGGGAAAGAAAAATGATGTTTAAAAACTTGGGGGTGGGGGGGGGGGTATGATATTCTGTTGTAATTTTATTTCGTTTAACTCATGATTTAAGTTGAATTGTCTTGTCTGTTGAATAGTAGTTACTTTGTTTACAAATGTGTTGAAAATTATTTAAGTTTAAGTTTGTTTCACTGATGGTTCTGTCTGGAATAAAAGCAGTACATAGGGCTTTATTTAAAGCCCTTCGTTCAGAAAAGGGTTAATAAACTACTGAGGACTAGAAGAGAGACACATTCTCTTTATGAAAAATAAGTTCACGAGTAAGAAGGCCGCTGTGTTAATCAGCATTAATATTTTAGAGTAGAGAGGTTAATAATATAGTGGCTATAGGGTGTTGGAAACATATGCCATAGAGACGGGAAGTTAAAATAGGAGCTGCATTAAGTCAGCGTGGACTAAAGGTATATGGATTGGATGACATATTATATACGTGATTAACGTCTAAAGAGGCTGGGATAGTTAAACAAATATAAAAGGTTAGTTGATGGAGAGTAAGTATTAAGGGGGCTGTGAATAACAGAACATGTGGTAGAATAGACGGAGATACTTATCAGGAGGGGGTAATATATAGGAGCTGTGATAAACAGCGTTAATTAATTTAAAATGTTCATGGAATATGAACATTGTTATGAGTTTTATGATTGGACGTGAAATAGCTGAAATATGGTCGATAGAAGTATAAATATTGAGTATATAGAAGAAATTTTGGATCAACTTAATTTATAACGAACAGGGATGTAGATTTATAAATCATAAGATGTATTTTTGAAAAAACTTTTGTAAAAAGTTTTTACGTTTGCAAGGGAGGTAAATGTGATTGTTCTTGACTACTTCTTAATATCTTCATAAATTGGGTGCGCACCCCTTCTTTTCTATTCCTAACCTTATCTTTTCTGTCTATCCTGAGTTGTAATGTTGAGAAAGAATGAGAAGTTTCATAATGCCAAATGTATACCAACGATATTTTTTAGACCATTCTTATGACCTATATTTTTGTAATGAAACCTGGAAGAGTCAGAAACGAAGAAGAAGTATAACTTCATAGCGAATTGCTATATGGGAGACACGTGGAGAATTAGTAGAAGTGAAAGCAGTTAATAATAATAATAATAATAATAATAAGTCTTTATTTTCAAAGTGTTAAGAATTGGGCACGCAGGCCCGTCTGACATTCTGCCCTTCTTCTCTATTTCCTCTCATACATTCTTTCATTCAACATCACTTATGAAGCAACTTTTGACAACAAAAGAACATTAAAACGCATGAAAAATAATCAATAACAAATGACTCACTGAGGCAGTGTTTAACATGGGCATTATAAATACCTAAGGAGGGTGTAACGTGCCATACATAAGGGAATGTTTTTTGGCTAGTTGTCGTTTGAGATAAGTTACCATTATTGTCTTTTTTGTGTTGTTTGTTATGGGGGTATGTAGTCTGTACTAAGGTAGTGTTCAAACAGGTTGCGAATGTATGTATCATGATTGGTGGTGTCTTTGATTTCTTGTGGAAGATTGTTCCACAACTGAGCGGCAGAGTATGCTAAGCTTGTTTTATATGTCTATCCTAGGTTTAGGGACATGAAGTATATTTAGTCGTTCGCTATGTCTAGCGTTATATTTAAACAGTGGCCAAAGGTAGCTTGGAGCATTTTGAAATAGGATTTTGTGAATTAGTTTGGTCTTATTAAAAAGCAGGCGCTTGTGGAGTGGCAGTAACCGGAGACGTTTATATAGGTTAGAATTGTCGGTAAGCTTTTCACCATTAATTAAACGCACTGCCCTTTTCTGGAGTGAATATAGGCGTTTTGTTATTGATTTGGAGCATCCATCCCAGACTGTGGAGCAGTAATCAATATGTGTTTGTGTATGAGAAGTATAGAATATCTTTCTTGTGTTTTCGTCAAGGAAATTTTTTATTTTGGCAAGTTGGTATACTTTTTTGGCTATTTGTTTAACTAGAGCATGAACATGTGAGTTAAAAGTTAGATTTTGATCTATGATAACACCCAGTGTCTTGTGCTCGGTGACACTTTCTACAGGCGTGCTGCCAATGTGCAGCTGAAGAGTTCTCTGCGAGTTTAGAGTGTGAAGTCTTTGCCTGGTTCCTATTAACATAGACTTTGTTTTAGTAATGTTAATTTGCATGCGGTTTGCATGACTCCAGTTAACTACACTATTTATTTCCTGTTGCAAGGATAATTCTAGCACATTACGATCAACAGCGTTTGTATATACTGTGCAGTCATCAGCAAATAGATCGCAGGACGACGACAGATTTAATGGAAGATCATTTATATAAATGGCAAATAATAGAGGGCCAAGAATAGACCCCTGAGGTACTCCAATATTAATGGTAATGGCTTGAGATAAAACTTTATTGTGTGATACTACTTGCTTTCTGTCTAATAAGAATGATTTTATTAATGTCACTATATTAAAACTTACTTTCATTGTTTCTAGTTTTTTAATTAGAATAGTATGATCTATCATATCGAATGCTTTCCTAAAGACTATAAACACCGCTCCACATAGAGTATTGTTGTTAATATTTTGATGCCAGTTTTCTATCATGTTTGTTAGTGCCGTATGGCAAGAATATTTTGGTCGAAATCCTGACTGACTGTCAACTATCAGTTTATGGCGAACTAAGTGATCTAGTGTTGTTTTGTGGATGTGCTTTTCTAGCGGTTTGGATAATGAGGATAATATGGAAATTGGTCTATAATTACTCATGAGACGATCGTCTAGAGGACCAGCTTTTAAATGAGGATACACTTTAGCGATTTTAAAGGCTGATGGGAAGTGACCTCTGGTTAGACATTGATTATATATAAAAGTTAGTGACTCGCAGATCGCCGGTGCAGCATGGCGAAGGATCCGACTACTAATTCCATCTAGTCCTGATGAGTTATTGCTTTTTAGATTAGGGAGATGAGTAAATACTTCAGTTGTCCATAGCATTTGTTCTCACAGAATGATGATAATAAAGATATGTCATGAGGCGCATCTGGTATTGCAGCCTTCAGTTGGTTTATGTCGGACTGAAAGTATCTACTGAATTGATCACATGTAACCTGATTTGATGGTAATGATTGTGATGATTTGTGTTTGTTTGTCAAGGTATTAATTGCTTTCCATATATCTTTAGTGTTGGTTTTATCTATTACTATGTTCTTAAAATAGTTTTTCTTTTCCTTCCGAATAACATATTGAACTTTGTTTCTCAGACTACGGTACATAAGTTCAACTACTTCCTGTGTGATCCACGGGGGCTTTGTGTGATGTTTAACACGAACTTCCTTAAATGGAACATGTTTATCAAATATACTTAGAAAGGTCTTTAGCCAGTGGTCCAGAGCATCGTCTGGGTCAGGATGCTGGTAAACATAATCTAGAGATGAGTTGACCAAATCTTGTAAGAAGACGTCTCGATTGAAATTTTTGTAATTTCTATATTTTATGCTTATATGTTTGTGTTTGGGAGTTTTGGTGCCCTTTTTCGACCACGTGCAACATACTGGATAGTGATCGCTCATTGCATTGATAGGTACACTACATTCTGTGATGTTATCAGCACACGTAGTATAAATATGATCTATAAGTGTTGCAGATGATTTAGTGATTCTAGTGGCTTGTTTGACTAACTGTTGGAAATTATATGACTCTATTATGTTTTCCCATGTTTTGTTTGATTTGTTAGCGTCTATGTTGAAGTCACCTAGCAATATTATTTCCCTAGCATTACTAAAGACTACATCCATCATAGTGGTGAATTTTTCATACCAGATATTTCCTGCACTTGGGTTTCGATAAAGATAGCCAACTACTAGCGGTATGCAATTTTGAAGTTTAACCTCTACCCATACACACTCAATCTCACAGGTTTCAAAGTCTAGCCTGCGGTGGGCGTTAAGCGAGTTGGAAATATAAACTGCAATACCCGTCTCTTGTTTCTGATAGGGATCTCTTCTAATGGTTTTAAAACCTCTGATAGCGATGTCATCATCTGAGATGTTGCCATTTAATCGACTTTCGCTAACGCCAAACATGTGAAAATTTTGATTAAGTATAAGTGATAGTTCGGGCAGCTTCCCTAATAGATGGCATATGGTTACATGCCCGATTCTGAGCCCATTATTCCTGAGCCAGTGTTCGTACTTATTAGACATTTCAACAATGCGTAATCACAAGTTTAAAAGCAAAACACACACACACACACACACAAAGTGAATACAACTTACGTCCCTTATTACAAAACACACTCTAAAGTACAGAGAAACAGTAATATACGTACACAGATCCGTAAGGAAGAGCAGTGAAGACCCCCTCACTCACCGTGAAAAACACAATTAGAATTATTATAAAAGCTATACAGCTAAGTACTATCAATTAATATAAAGTCAAAACCAGTCAATGTTTGTAATAACTTATAACCTAATACGTTACTAGATCAAGTTATAACCAAATATGCAGATAAACGTTTAAGGAGAGGCTCTTTCTTGTACCGAGATCCGGTGTAGCTTTGTCCTAAATTGCTAGTAAATACCAGGTTGTGTTGGTTGTTAGTATAGCGACATTATAAGTGCTTGACGAAGTGTAGCTGGGCTATACCGTGTGAGGTGCAACCATTCTGGATTACAATTAAATGGGTACTGATGATGTCTCATGGGTATGTAATGACTACCAACTAGAGCCTCTGGTTGGTGGCTAACAGGAGGTTGTGCTGGCACGTCGTTGTTGCTGAGAGTCGGATCCTTTCTGGGGAGAATAGGAATCATATCTTCGTAATTATTACCCTACTGTGTGAAAGACGACGTATTTAACGGACTTGGTGTTGTGGTAGTGTCCCGCCTGGCTTGGATTTCAGGTGCAGTGGTTATGAGTGGTCTGCACACTTCTGTCCTATTGGTACTTGATGTGACGGGAGTATGTCGTCTAGCTTGAGTTTCAGGAGTAGCTAAAAGTGTCCGGCGCGATCCCGTATTGGATGTATGGTATGTCCGTTCTGGATATTTTAAATTCTTGGCGAGAAAACTGGTGCCCAATGTAGATAAATGTATTTGATCCTTGTAAAGACTCTTTTTTGGTGCACCAGCCTGTGAAGTGAATGATGCTGTATTGTTGATGAATTGTATCTTGTTTTGAGAACAGAACTTCTGCAACATGTTGTTATTTATGTCAGCTAGACGGCGCTGGTGTCCATAACTCGGTGATATGATGGAGGAGAAGAAAATGGATGAGTTAGGAAAAGTGTGACGTAATCCGTTCAAGAGTGCCAGCAGTTGAGACCCTGTGATTTGTTGGTTGTTCATGGTGTCGGTGATGCCAATATGTACGCTTGCCCTTCTGACGCTATGATTAACAGCCAACCTGCTAATCTTGTCTGTTAGCCGGTCTACACCAGCCCCAGGCAGTGGGATTATTGAAACAATGTCTTTGTCTGATGTGGCCATCCTGTCGCTGTATAAACCTTTCATTAAGGAATCGCCTAGTATAATATGTGTACAGTCAGGTCGTGCTGTCTGTACATGTTGGTTGTCAGCACGTCTCGACCGTTGTTTCATCCATTTCCGATTATCAGCAGTCTTTATGTCTCCATGTGGTTCTCCCGATGTATCTTGTTGGCTTGTCTTGCCCGTTTGCAGCATGTTAAAGCACTGTAAGTTTTCTGGTGACTTTTCTTGAAGTACTTCAAACCTATTGCTTATTTTGACGTCAATGGGGTAGACTGCTTGTTGTTGTTTATCTTCGTCTGCACATTGAGGTGTTTGTTGTTTTTTATCTTCCTCTGCGCGTTGAGTTGTTTTCATAGTGATTATCTGTTCTGGGTGGGATTGAGCTTCCCCAAGATTTCCCAAGGATGAAGCGGTTTCTTGAGAATTACATGCTTCTTCGGTTTGGTTTGTAGAGGACGCATTCTGTAAGATTTGAACTGTATTTCTCAGCAGCAAATTTTCGTCTCGCAGGAGTGCGACTTCTGTCTTGAGAGCATTGTAATCACTGCTTATATTGTTGTTTGCTTCAATGTTGGTCGAAACAGTGACAATGAGCGCCTTTAGTGATTGTTCTAGTTCCTCAATGCGCTGTTTACAGTCGCACGAATGTCCATTGATAGTTAAGATGCTATTGTTATCTGAGGCAGGTACTTCTTCAACAATGTGAACATTGGGTTCTATGTTGTTTTGGATACGCTCCATTGGGTATTCAATAGCCAAGAGCGCTGGTGGGTTGGCAGGCCTCGTGTTGATGTTTTCATGTACACTCATCGTATGAGTAGATTCGGTGAATGTCTGTGTCGAGTTTTCAAGTTCAACAAAATCTACTTTTAGCCAGGAATTAATGTTTTCATTACTGCCCTGTGTCATGAGTTTATTTTTACTGCGGTACAAATGTATCGTAATCACTGGCGTCGTAATCAGATCCTCAACGTGGGCCCCGTGCTTATGTTGCCTGTGTTCAATTAGTTCAAGCCTGTAGTAGTTGAGTAGGCAAGTTCGGAATGCCTCATAATAGAGTGTGTTGTTGAAGGAAATAGTAACACACTGTCCTGAGTTGGTGTGTTTGACGACTAGGCCGTTGGGATTTATGCACTTGGATAGCTTATTCTTCACGGCCCTCTCTTTGTTTAGTGTGTAAGTTTTATTGACAGCCGATCGTAAACCTGAGCGAGTCCTTTCACCATTCACTTCCAATACGGAGCACTCTCCTTCCCCTGACATTATTGCATAATATTACGACTAACTAAACTTGAAGAACGCAGCAATCGCATTGTTATCTAGCCACGCCGCGGGCAATTTGAGGTCCCGTGGTTGTATCTGACACGCCTCGTGCACTTGATTGGTTGAAATTTAATAGTGTTCAACTATCACTCGAAATGAATATTAGATATAACCCACATTTTTGCGATAATAAACACTTGTATTAATCTAAAAACTATTTCACCACATCCTCAGAATCACAACGAGCACATTGATATAAAAATCCATGATAGGTGATTCAGCTTGCAGTAATAATAATCCGAGAAGTAAGAGATACAAAAACACGTCTTCACTCTCCGGAGAGCCTTGCAGGGTAGAGTTAGTTTGGGATGACGTGGAATATTGGGGGTTAAGGTGTTGGTGTTGGTGAGGGAAAGAATGTTTAGAATAAGGGGGTTAGGAGTTAAGACTTTTGAAGAAGAAAAGTCTTTTTAAAGAAAGGGAGGTGTAACAGAATGAGTACCATCTATGTTAATAGGTTCGATGTGCAAACTTAGGGCACGGTTGAGCATTCAGGAAGAACGGGACTAAGGATGCTCAAGTCGTGACGTAGGTTGTTTTGGTGAGGTTAGTTACAGCTAAGCTCCAGAGATGTGAACACCATAACAATAACTTATGTACCATTCTTCAATTTATTACGATCAATAAAACCTTTTATAGAACGACATCGGACTTGGTTTATAATCATCTGTGCCTGTACTGTTACACAGATATAGATAGATAGATAGAGAGAGAGAGAGAGAGAGAGAGAGAGAGAGAGAGAGAGAGAGAGAGAGAGAGAGAGAGAGAGAGAGAGAGAGGGTGGATGGATAGATTCAAACAACCATTCATTTACAGCACACAGTAACCTAAAATCACCCCGCATTCCATGAGTCTGTAATAACAAACACATCGCCCACACAACCATTAGTTTCTCAGTTACTGGTCATAACATAAACGAGGTCAAACGATCCGCGACTGGACATATGACAGAACCGCGTATGAGCCACATTCTCACAACGACCCTGGCGGCTCACAAACATATTTACCAGAGTGCTCTTCAAAGTCCAGATAACCCTGGTTCTCAAAACTCTGAACAAGGGTTACCACACTGTTTTCCCTGGGATGCATTCTTTAAAGGGCTCAAGTAAAGTGGAGAAATGAACGTTTCGTGTGGAATGGCTACAGAGGTCACAGATTGTAAGAATTGTATGGATTGTTTGCCCTGCGATGCAGGAGTGCGGGGAATGAAAAGCCTGATAAGCTGGCAAGGGAATGCACATCTCGGTGGTAGGTTACCTATGGACAAGGGAGCGGTGGTCGAGCGCGTGTGAGACCAGGTGAAAAAGGCGGGGGAACAGACTGAGAACCCACATGTGGAAAGAATTATATTGCGGGGAATCGGCAGAGTTTCTGGAAGAATCTCAAAACTGAGAGGGAAGACAAGGAGAAATTTATATCAGATAGCGATGGGAACGATTAGTAGTATGACTCTTCGCTGGCCGTTGAAAGAGGGGACGGAATGTCCTGATTGTAGTGGTATTAGTTCTTAGCTCAACTCAACTCAACTTTCCCCTGGGTCTATTATAAACATTTGTGGTGTGGTGATTTCGGTCATAAAAACGGTGGGAAGTTATGGTCTTGTTGCAATGCACAGGAATACAATATGCCTCATTTCTAGCTCCAACGGGACCTGTGCTTGTTGTACGATCTCTGTGCAAGACTTCTGCTATATACCCTCGTTGTACGCCACAGATAAATGGCCGTCGTAGGCCTGAACTGATCTGGCATCGGGTGTCACAGATGCTTGACCCTAGAGATGCAATAACTAGAAACCACGAAGTTAGGTCGCCTCTGGCACTAATCTGGCAACTCTTAAATCATGGGTAGATGATGTCATTGTGCATGTGCTCTACCAACTTAACTGGATTCTAATAGATAGATTCCTGCTAAATGACAATTAGGTTCCTATAGCCACCTAGACATATTCCTGCTAAAGGACAACTGGGTTCTAATAGCCACCTAGATAGATTCCTGTTAAATGACAACTGGGTTCTAATAGCCACCTAGGTAGATTCCTGTTAAATGACAATTAGGGTCTAATAGCCACCTAGATAGATTCCTGTTAATTGACAACCAGGTTCTAATAGTAATCTAGACATATTCCTGCTAAATGAAACTTGGATTCTAGCAGCCATTTAGATACATTCCTGCGAAATGACAATTAGGTTCTAATAACCACCTAGACAAATTCCTGCTAAATGACAATTAGGTTCAAATGTCCACCGAAAGAGCATCCTGCTGAATACAACAGCATCTAACCTGACTACTCATTAGTGTTTTGAATGGTGCACGTTCAAAGCATACGAAGCTGCCAGGAAAAGCCAACTCTGTTACATCCGACAAGTCGGATATGTCGACAGAAACATGCAAATGTCGTAGTTCTGCTGTACATAAGCACAATGCGCTTACATCCACAACAAAAAGAAGTCCGACGAACAAGAAGAAGATGATGATGGTGATGATGATGATAATGATGACGATAATGATGATGAAAAAGAGGAGGAGGCATGGAAGAAGAAGAAAAAGAGATCATGATGACGATAATGATGGTGATGAAGGAAAGGAGCAGTTGGCGAAGAAGAAGAAGAAGAAGAAGAAGAAGAAGAAGAAGAAGAAGAAGAAGAAGAAGAAGAAGAAGAAGAAGAAGAAGAAGAGAAGGAGGAGGAGATGGAGGAGAATCAGGTAGGGGAGGAGGTGAAGGAGAAAAAAAAGAATTAACATCATAGTTTATTTATATATCTCGGTCGACATATGGACAAATCAACCGACAGACACACAGACAAAAGACAAAAAATAGATGGACAGACGGACACAAAGATGCCAACATGTCAAACCCCAAGTGCTCTAGTAGCATAATACTTATAAACTTGTCTACGTTGTCCGCAACTTAAATATCTCCTGCTTCCGCACAAGTAACGCCAAAACGGCAACAGAAGTTTACATAACTCTTTGAACTAAATCTACGGTCCTCTCTCTCTCCGCAGTTTTAGAACCGCTGGGCTAGTGAAAGCTGCGGTATCGTTTTAAGTATCTGGACTGGGCGCACTTTACGCAGAAATGTTAACTGGCAATGACGTCCTAGCGTTGCGTCAGCCGCTGATTTGGTTACTGAAACCATGAATAAGATACGATTCTGACAGACACTGATATTACACGGCAGAGGTTACAGAACCCTAGCAACGATTTGAGTGGTGGTCGTTGTTGAAAACAAGGTGCTCGTTTTGGTATTGTTATTATGACGATGAACGTTGACATTGTAATCATCATCATCCGCATTCATATTATTAACAGTAATATCGACGTTAGTAACATTACTGTATATAATATTATCCACACCATCAGCATCCACACCATCAGCATCCACATCACCATATCATGATCAGCAACACTATTATTCAAAACATCATCCACATCGTAATCAATATTATCATCTGTATCCAACTCATCATTATCATTGACATCATCATTATTCACATCACCATCCACATAATCATCAAAATCATCATCCACATCGTTATCATCACCCACAGCATCATCCATACCATTACCATCATTCACATCATCAGCCACATCACAAATACCGTGCAAATTATCATCACTAAACACTCACCCGCATAATCATCATTATCAGCATCCAGATCCCCACTATTCATATACAGACACCTTGGAGTCCTGACAGACGATTGTTTGTTACACTGTGCTTCACACAATGTATAATAACCACAACCCAAGGCGGGGACCTGAGATGGAGTTATGCCCTTCAATAGCACAAAGCCAAGGCTAAATTGTAGAAACCATTCGTTGACTATGCAGTATGATCGCTCTCACGGCCTGCCTAGTTTACTCCAGAGCAAAGGTGACACGAATACATCTGGATTAAGACAATCTGAAGAAGCTGCCGGTTCAGCGAAGCAATGCTCTAACTGTCCGTTTATCGGAGTTTCGATCCTAAACCAGTTGCCGAGCAAGGCATAGGGGCTTGAAGCTATGAATATGGTACGATTCTTACCCTGATATTCCATTACACTATGGACATTGGCCCCACTATTCATATTGGTAATATTAGTTTAATTTAGTTTAGTTTAGTTTAGTTTAGTCGATGCATCAACATCACGGCACACGGGTGTAACCCATAAGTGCTCCGTTCTCCTCCTAACTCAAATTTGAGTTTTGAGAAACTCAGCTCAGTGCACGAACTCCGTAGCACCGGCGAGGATCCTGAAATACTTTGGGTAGATTGTTAACTCGAAAATTTTCCCGGGCAGCGCATTTAGGCTACTCTTTTTCGATTTCCAACTGCCGGTCTCTCTGGCCGAGGGGTTACACCACTTTCTCCGTAATCCCGTTTATCACGCAGTCTCGTAGCGGGCGAGAACTGGGAGCGGTTCGTCCCCCGCTGGTGACTTACGGGATAACTGAGCCGGCCGCTTAGAAAGCTGGGGTAAACTACTGAGCGTAATCTTGCCAAGAAATCAACAGACAGCTGAAAGATGCTGCTATTGACAGCGATGTCCTGTAAAAGGATATGCGAATTTAAAAAAAAAAAAAAACTGCCAAGGGATATTTTAAGTGCGCAACAATACACACGGGCGTCCGATCTCACTACCCAGCGACTAGGCGAAATTTTTTTTATTACTAGAAGTCCACGTGAAAAAATCCCGGTCCTCACTGGGGCTTGAACCCGGGACCCCCAGCACTCGAGGAGGACACCATACATCGAGACCGCGCAGCCATTTGTAAATAAGGACTCTTTTCTGCTACGAGACGTACACGTATTTGGTATAAACAATACAAAATGACATAAAGTGGTGCAGCTTTACATAACAGAGTTACGACACATACAGAACGTTGCGGCGGTTAGACTTCATCAGCAAACAAACACATTCACAAACACAACTCTCTCTCTTCTCTCCTCTCTCTCTCAATCTCTCTCTCATTCTCTCTCAACAATCGTGCTTCTCTGTGCCTACCTAAGCCAGGTGTGGCGTGTCGTAGGCTCTTTTTCCAATCTCTCTCTCAATCTCACTCTCTCTCTCTCTCTCTCAATCTCTCTCTCATTCTCTCTCAACAATCTTGCCTCTCTGTGCCTACCTATGCCATGTGTGGATGGTCGTAGGCCCCTTTCCAATCTCTGTCTCTCTCTGTCTCTCTCTCTCTCTCATTCTCTCTCAACTATCGTGGTTCTCTGTGCCTACCTATGCCATATGTGGCGTGGCGTAGGCTCTTTTCCAATCTCTCTCTCTCTTTCTCTCTCTCAATCTCTCTCTCTCTCATTTTCTCTCAACAATCGTGCTTCTCTGTGCCTACCTATGCCATATGTGGCGTGGCGTAGGCTCTTTTCCAATCTCTCTCTCTCTCTCTCTCTCTCTCTCTCTCTCTCTCTCTCTCTCTTTTTTCTTCTTCTCAATCTCTCTCTCATTCTCTCTCAACATTCGTGCTTCTCTGTGCCTACCTATGCCATGTGTGGCGTGTCGTAGGCTCTTTTCCAAACTCTCTCTCTCTCTCTTTCTCTCTCTATCTCTCTTCCATCTTGCTTCTCGGTGTCTACCTATTCCAACTATATTGCTGGTGGTCTGATGTTACACAGCCTCAATAACACAACCATTGGGGGGTTGATCCTCATAAACGTTGTATAAAAATCAACCTTGCTGGCTCTATTTCATAGGGTACAGTATGAGTGAAGCCTCGTATATGTAGACCGATCGACCCCATATACATCCGGTGGCGTGCCGTAGGCACTTCTCAAATCTCTCTCTCTCTCTCTCTCTCTATCTCTCTCTCTCTCTTCCATCTCACTTCTCTGTGCCTACATATTCCAACTGTATTGCCGGTGGTCTGATTTCAACACAACCACTGGGTGATTTGATCCTCAAATACGTTGTATAACAATCAACCTTACTGCCCCTACTTCATAGGGAACAGTATGAGTGAAGCCTCGTATTTACAGACCGACCGGACCCCACATACATCAGGGGCGTGTCGTAGGCACTTTTCCTCTCTCTCTCTCTCTCTCTCTCTCTCTCTCTCTCTCCCTCTTCCATCTTTCTTCTCTGTGCCTACATATTCCAACGATATTGCCAGTGGTCTGATTTTAAAACTACCACTGGGTGATTTGATCCTCAAATACGTTGTATAACAATCAACCTTACTGCCCCGAATTCATAGGGAACAGTATGAGTGAAGCCTCGTATTTGTAGACCGACCGACCCCGCATACATCAGGGGCGTGTCGTAGGCACTTTTCCAATCTCTCTCTCTCTCTCTCTCTCTCTCTCTCTCTCTCTCTCTCTCTCTATCCCTCTCCATCAGGCTTCTCTGTACCCACATATTCCAACTATATTGCCGGTGGTCTGATTTTAACACAACCACTGGGTGATTTGATCCTCAAATTCGTTGTATAGCAATTAACCTTACTGCCTCTATTCCACAGAGAACAGTATGAGTGAAGCCTCGCATTTGTAGACCTACCCACTCCGCATTCCTCATGCGGTATATCGCATGCAGTTTTCCTCTCTCTCTCTCTCTCTCTCTCTCTCTCTCTCTCTCCTTACATCTTGCTTCTCTGTGCCTACCTACTTCACTTGTATTACCAGTGGTTGGATCTCACACAGCCCCAACAACTCGAATACTGGGCGAGTGGCTCCTGAAGTGTGCTGTGTAACAATCAACCATACTGACTATTTCATAGGGTACAGTACGAGGGAAACGTCGTACGTGTAGACTGACACGCCCCACATGCCTCATGTGGTATATCACAGGCACTCCCCCCCCCCCCTCTCTCTCTCTCTCCTTACATATTGCTTCTCTGTGCCTACCTACTTCACTTGTATTACCAGTGGTTGGATCTCACACAGCCCTAACAACTCGAACACTGGGCGAGGGGCTCCTGAAGTGTGCTGTGTAACAATCAACCATACTGACTATTTCATAGGGTACAGTACGAGGGAAACGTCGTACGCGTAGACTGACGCGCCCCACATGCCTCATGTTGTATATCACAGGCACTTTTCCTCTCTCTCTCTCTCTCTCTCTCTCTCTCTCTCTCTCTCTCTTTCTCTCTCTCTTTCTCTCTCTCTCGCTCTCTCCCTCTCTCTCGCCCTCTCTCTCTTTCACCCTCTCGCTCTCTCCCTCTCTCTCTCGCTCTCCCCTCTCTCGCTCTCTCTCCTCCTCTCTCACTCGCTCTCTCTCGCTCTCTCTCCCTCTCTCACTCCCTCTCGCTCTCTCTCGCTCTCTCTCTCTCCCTCTCTCTCTCCCTCTCTTAATCTCTCTCTTGCCCTCCCCCCTCTCGCTCTCACCCTCTCTCGCTCTCTCCCCTCTCCCTCTCTCTCTCCCTCTCTCTCTCCCCCTCTCTCTCCCTCTCTCTCCCTCTCCCTCTCTCTCCCTCTCTCTCTTGCTCTCCCCTCTCTCTCTCCCTTTCTCTCTCCCTTTCTCTCTATCCCTCTCTCTCTCCCTCTCTCTCTCGCTCTCCCTCCCTCTCCCTCTCTCTCTCCCCCTCTCTCTCTCCCTCTGTCTCTATCTCTCTCTCCCTCTCTCCCCCTCTCTCTCTTCCTCTCTCTCCCCCTCTCACCCTCCCTTTCACTCTCTCTCTCACTCTCTCTCCCTCTCCCTCTCTCTCTCCCCTTACATCTGGCTTCTCTGTGCATACCTTCTTCACGTGCATTGCCAGTGGTTGGATCTTACACAGCCCCACAACTCGAGCACTGGGCGAGGGGCTCCTGAAGCGCGTTGTATGACAAGCAACCATACTGACTATTTCGTAGGGTACAGTAAGCCCCATGTGGTATGTCGCAGGCACTTTTCCTCTCTCTGTCTCTCTCTGTCTCTCTCCTCTCTCTCTCTCTCTCTCTCTCTCTCTCTCTCTTCTTGCATATACTGTGCATATGTCCACATACACTAGCATTTTGTCTGTTGAAGTGTGTCTATGTATGTACGCGTGTTCATGCACACCAGTCCACCCAGACCTTAAATAACACAATGGGGTCTTGGTCAATACTACCTTCAATTTTACACGCCTCCTACCCCGCCCCCTTCTTTCTATGTGCTCACTGAACCGTAACATCCAGCACCGTATATAACTACACCCGAGATTTTCGTAGTCATTTACAGATCCGTACGTGAGGTGAGTATGCAGTTTTTTTCTCTCTATTAACGGTTTTTCTATTAAACATTTTCTTCAACTAACATTCTTTTCAATTAACATTTTTTTCAATTCTCATTTTCTCTTCATTGCTTCTATTTTTCCATGCATTTGTTCCTCTCGTCCTGTCATCACCTTTTAATGTCACAGGAGTTCTCCTTGACTGTATGTTGTGTTTGTGAATGTGTTTGTTTGCTGATGAAGGCTAACCGCCGCAACGTTCTGTATGTGTCGTAACTCTGTTATGTAAAGCTGCACCACTTTATGTCATTTTATATTGTTTACACTTTCACAGCTTTACCGCAGTTCCACCAAATTTTATTCGTATTTGGTATAGAGTGCCAGCTCCATATCGTTAGACCAACCTGGATATTACTAGTCTTTTAAAAAACAAAGTCTTAAAAGTCGAGAGGATCGACTTCATTGCGCTGGGGTTTATCCCCTATGGCTCGGTCTCTTTCCGCAGGGCGACCTGCCGAAAGCGTCGCACAAAGCACGAACTCTAGCTCCAGCGACGACCCACAGGAGTATCCGAGAAAAATACACTTGTTAACCGAAAGACGTAGCCCGGAATCGAACTCACAAACTTCGGAGCGCGAGGCAGACGGATTGACCACTTCGCAACGGAGACTCCCTGGGATATTACTAGTGAAGAGGCAAATTAAAATGAGACGTAGACTGTGCCATATCAAAGTAGAGGTAGACATCATTAAGACAGCATTAGGACAGCCTTAAGACAGCATTAAGCCACCATTAAGACAGCCCTAAGATAGCCTTAAGACAGCATTAAGACATTATTAAGACAGCATTAAGACAGCCTTAAGATATAATGAAGAGCCTATGACACACTACCCTCAAACAAGTTAGATAACTATGTTTTAGAACAGGCTTCTTTCAGATCGTAGCATATGTGAGTCATGCGAGTCTCGACAGGGCTTCGAACAAGAAATCACCAGGCCGGTAGGTTATCCAGCTAGCCACTGAGCTGCAACAACTGCCTTGCCCAATGATACCGCTGCAGTAATCCCACACCGCTAGATCATATTCTTGGCAGGCGCCAGTTTGATATCGGACTGCGAGTTTACTTAGCACGCGCCATCTCTCTACAGGAAATCCATGCAAGCAATATTCCTCATGCCTCAGAGTTGTATGACCTCCCTATCTCGTCTTTTTCATCTCCGTTTTATCCCCCATTGGGTAACAGGCCCTAAACAAAACCACGCCTAGCCGCCCTGTCTTTTGCTATCTCCTGCAGCTCCCCTCCATGTCCTCGCAATATTATTCCACTCTCTAATTCTCTTCCCCATGCGCTCTTAAGTTTCCCGCTATATCGTTTGCCTTGTGGATCCCAGACAAGAGAATATCTAGATACCATGTCCTCAGGTTATCTCAGCGTGTCTCCTATCCAGCACTGGCGTCTTTTCCTCTTGGTTCAGTTCTAACCATGAACTCTATATCTGTGATTCTGTCATGCCATTTTATCCCCACTATTTTTCCCTATCTGGTAATTATCTATAGTGTGTTTTTTTTTTTTTTTTTGGTTGCCTCAATATAAAATTCAATATCTCAGTAACCAATTGTGGGAAAATGATGCGATTTAGCATATAACCTTATAATTATGTCCACCCGACAAAATAATTTTTGTTCTGGAGATTGTACAGCAGATTTCAATGTTTAGTTATATGCGGTATATATTTTTTTGCCCCCGCACTCATTCCATCATTTTAAGAGTATTACCGTTTCAACAAGACACAGCCCCAAATTTGTGAAATTTGTCTGCGCGGTTTTGCTTTTGGCAGACTGAGGGAATTTATATGGGGTAGGTTCAGAGGTGTCGTCAAACTGTGGGTTCTTTCATGAAACTGATTATATAAATAAACTAGCTGGCTCGGCCCGGCTCCTGGCGGGGATCGATCGATCGATCTATCTATCTATCTATCTATCTATCTATCTATCTATCTATCTATCTATCTATCTATCTATCTATCTATCTATCTATCTATCTATCTATCTATCTATCTATCTATCTATCTATCTATCTATCTATCTATCTATCTATCTATCTATCTATCTATCTATGCCGACCGTCCGACCGACCGACCGACCGACTCACCCACCCACCCACCCAGTCAGCCAGCCAGCCAGCCAGCCACCCACCTACCTACCTTTCTGCCTACCTACCTACCTACCTACCTGTCTGTCTGTCTGTCTGTCTGTCTGTCTGTCTGTCTGTCCGCGCTATTAAATATTGATAAAAGTTACTGGAAAAAACGTCAGGACACATGTGTTGAAAGAGAAAGAGGACTATTGGAGAAAGGATGGATTGAATTTTATGCAACCGAGAGCAATCATCAACCTACTGGAATCGTCCGACACAGATTAAGGTATGAGCAGATCCCAGACCTTAATTTACGTACACACTTACTGGGATATTTTGCTCCAACTATTCAGACGAATTGCAGGCCCTAAACATTACAGCATCAGCATCAGCTGAAGAAACAAGAAGGCAATGAAAAATAAGGTAAGAAATATATTCCTTCTACTTTCCTGTTAATTTACAAATTATTTACCCCGTGCCTCTGTAAATTCTCTGTCTTTACTAATATTACACATTGCACCCCTCTCGGGATTCTCCGTGGTGAAGTGGTCAAGCCGTCTGACTCGGGCTCCGAAGGTTGTATGTTCGATTCCGGGCCGCGTCCTTCATTTCACGAGTGCATTTTTTCGGAGACTCCCAAGGGTCGTCGCTGGAGCTACGGAGTTCGTGCTTTGTGCGACGCTTTCCGCGCTGCGGAAAGAAACTGAGCCATATGGGATAAACACCCGGTGCAATGCAGCCGACCCTGTCGATTTTAAACTAATTCTTTCATTGCACCCACTCTCATACGAATCCGGATACGCCTTTGTGTGTCAACAGAATTGACATGTCTCACTTTACCGTAAAAATAACTTCGTTAGCGAGAAATCACTAGTTGTTCAGCAAAAGATCAAAGGAATGTCGCCGCTTTCAATGATTTAAGTTGTTTTTGGACCTTTCAAAGACATATTCCTTGGGTGGGGGTAAATATAAGACGGCAGGAAAAATTTCATAACGATGCAACAGACAGTTTTCAAAATAATTGATCGTGAATGACGGCATTAATTTCCGGACAGACTATAGTTTCATTTGCTCACGGTTTGTTCATATTTCCCAGTTAGCCTAGTCAGCAATGGGATATTTAAAAATAGACGCGGGCTCCCAGGTCGACGCAGCCTAAAATGGGTTCTGGGGAAGCTTTAAAAGGAGTTCACAGGTCAGAGGATCGACTACCTTGTACGGGAGTTAATACCTTACGTTTCGGTCTATTTCAATATGCGAAGGTAGCCTTTTACAGCGTGGATAATATACTGACTAATAAAGAGATGCCAACTGCATCAAGAAAAAGAACTGCTACAAAAAAACCTGTACTTTTGTACGAATGTGAAACGTTGACAATGAGCAGACACGTTGAAAAACATAATGGCAGTGGAAATGTGATTTCTGAGGAAAATACAAAGAATGCTGTGAATAGACAGAATAGTCGATGAACAATTTGTACAAGAACGACATGAAAACAGTAAACTCATTAGAGAAAGTATACGTAGACGGTCACATTTTTGGACAAGTATTTTTTTTTTTTTTTTTTTTTTTTTTTTTTTTTAGCATATCCTTTACAGGACTTAGCTGTCAACACCAGCATCTTTCAGCTGTATGTTGATCTCTTGGCAAGATTACGCTCAGTAGTTTGCCATTGCTTTCTGAGCGGCCGGCTCACATACCCCGTAAGTTACCGATGCGATTCGAACTTACGAGAAGAAATAAACTAAGGAACTTGGCGACAACTGGCAAGATTGAGGGGAAGAGAACAAGGGAAAGGCATTATAACACTGATCGCCTTTACTTCCCTGAACGTGTTCTTGTACTCTGTGGTGAAGGGGTCAATCCGCCTGTTTGCTTCGCAATCTGAAGATCGCGGGTTTGTTTCTGGTCTCCGCCATATGTTCACGAGTCCAGTGTTTTTCGGAGATCCCTTGGAGTCGCCGGAGCTATGGAGTTGGTGCACTGTGCCACATTTTCAGCAGGCCACTCTACGGAAATCATCATCATCATGTGCCGTGTGGATATGCGTGAGAGGTCATGTTTCGCCATCTTACACGATCACCAGAGTCGTAGATCAACTCCGTATTCTTGTCTCGACCAAGCCACTTGGCTAAGAAATCCAGATATTTACTTCTCTGACTTCCCCTTGTTCTTTTCTCCTCAATCTTGCCAGTTGTCACCAAGTTCTCTAAATTATATCTTTTAATAACGTGTCTGAAAATATCTTAGCCGTCTACGCCTAATTTCTCTAACCAGTTTGATGTTCTCTTTTTTGCTTCTTGTAGGACTTGATCATTGGTTTTTCTGTCTGCCCATGGTATTCTTTCTATTTTCCTCAGAAACCACATCTCCGCTGCCATTAAATGTTTTTCAGCTTGTCTGCCCATTGTTATCGTTTAAATAACAACGCAAAACAAGTATGACATTAAACGAAATGATACACAGCACATATTTCATTGATTCCAGAGAGTTACGTTTTCTAAAGGGCCATCAATATAATAAATAAATATCAGAAGGACATCTGGTATCAACAATGAGGACAGAACAGTCCAGTAGACAAGTTATAGCCAGATTTTGAGGAAAATATTGCCAACAGTTTGCGTTGTTTTGCACAGTGGTTCTAAAAATGCGGAAGATTCTTTCGTGTGGCGTATTTCTATGGAGAAACAAACCGAAATGGGAGGGACACTAAATGAAAAGATTCAAGAGGAGTGTTCAATCTGCTCAGAATATACTATTTATATTATGTGATATGGAAGGAAGGCACATCCTTACAATTAAATGTCTTGAACAAAAGGTCTGTACACGGACACGACATAATCAACGTCCTTTTCTGGGAGGATGAAGTGTATCAAGAAAGAAAGAAAGAAAGAAAGAAAGAAAGAAAACGAAGAAGAAGAAGAAGAAGAAGAAGAAGAAGAAGAAGAAGAAGAAGAAGAAGAAGAAGAAGAAGAAGAAGAAGAAGGAGAAGAAGAAGAAGAAGAAGAAGAAGAAGAACAACAACAACAACAACAACAACAACAAAAACAACAACAAATCAGGATACAACATGGTGAGCTGTCGAATATTTTGTTTTGGCGGTAAAGTTATGAAAATATATTTCAGGAGATTATTAGGTATGTTTCCATTGTTGTAGATGTCAAGGTACATTTTACACTTCTAAGCCTATGTGCATTTTTTTAAAATCATTACTCGCAACATCCGCGTTATTTTGGCACATCGTGAGAATTGGAAAGCTAAAGTATGTCGTAGTAACAGGAAAGTTGAAGGGGAAGAGAAGCAGCGAGGGGCCAAGAGAGAGGCTACCAGGCTGTTTGACATCACGGAATGAATACCATCCGCACTAAACATAATTGGCTTTATACGAGACAGAACGATATGTATAGGCATAATGGAGAAATCTACACGATATGGACTATAAGAAGAAGAATTGGGAGTATGTTGGTGAGGCTATGGGGTGGCTTGGGGGCAGGGACATTTCTCATTGGTGGGACAAGTGGGAAAACGACTTGAATCTCTCGAAACAATACGAACTTACAGCAGGAGAAAGACACCCTGAGTCATGACCCTGGTGGGCCCGTTCACAGACAATTTCAGAAAGGTAAAGAGCAGAAACATTCCGTGAAGGAGGACCACATCTGACGATCAGAAACCTCATGTAGTGCTTGCTCCGCGGCGGAGTTTTTAATCACCGGAGAAATAAAGAGAAATATCAGTATCACTGAGGCCTTTGAGAATCACATGTTGAGAACCATTGACAGACAGTGCAGGTTTAGCAATGATAACAACCTACTGATGTCCTGTGGGGCTGAAAGTCTGGAGTTGGTATGTTGTTAGCATATAACAGTATCCCCAAATGAGGGTGGATGTCAGGGACAGTTCAATTGGCTGGATACTTTAGCGGGACGAAAAACATCTTGTTTACCGGTTGAGTTCGAGATGTAGAAGTCAGAGGCCAAGCGGATTGGGTGAATGGTTGCTATTTCGGTGACTGTGATTTGACTAGTAATTGGGCGTATGTATAGTACTGTGCTGGCTTGTTCAGTAACAATGAAACGAATAAATATAGGTCGTCGTCGTCGCCTCCACCAACGACCCCTTCTTCTTCTTCTGCTGCTGGTGCTGCTGCTGCTTCTTCTTCTTCCCCTCCTCCACCACCTCCTTCTCCTCCCCCTCCTCTTCCGCCCTCTTCGTCTTCTCTACGCCTCCTCTTTCTTCTTCTTTTTCTGCTGCTGCTACTGCTGCTGCTGTTTCTTCTTCTTCTTCTTCTTCTTCTTCTTCTTCTTCTTCTTCTTCTTCTTCTTCTTCTTCTTCTTCTTCTTCTTCTTCTTCTTCTTCTTCTTCTTCTTCTTCTTCTTCTTCTTCTTCTTCTTCTTCTTGAACCTGGTCTGATTTCCCTGTCCACTTTGTCGACAGAAATTTCGATGACTGTGGTTTTGCCTATAATATTACTTCTTGACATCTTCCTTGAGAAGCCTAATTAATCAATTCCACCTCTTCTGTTGATATATCCAATAGATTTCATTCGTCCCTTCCTTCCAGTTCTAGCGCGTGATGCTCTAATTTCTACAGTTCTCAATACTTCAGTGCTTGTTTGCCACGCTGTTCACGATGTTCTCAATATTATTACCAAAACCCACATCTTCAGAGCCTCCAGTGTCGTCACTATTCCAATATTCAGTGTGTTATTCATCATCATCATGTGCCAAGTCGATAAGAGTATGCGGTCATGTTTCTCAATCTCACACGATCACCAGAGTCGTGGATCAGCTCCGTGTGTGTGTTTCGATCATACTGCATGGCCAAACCATTCAGGTATTTATTTCTCTGCCTTCCTCATGCCCCCCCCCCACCCCCAATCTTGCCAGTTGTCACCAAGTTCTCCAATTTATTTCTTCTCACAAAGTGTCCAAAAAATGCTAACTGTTGAGGTCTAATTTCGAGGAGAGTTCGAGTGGCTAGAATGCCGAATTCTCCTTCGGGAAACCCGGGTTCGAATCCTCGGTAAGGTGTGGAGTTTTTTTGTGTGTCGGGGGCAAAAAGAAAACTCTAACCTGCACAGTTCGCGGCGACTGCACTAGCCAGGCGGCCTTAATTCCCCAGGCTCTAGACCTCCTTGCCAAACACCGTAAGGTACTATATTAGCAGTAAAAAGCTGAGGTCTAATTACTCTAATCAGTTTACGGTTTTCATTTGTTTCTTGTAGGAATTAGTTATTGGTTTTTCTGTCTGCCTATGGTATTGTTTGCATTTTCCTCAGAAAACATATTTCTACAGCCATTAGATGTTTTTCAGTTTATCTGCTCATTATCCACACTTCACATCCATACAAGAGTACAGGTTCTATGCAGCACTTCAACATTTGCAATCTTCTTCTCAGAGTGTGTGATTACATTATACTCTGAGGCAAAAGGAGCAGTGCCACTTATTTATAACCCCTCCCCCACCCCACCCCCCCAAAAAAATACACACCAAAGATGAACTGAATGTACGATTACCGTTTTATTTTTGTTCGCATATCCTTTACAGGACATCGCTGTCAACATCAGCATCTTTCAGCTGATTGTTGATTTATTGGCAAGATTACGCTCAGTAGTTTGCACGATTACCGTGGTGATAATAAATGCTCCACATTCGAACAGTGACTATGTGTGTTATAGTCAAATAGTTAGCTGCATATCCTTTACAGCACATCGCAGTCAATCCCCAGCATTGTTTTTGCTATATGTGATAGCCTGGCAAGTTTACGTTCAGTAGTTTGACATTGATTTCTGAATGACAGGCTCCCCTACAATTTCGTTAAAAACCAATATAAGGCAGTATGCTACCAAATCGCCCGCAGCTGTGTTTCGAACGTCGTATGTGGGGATACAAACTGCTTCCGTAAATCATTAGCCATGGAGCCGGCTATGTTTGTTATATTTTAGCCAAAATATGGTTTATCTATGAACTTCGTAGACGTCAAGTTCTATTGGCACCTTGACGTATTGACAGACGATAGTTTGATACATTGTGCTTAAAAAAATGCATTAATAACTACAACCCATGGCGATAGCGAATGTGACTGATAAGGCTAATTTGCACCGTAAATGGTCGTCCACAGTGGATGCATGTGAACACATGGTCATTTCCACCAGCATGCACCATCTTACGTCTTGCACGCTCGGTGTGTGACTTATTTGCAATCATTTTCTCCTTTGTCTTTATTCCATTTCTGATAATTGCCCTCTATGCAACACGTTCAGCGGCGACTTGCTTCCAATGTGCATTATCAATGCCTGTATCATGCCTGTATTCTACCATCATCCATCCTCTTAACGTGTCCTATCCATCTAAGTCTACTGAAGACTGAGCATGGAACAAACCGTCACACAACCTGATCTTTCCAATACTTCAGTATTTGTGATTTCGTCTTGCCACTTAATACCAAGTATTCTTCGCAGACACCGCATATGAAAGCGGTTTAGACGTTTCTCTTGGTGTGAGTAAGTTGACCAGGCTTCACTGCCATAAAGAAATGAATGAATCACTGAAAAACGAAAAGTAGATTGTGAGCTTTACCAAAGCACGACTACAAAAAACAAAATGGATGTTGCGGCCAAAGCCTTCGTCAGCACATAATAAACAAACAAAAATAGACTAAAAAATTCACGAAAGACACTACATGAAAGTATAAATTTCACTTATCTGTGTCCTAGTTTGAACGGCTATCCATAGATGTAATAAAACGGATGTTGTGGTTAACGGGGACAACTGACTAAAGGTCAGTACAACCAGAAGCTCGGTGATTGGCTAAGACAAACGGTGAGGGACCCCATGCTGAGGGAATGGGGGTGCGCCCAGGAGAGCTAATGGGAAAATATGGATATGTGGGGCACTATAGCTAACTCTGTGGCGATGTAACTGATGCAGTTCGCAATTCCGCACGCCAAGCTCGAAACGCTGCTGTGGGCGAAATGGATGCAGACCACCAAGCGTTTGCCATCATAGAATAGCACAAGTGACGGTTGTTCAGATCTTTCCAATACTTCAGTATTTGTGATTTCGTCTTGCCACTTAATACCAAGTATTCTTCGCAGACACCGCATATGAAAGCGGTTTAGACGTTTCTCTTGGTGTGAGTAAGTTGACCAGGCTTCACTGCCATAAAGAAATGAATGAATCACTGAAAAACGAAAAGTAGATTGTGAGCTTTACCAAAGCACGACTACAAAAAACAAAATGGATGTTGCGGCCAAAGCCTTCGTCAGCACATAATATACAAACAAAAATAGACTAAAAAATTCACGAAAGACACTACATGAAAGTATAAATTTCACTTATCTGTGTCCTAGTTTGAACGGCTATCCATAGATGTAATAAAACGGATGTTGTGGTTAACGGGGACAACTGACTAAAGGTCAGTACAACCAGAAGCTCGGTGATTGGCTAAGACAAACGGTGAGGGACCCCATGCTGAGGGAATGGGGGTGCGCCCAGGAGAGCTAATGGGAAAATATGGATATGTGGGGCACTATAGCTAACTCTGTGGCGATGTAACTGATGCAGTTCGCAATTCCGCACGCCAAGCTCGAAACGCTGCTGTGGGCGAAATGGATGCAGACCACCAAGCGTTTGCCATCATAGAATAGCACAAGTGACGGTTGTTCAGAACGCAATGAGAAGCGACCCACGCAAACTAACCGGGAAGTCACAGAAGGCAAAGATAATGCTGGTGTTGACTTCTACTTCCTGTGAAAGACATGAAACTGGCTTGTAAGTGGACTATACGACTACGGGGATGGGGAGGGGGGGGGGGGCAAGGGGCGTTAGGAACTTAAATAAAACTGTGTTGGACATTGAGGCCGTGAGGGGAGAGTCAACCCAATTGGAAGATAAGACGGTTTTCCAATGTCTTGCGATCGCGTTCGTGAGATGTGCACGACTGTATCGCCGTAACACGTATGTCGGCAACCCCACAGTGGTCGGAACTGTTAAAGTGTAGGGGTACCGGTTTCTGGGCACCACTGTTGATATCGGATAAATGTTGTCTAAATCTTTCCCCAGACAAAGGTCTGTCTCTCCAAGATACCTCATGTCGCAACGTGTGCAGATGATCGCATAGATAACGTTGCGACTCGTACATGAGAAACCCTCCCGGATGTGGAAAGTAGTCTTAGGGAAAGTCAGACTTGTGGTTTGAAGGGCATGTGGACAAGTTTTACAACGAGATCGAAGACATGCAGTCGTGCCAGGAAAAGACTTGTGAGATTGGGTAGAGTGCTATGGACCAGCACATCCCTCAGGTTGCGATCCCGCCCGTATGCCACAAGTGGGGCCTCTGAGAAGACATCACGAGTGACCGGGTCTGCCTGGAGGATGGGTAGATGCCTCATGAGAATAGTCTTGGCAGCAATATTATGAGGATGGTAGGTAAGTGAGAGAGTAGGTCTATTATTACATGGTTTCGGCCTGGAAGACAGAGCCTCGGCACGACTAATAGACTGGCAGCGGAAGGCTGAAGAAATCCCATAAGAAGAGTACTAAGGACACAGGCTTATAGACAAAGACTTTTGTTTTGACAGTAAGCTTCCTGTTCTCCCAGACTCTTTTTTTTTTGGTAACCTGTTCGTTGTTGTTGCTGCCTTACCAATCCTGATGTTGATTTCCTGATCTAGGGATAATTTGCTATTTACCTCTTATCCTAGATATGTAAAATGGTCTACTATCTCCCGTTTGGCGTCGTCGATAAAGATTGACGGTACCCCATGTGGGAATTGTGACATAATTTGTGTCTTCTTTTTGCTAATTGTTAAACCAAATTCAGAACAAGCATTGGAGACTGCAGATAGTAGAAGTTTTAAGTCTTCCTCAGAATGTGTCGTAATTCTAGCATTATCTACAAAAAAGCAACTCTCTGATCAGTACCCTCCTAATTTTGGTCTTGGCCTTCAATCTTTGAGCATTGTAGAGTCCGCCATCTGGGCGTGAGTGAATGTATATACCACCATCCTGATCACAAAAGGCATATTTCAGTAGAAGTAAAAAGTATATTCCAAAGAGGTTGGAAGCTAGTACACAGCCTTGCTTAATCTTCACTCTTGATTTCAAACTCTTCTGAAGTTGCACCATCAAACTTGATTATACCTTTCATGCCTGTGTGGAACGATTCCACAATGGACAGAAGAGTTGGTGGGCAGCCAATCTTCTTTAGTGCCTTGAACAGATCCTTACGACTGACCAAATCAAATGCCTTTCTGAGGTCGATGAAGGCAATAAACAGTGGCTAATTCTGTTCACGGTATTTTTCTTGCATTTGTCGCAATGAGAATATCATATCAATGGTAGACCGGTTCTGTCGAAAGCCACACTGTGATTCGGGGTAAACTTGATCTCCCAGGACTTGGAGTCTGCGCAGAACAATTCTGGCAAATACTTTACCTACAATACACAGAAGTGAGATACCCCTATAGTTGTTACAGTCGCTCCGATCTCCCTTGTACTTGTACAGTGCTGTGATGCTTGAGTCTTTGAAATCCTGTGGGACTTGTCCTTCTCGCCTGCATAGCTCTATTAGCTGGTGGATCTGTGGAGCCTTGCCTGGAGCCTTGCCAGATGCAAGTTCATTTACAGCACACTTAACTTATGTTATGGTGGGAAGTGTCCAGGTGGCCAAGAGTTGGCAGAACCTCTATGGTGTTGAGGGCATCATCCTCTAGTTTGGTCTCACTTGAGTAAAGCTGCAAATAGTGCTCTACCCATCCACCCATCCGCTGTTTCTTATCAGTGATGATTTCTCCAGTAAAGGTTTTCAGTTGTGCACTTCTTTTGATCATTGGACCACAGACTTTCCTTATCCCTTCATACATGTTTCTGATGTTTCCCTTATCACTTGCATTTTGAATAGACTCACATTACAAGATGCAGTAGTCATTTTCACACTGCCTGGCAGCCTTTTGCACATCCTTCCTAGCTTGCCTTAGCTCTCTCAGAGTGTTACGCGTTGGTCTTTCCTTGTTTTTTAAGAGAGCTTTCTTCGTTTTATCAATCAAGGACTGCAGTGTCTGGCTGTTTGGCGCAAACCAGTCCTGCCTCTTATGATCCACAGTGTCGTCAACCCCTACCGCTGTTTTATAATGATTTCCTTAAGTTTACCCCACTTTTCACTTGCTGTAAAATTTTCTGATGTGCCAGTGAAAGAGTCTTCAAGTTGCTGTTGGAATTCAAAGCACTTATCAGGATCATGGGTGTTAATAATATTAATCATGGGGCTAAAGTTATGTTTAGCTGTGTAGATTCTCTTTGGTCTCAGTCTAACCCTTGCAGTAACCAAAGAATGATCCGTATCACAGTCAGCACTGTGGTAACTTCGAGTTAATGATGTTTCGTTCAGATGTTGTCTCCGTGCGTTGATGAAGTCCAGCTGATGCCAATGGCCGGATCTTGGATGTTTCCATGTTACCTTATGTAGCTCTTTTGTTTTAAAAAAGGAGTTTGTAATACACATGTCTTTTCTGGTGCCATGCTCCAGCAGCCTTTGTCCATTTTCATTCATGCGATTCAAGAAGAAGAAGAAATGCAACATGTTGTATTTTTCACGGCACACTGG
The DNA here is from genome assembly GCA_963921405.1 of Cepaea hortensis. Classification (NCBI taxonomy): domain Eukaryota; kingdom Metazoa; phylum Mollusca; class Gastropoda; order Stylommatophora; family Helicidae; genus Cepaea; species Cepaea hortensis. The sequence goes on from OY992876.1 coordinate 208,031,317, forward strand.
CCTTGAACTCGAGTCCTTGCCCACACGAGCATTGATATCACCGAGCATATAAATATAGTCGGATTTTGGAACTGCCTTTATCACAGAGTCTAACTCCTCATAGAACGAATCCTTCACATCATCAGAGGAAGTGAGTGTCGGTGCATATGCGCAGGGATAGTAGTCTTTCATTACCTCAAGGTGGAATTTCAATCATTCCCAGTAGCGAATTCTTCACAGCAAAGCCCATACCATTTTGCATTTATTTTCTGCCTGCCCTCTACCCTTCAAAAAAAAAGTGTAATTGTTTTCACTGAGTGACAATTCGTCAACGAGGCGAGTCTCCTGCAGGCCAGCAATATCAATGTTAAGACGATTGAGTTCAGCATCAATCACAGCAGTTTTTTTTTCACATCGTCAATATTCGTCAGGCCAGTGGAAAATCATGGACGCAAGATTCTTACGTTTCAGGTTGCAAGCCGTAGCTTGAGATTTCTAATTTCCTTTTTAGTACCTAGTGCATTGGTTTTACAGCCTGCGAATCAGATTTTGTCCTAGTCCCACCACCATTTAAAGCAGGCAGGCTGTGTCGGATCAGCGCCCAATTGGCCTGGGGCTGCCCACCTTGAGGCGGGCTGTAGCTGATCAGTGACACCTGTAGGTGTCTCCCACCGTCAGAGGCAACCTCTAGAGCACCATGTCTACGCCAATTGACAAGGACTTATAACCCGTAACGCTACCTCTCGCTTTGATTCCGAGACCTGTTAAGACAAGGGATGGAGTCATAACGCTCCATAGCACAATACCTGTGCTAAAATATAGAGACCATGTGTTGCCCATGCAGCATGATCCCTCTCTCGGCCTGTCTAGTTCACTCTAGAGGAATGGTAACACCAATACATCTTGAACAAGACAAGCTGCAGAAATTGCCGGTACAGCAAAGCAATGCTTTAACTGTCCGCCTGTCGAAGCTTCGATCCTAGACCAGCTGCCAACGAAGGCTTAGGGCTTGGTCTGCCCTGCCATGACATTTTGTCTTTAGGTTGCATTTCCTCGCACCAGGATAAGGCTTGTACCCTCCCATTTGCACTCTTCCGCCCGAAACCGTTGGCACAATATGGGGTTTCGGGTTTGGTAAGTGACTCCCAACATTCGGCGCTAACAGAAAGCACGTAGTACCGTCTACTGTCATACGGTAGCTCAGTCATATCTGACTAAGACCTGACACAGAGACTTAAAGACAAAATAGCCTTAGCGTACCCCAAAGCTCAGCTGTGGAACAATCTTCCACATCACACCAAAGACACCATCAAAGACTATATGCCCCCTTAAAAAATTAATAATAATAATAATAATCTCAAAGGGCAACTTGTATAATAAACATTCTCCTAAATGTGATACGTTACACCAATCTGTGCTAATTATAACTGCCATGTAGAAATTAGTTTTAGTAAGTTGTATTGATTATTTCCCATTCCCCATGTGTGTGTGTGTTGTATATTGCTTCTGTGGTTGTCGTTGTTGTCTCAGATTATAAGTTATGCATGAATAAAATAATGTATGTGAACAGAGAGATGAGAAGGGTAGAATGTCAGACGGGCCTGAGTGCCAAATTCTTAACCGTTTGAAAATGGAAGTTCGTTCTTTCATTCACCTAAGAAATAACTACAGTTTGCGCCTGATGAAATGCAGCGAAATATGTCAGACGATATATTGTGAGTATCAATTATTTATGGCTTCTTTATTTAAAAACATGTTGTTGAATTCACAAAGACGATATAATGAGAATATGATATGATGCGAGACCAGACATTGAAATGTTCATGCAGAAAGAGATGTCTGTATGGCAGTATCCGATGTAAGGTACAACTGTGTCTTCATATGGGGAAAATAGGAATGCATTTTAAGAAGAGATTAAGTTTAAGAATTCGAGCAAAATGCGAAATCTTTCTTGGTGTCGTGTCTAGTCCAGATTATTTTTTTTTCTGACAATTGTCATACACGGAATAACTAGGACAAGTGTAGGGTGGGTGCAGAATATGCCATCACCGTCTTGGTAATATTCTAGAAGACGTCTCTGTATGTCCTCGGGCAGTTGAATGACTCGCTGTCATGGCTTCAATGAACATGATTTTGGATAGAATTATGTGTAATTATAACTGTAATTGTTATTTAATACTATTTTCCTGGAAACCGGTGCGGTATACAATGATTTCTTGGTTTGGAATTTATTGCAATTTGCTTGTCTATCACTCACATAGACCCATATACAATTTGGACATTGTGCGAATGCAGCAAATGGTGTAACACGAGAGGGCGGCATAGGTTTGTTAATCGAATATAAGTTAAAAAACTAAACATTCTGCTATAAGGCTGATCTATAATCTTTTTCTCTTTCGGCTTCTAATCTTTCACTTCCACCTTATCTCCTTCCTTCCTTCCTTCCTTCCTTCCTGCCTGCCTGCCTGTCTGCCTGCCGCCCTTCCTTCCTTCCTTCCTTCCTTCCTTCCTTCCTTCCTTCCTTCCTTCCTTCCTTCCTTCCTTCCTTCCTTCCTTCCTTCCTTCCTTTCTTCTTCTTCTTCTTCTTCTTCTTCTTCTTCTTCTTCTTCTTCTTCTTCTTCTTCTTCTTCTTCTTCTTCTTCTTCTTCTTCTTCTTCTTCTTCTTCTTCTTCTTCTTCTTCTTCTTCTTCTTCATCTTCTTCTTCTACTACTACTACTACTACTACTACTACTACTACTACTACTACTACTACTACTACTACTACTACTACTACTACTACTACTACTACTACTACTACTACTACTAATTCAGATGCCATGTCTTAAGCAGACAATGGAGATCGTTACTTTCCTATCCCCTCTATATTTAGATTTCATGAACCTGGCGTTGCTAATATTATTACTTGTCTCCCACCTGTTTGTACTTTTCACTTATATCTTTCTATTTTCTATCCCCCACCCCTCTCCATATTTCTATGTGTCTTTCATTTGCCCATTAATTATACTGTTTGTATCTTACTCCGTTGGAGTCATGCCATGTTTGTTTATACGTGAATACTTTTGTTGATCTTATGACCTTAAGCGCATCGGTGATAAATGGTTCACATCGTGCACGGCGGCTCTAAACTATGTTCTTGGTAGTTTCTTTGCCAAATTCTGTAAAGGAAAGAATTCCCTCAAAAAACGTTTGTTTTATTTTACAGCGGCTATAGGAGTATGTTCTTAATTATTTTAGTCCATGCCGTGTGGTGCTGGTGATCATGTATGTCCACGGCCCTCTGCTTCGTTTGCTGCCAACCATTTCCGATTCCGATGTTTCTCCATTCTATGATGGCAAACTGTCCACCATCTTATTTCTTGGTCTCCCCCTGTTTCTTTCTCTCCCCCCTCCCCAGCTTTCCCGTTGTATCAACATACTCCAGATTCTCCTTCTCATGACAGGCCCAAAGAATGTGGACCGTCATCTTCTAATTTGAGTAGCCAGTTCTCTTCGTTAAGTTAACTTCTTTCAAGACATATGCATTGTTCATTGTATCCATCAGCGGTGTTTTCATCATTCTTCTATAAAACCACATCTCCACAATCTCTACACAATGTGTCACATGTCTGCTAATTGTTCATGATTCGTTTCGGTATATCAGGATTGGCTCAATATAGCTCTTAAGAACTCGTTTCATCAACCCGACTGACAAAGATAATTTGCTGTTTTTATATACATCAATGACATTGTCGTGAAACGCAAAGCGTTCATTGTGAAAAATAAATTTATAGGTATTGATATGCACTTAAAGAAAACATAAGAAAATAATATATTAAATAGATGACCAGTCGTTCTCTCAAGTAGCGAGACGATGTGCGCAGGCGCCGAACCCTGGCCCGACCACGATCATGACATTGTCAGCGCAGCTTCCTATCGATTTCGATAAGGTGGTTAGTATTATTATACAGTTATTGTTTAGCACCATGATTCTCAGAAAATGGTTTCAACTTAGCATATGCAAAATAATAACATACAAACCCACCCGACCACTGTCGCAGTTCTTACATCTTAGCAACATTGAATGATTGCATGTATAATACCACTCTGAGACGCCCAGTCTGTATAGCCGGTCAACCTAACTTGGACACAGCAACGGAACTATTTTCTTGAGATGTTTGTTTTTGGCGAGATAACCTGTCCTTAGCTGGAAGATTAGACTGATTTTTTTTCTCTTCAGTAGCGTCACTAAAACAATATGCGTTAATGTTTACTAGCAACCATTTTGTTGCCAAAAATTGTTTGTATTAAGCAAGTCGAAAACAGGTGAGAAACTTGATGCAGGTGCGTGACAAAAAATCTAATTCGTCGGAATTTCTTCCCAGACATGTGCTACTTCTCAGTCACACACAGGAGGTAAAATTGTGCCTGGGTCTTTTTATCTGATGCAGTTTAAAGACACTTGCTCACTACTAAAGCGGTCGTATCATCACAATAATCGGAGATCAGCATGATTGAATAGATAAGAACTCGAGCTCGTAAACTTCCAGTATGCTGATGCCGAAGTAGAGGGTTCACTGGTCAGTTGGACTTAAATGTTGACTTCTGGTCCTTGACTTGGGGATGTACATTACAAGTACCTCAGAAGTGTGTTCGTCTGGTGGAGACGGACACCGGTCATAGGAAAGCTAATCCACAACACTCAGCCGTAAAAACAAAAATCAAAACGCAAAAATCAGCCGTGCACTAGAAGAAGCAGCACATGTCTGGACTACGTATGAGTTCAAGGCTAGCAAACGCTAAAAAATATTTTAAAAATCATCATAATCATTTCAATGGGAAAGGCGTGCTGTAACTGTGAATGACCCCAGACGTACCTGCACAGGGGAGATAGGTTCCTCCTCCAGTAGTTACGTAAAAACTAAAGGGTTATTTCACCCACCTTCATACTGATACTATGGGATACAAGGATAATTGCTACAAAATCATAGCCATGTACCACTCGAGCCGAAGTGCAGTAAGAACACAAGAAGGTATATCAGATATGTTCACAGTCAATACAGGAGTGAGGCAGGGGTGTGTGCTCTCTCCTGTGCTATTTAAAAGCTACATGGACAGAATTTTCAAAGAAGCAAGCATTGACAGAACATAAAATTTAGACCTCTTTACACTAGATGAAACAACTGATTCACAGGAAATAAATGAGATTCTATTTGCAGACGATCAGTGCCTGTTTTACAGCGATAAGGGCAGACTACAACATCATATAAATAAACTGAGTTCAACATGCAGCAGATACAATATGAGTATAAATACAGCCAAATCCGAAAGACCTGCTTCAATCACCGGCATCGACCAGCGACAATGGTTGGTTGGTTAGTTGGTTTAAAAACAAAAATTCCAAATTCGGCCTCGTTCAACCTGCTTCTTTCAGCTGTGGTTATTGTTGAGGTCCGTGGTTTTTGTAGGTTCATTCACCCTAATTCTTGTCTTGTAAGTCCTATCTCGGATTGGTTATGTAGCGTTGTGTCTGTGACGTCAGCAGTGGGATCGGTCGGCGGCTGTCCTTTGTGCATGTTTCCTCTTGTGGTTTTCTTTGTTGGCGCAGGCTCCTGGCTTGACTGGTTGCAGTCCTTAAAAGGACTTTTAATTTGGTAGTTTTGCATTCTCAATTGTGAATTAACTGTAGAAGGTTTTCGATGTGATATGCCTCCTTGCGCTTTCTTTCACTTTGCTTCCCGCGTTTGAGTTCTTACTGTCTTTTGCTTGCTTCCTCCGTGGTCAGCCATGGGATGATTTCTCCGTCTTCTATGTAGTATTGCCATGTGTATTCATCTGCGAGTTTTATATCTGGCATTGTGGACATTGGTTTCCCGTTGAGTTTCTTGTACTTCTTTTCTTTTTCTTCCATGCGCTTTCTGTATTCCTCGCACTTGAGTTCGTATTTCCTCTTTATCTCAGGGAAAAATATTCCTGGCCTCGGGACGTCCTTCATGCCGACGTCAGGGTGCTCATCTCGTTTTTTTTTTTCGGATGTCTGGTGGGATATTGGCTTCCCTTTGAATGTTTCGGGTGTCGTGGTTGGGTTGCTTTCGCTTGTGGTTAAGGCTCGGTCTCTTGGTTTTCATCCTGCGATTTCTCTGTAATTTCTTGTTCGGCTTCTGTTGTTTTGTTTTGGAGATGTTCCACTTCAGCTTTTTTTATTTCTCGCTCTGATTTAATGGTTTGTAGGATCTCTTCATTCTCCTTCTTTATCAGTTCTATATGTTCCACCTCCTGCTTGATGTTTTGCTGGATCTCCTTTATTTCAGCAAGCAGCTTTTCATTGTCGCTGGGTTCATTCGCACTGCGAGCGCTAACAAGTCAAGTCGCCTTATTCTGTCAAGAAGCCTGATACGCGGGAAAATGTCACGTTAAAAGTCCAACAACAAGAAACACGCGGTAACCAAGATGTGCAGCGTGGGAGCCGACAACAAGAAGAAGAACGTGGAGAGCCTACCTGCTAGCTGCATCATAGAGCCTGAAACGTCAGCTATTTCTGAAGCCACCACGAGGGAGAAGAACGACAGCCCAAATAAGGCAAGAATCAAGACAACAGAGAAGAAGGAGGAGAAAGACACCAGAGCCGGGAACACCGACTCAAAAACAGTCCGATGGGTTGTCAAGCGGATACAAGTGGAGCTGACGGACCAAGAAATCCTGAAACAGTTACGAGAAGAGAATCCTCACATCCGATTCATGAAGGCGGAGCGGCTTCTCACCTACTCCAAGATACCTACAACCTTGGCGGTGGTGATATTGGAGGGCAGCGAGATGCCGATAACAGTATCAATCAACAACAGAATGCAGCAGCCAGAGAGATTCATCCCTAGAGTCAACCAATGTTCCAGATGTCAGAGGTAGGTAGGTGGGTAAGTAGGTAGGTAGGCAGACAGGCAGGTAGTGTCTGCCTGCCTGCCTGCCTGCCTGCCTGCCTGCCTGCCTGTCTGTCTGTCTGTCTGTCTGTCTGTCTGTCTGTCTGTCTATTACGTATGTATGTGTGTATGTAATTGACTCCATTTCCACAAAAGTACCACAACAACATATACGATCCCACACTCCTGATAACGAATATATTTATGTATGTTTGACCACAAATAATTGATATACTACACGACAACGTGTTATGGCAGTTTGTTTGTTCGCATGTGACGTCAGCCCCAGTGATCAATAGAACTGTACCGAGAGTTTCTCGTTTGTTGGACTTGCTATCAAAGAGTGTTCTTTGAGAATCAAATACTCGTAGACTCTTTCAAACTATAGGAGTACAGGCTGGTAATCTTAGTACCCAGTGAACGGAGTTTACTTGAATATTTTAATGTTTAATGAGCGAAAATTAACGTTAATTTGAAGTTATAAATAGGGATATGATTCATGACGTAGACATGTTTGTGGAGGCTGGTTAGCCCTCGCATGGGTGGAGAATATATGTGGAGGATTTATAACCCCCGGAGGCGGGAGTGAATGCATGTGGGGGCTTTATAACCCGGGGAGATAGATGATTGAAGGAGGTTTCCAAACCAGGAGGAGGGAGGGGAAGGAGTCATATTAAAGGTGTTTCATACCCAGAAGAATAAATGAGGAACATTCATGACACGGGTGGGAAATTATAGAATACGATCAGTGATTGAGGTCAGTTCATAGCCAAGGTAAATCAATAACTGAGGAGGATCAGTGATTGAGGTGGATTTATAACCAAGGTAAGTCAATGATTGAGGGGGATTTTCTACAGAGGCTACACCCACAGGAGGGTCATGATTGAGGATACAGTATGGCACAAGGTTACACCCACACGAGGGTTATGATTGAGGATACAGTATGGCACAAGGTTACACCCACAGGAGGGTCATGATTGAGGAAACAGTATGGCACAAGGTTACACCCACAGGAGAGTCATGATTGAGGATACAGTATGGCACAAGGTTACACCCAAAGGAGGGTCATGATTGAGGAAACAGTATGGCACAAGGTTACACCCACAGGAGGGTCATGATTGAGGATACAGTATGGCACAAGGTTACACCCACAGGAGGGTCATGATTGAGGATAAAGTATGGCACAAGGTTACACCCACAGGAGGGTCATGATTGAGGATACAGTATGGCACAAGATTACACCCAAAGGAGGGTCAAGATTGAGGATACACTATGGCACAAGGTTACGCCCACAGGAGGGTCGTGATTCAGGATACAGTATGGCTCAAGATTACACCCACCGGAGGGTCGTGATTGAGGATACACTATGGCACAAGGTTACACCCACAGGAGGGTCATGACTGAGGATACACTGTGGCACAAGGTTAAACCCACAGGAGGGTCATGATTTAGGATACACTATGGCACAAGGTTACGCCCACAGGAGGGTCGTGATTCAGGATACAGTATGGCTCAAGATTACACCCAAAGGAGGGTCATGATTTAGGATACACTATGGCACAAGGTTACACCCAAAGGAGGGTCATGATTTAGGATACACTATGGCACAAGGTTACGCCCACAGGAGGGTCGTGATTCAGGATACAGTATGGCTCAAGATTACACCCACCGGAGGGTCATGATTTAGGATACACTATGGCACAAGGTTACATCCACAGGATGGTTATGATTGAGGATACAGTATGGCATAAGGTTACACCCACGAGTCTGAGTCACCAACAAACAGCACAGGTTCTTATTCCCAGTCTAGGCATAGGCACCAACACTGACAACACCAAGCAGGCAAGTACGACCAGGCACGTTTCACTGCCGCTGCATTTTAATACTGTTCTACTTACACTTGCACACGGGAAGAAGCATGGACATGGCTGATATAACCAATACAATACTGACTCGGTGGTCTCGATGCGAGACTCTGACTTTCGCCCGACTGCACGAATTGGCTGTAAAGTGTGGTCTAGCGAGTCAATGAAGTCTTTGTGAGATAGAGAGTAGATACCATAACCAACTCCGCATGTGAACATTCATTCATCAATTTGTTTAGTAGCATGTTCTTTGCAGAACCTCGCTCCCACAAACACCTTCCAGAAAACGCCTCGGTCATAAGTAAGATGTCCCGCGTCCGATACACCAATCTGGAGATTATCTACCACATCCTGCACCATTCATCTCTTTGGTTTTCCTCTCCCTCTCTTCCCGGGCATATAACCCTCCATTGTTGTTTTCTCCAAAGTTTCATGACGTTGTAAGTGACCAAAATAGTTCAGTTTGCTTTATTTTATGGTCTTCGGTAACCAACCTTCTTTAATGTTTAGATTTTGTTGTAAAGATGCATTTTTTTTTTTTTCTGTATCCAAGACATTCTTAGAACTCGTCTATAACATTTATACTCAACGGCATTTATGCGCTGTTCAGCTTGTTTAGTAAGTGTCCAGGTCTCATAGGCGTATGTTGCAATTAGAAAAATGCATGCTCTTAAAAATCTAATGTTTGTAGGTCTATCTGTGACAAGCCACAATTTATTCAGTTGTTTTAGTTTTCGAAGGGCAATAGGTATTCGTCTTTTAATTTCCTTCATTGTGTCACCGTTTTTGGTAATTAATTACCCAAGATAGACGAAATTGTCCATCACCTCCAGTGAGCAGAAATACTTTGGGAAGGCTGCTACAATGGAGGACAGAGCACGCACCGGAATGCCCATTGTGCAGTGACGTCTCTCAACATAACATAACATAACATAACATAATATAACATAACATAACATAACATATGTGCATATGTAGACAAAAAGGCAAATAAGGTAGAAACGATAATTTTGATGTTGTCTGTCCATCACTTTCTTGGCCCTTCTCTGACACTATATCCAGGTCTTATTTGAGTGTACCTTGTTATCTGTAGCTGATCAGGTTCAATGAAACGCTACATGTCCTTTGCAGAACGTTGCAATTAACCTCAGGTTAATTTTTACGGCAATTGTACGTTCAGTAGTTTGCACTGCTTTTTTAACGAACAGTCAATGTTTATGTCCAACTTAATGCCTCTGTAGGAGTTGAACCGTGTACCAGCGCCAACGGCGCACTGGAAGTTTACAAGTGAGGGCTCTTATTCTTTCGGCAAAGTCGAGGTCTTGATAAGCCTACATTCTCTCATTATACTAAAGCCCTTTATGTATTGTTTCTGGATTAAATCAAGGCATCACCAAACACGACCCGTAGACAACTGGTCTCTGAGCTCGTGTTTTAAGAGTTCAATTGATTTGGGCTCGCATGTCTACCAAGTTTAAAATTGACACCAGGAAATGTCCTGGGAATAAATTATACTGACCACATTGTCCATAAGTTGCCGATTGATCTATGAAACTATGGAGAAAACATAAAACAAACCCATAAACCTTAAGGCGTGGAACGAATTCCCTACTGTTTACTTTCAGAGTTAAATACAGCGCAGATGCTACTCTATGGTGTGAATGTATGGATGGACATATTGTGAGAATGAAACCCAATCAACTACCACTTGGTGCCTTCAGAAAATAAACTGCTTGTAGAGCTAGAAGAACACTAAACAGGACATGGTTAGACTCTATCAATGGCACATAAAGATATCATGAATTTGTCTAGATGTAGTTTCCTTCTCTATGTCTATGATGTAATAACGACATCACATTGTGCCTGAATGCACGGAGGGATAGCTTACCAAACTCTCCCTCACTTTCTCAGGCGACCAGCCCAGGAATGGATCGTGTGTCCGACCGTGCACACCATATTACCATTTCAGTATGCTATCAACTTCACTCGATACAAACAGAAACAACGCAGTTCGTGTAATACATTTCGCTCAAGGGCACAAATTACACGTTATAATTAGTTACAGCTCAGTAAGTGTGTTATCATTGTCAACAACATCATTAGTGGAAATCACAGCATCCAGACCACCAGAAAGATGATACGTAAACCAACTCGACAGACGAAAACAAGAACGACATTTAGGCTCTGCAGACGTCTCAAACGCCAATAAGCAATCTTTAATAAGAGTTTCACATGAAACTAACTTTGTATGCTGTATTCGACAAACAATAATCGATTACTCAAATATATTGAAGCATCATATATTAGGCGATTCCACTTGTTGCTATTGCAGAAAGGTCTTCCTGTTACATCTTAGATTTCATTGCAGATAACGTTCTGCATATTCGAATAATACCTGCGACTATGTACTCAGTGTTCCAGCCAAAGTAATTTTATTTATTCACTCTGTGTTTCAGCCATAGTAATTTTGATATATTCACTTAGCATTTCAGCCAAAGTGATTTTGATATATTCACTTAGTATTTCACAAAAGTAATTTTGATATATTCATTTAGTATTTCAGCCAAAGTAGTTTTGATATATTCACTTAATATTTCCGCCAAAGTAATTTTGATATATTCACTTAGTATTTCAGCCAAAGTAATTTTGATATATTCACTTAGTATTTCATCCAAAGTAATTTTGATGTATTGCCTTAGTATTTCAGCCAAAGTAATTTTGATATATTCACTTAGTATTTCACCAAAGTAATTTTGATATATTCACTTAGTATTTCAGCCAAAGTAATTTTGATATATTCACTTAGTATTTCAGCCAAAGTAATTTTGATATATTCACTTAATATTTCAGCCAAAATAATTTTGACATATTCACTTAGTATTTCACCAAAGTAATTTTGATATATTCACTTAGTATTTCAGTCAAAGTAATTGTGATATATTCACTTAGTATTTCAGCCAAATTAATTTTGTGTATTCACTTAGTATTTCAGCTAAAGTAATGTTGATATATTCACATAGTATTTCAGCTAAAGCAATGTTGATATATTCACTTAGTATTTCACCAAAGTAATTTTGATATATTCACTTAGTATTTCAGTCAAAGTAATTGTGATATATTCACTTAGTATTTCAGCCAAATTAATTTTGTTTATTCACTTAATATTTCAGCCAAAGTAATTTTGATATTTTCACTTAGTATTTCAGCCAAAGTAATGTTGATTTATTCACTGAGTATTTCAGCCAAAGTAATTGTTATTTATTCACTTAGTATTTCAACGAAAGAAAGAGTTATTTATTAACTCAGTATTCAGCCAACGAATTATTCATCTATTCACATCATATGATATATAACTCTGCAGTACACACTTGATGAGATGCAGTGAAATATGCCAGGCAAGAAATCGGGCAATATTTTGTTTATGGTGTCTGCATGTAAATTAACCAAAGGAATCATTGTCCTGAAATGTATATTAACCTAAACAAGTTGCATGTCAACCCCAGATTTTCGGCTGTTTGTGTGATTTCTTGGCAAGTTTACGTTCAGTAGTTTCCCATTGCTGAACGACCGACACTCATGCCATTGTTCTAAAAATCTACGCAAGGCGGTCTGTTGCCAAATCGCCAACAGCTGTGTTTCGAACGCGGTAGACCGGGATTACAAATTGCGCCAGTAACCCCTTTGTCACAGAACAGATCATATAACCAAGCATAAGTCAAATAACTAAAACACAAACACATCGGGCAGTAATTCTGCGTTGGAAACAGAGTTCATGCACACAAGCGCACCGAATTGAAGCAAGGTAGAAGATACAGCTTAAACCACACGTAATTAGAACACGAAATGTACACATGGAGTATGCTTGCCTTGGGAAGACTGCCAACATGTGCATGTCAAGAGGTTGCCTGTTCTTAATCATTCTTACTTTGAGTATCAGCCCTTGAATAGATTGTATTGTTTTCTTGTCTTACGGTGATTCTCACACTTTTCCTTTCACAGGGACATTAACCCCATAACTTTTTTTTTTTTTTTTAATTTTAACGTTTGCTCGCTATGAACTCAAGCGTAATCTACACACTTGCTACTAGTTCTGGTGCACTGGTCTGATTTTTTGTGTGTGAATTAGCTTTCCATATTACCAGTGTCCGTCGCCATCAGGCGAACCCACTCTGACTTCAGAGGTACTTGTAATTTACATCCCAAGTCAAGGACGAGAAGTCAACATTTTAGCCCATCTGGCAGTTGTAGAGGTGGAAGAAATAATGCAGTGGTGTGGTCTGGAAAAAAAAAGTCTTTGAGGCAGATTTAAAACTTACTATGAGCACAAAGGATAGTGTACAACTGCCTGTCTGTCTGCCCGTCTGGCTGTTTTCTGTACGTATGTCTGTCACATCTGTCAATTCATTCATCCACCAAACCAGTCATTCATCCATCCTTCCCCTCCATCTACTTGTCTGTAGTGTCTGTCTGTCTGTCTGCCTGCTTATCGGTCCGCCTCCCTGCATGTCTGTCAGATGGTATTCTGTTATTTTCCCATAGAAAAATCTAAAGCCAAACTCTCTGGGATGTTTCCATCCAGCAGGTATCAATACTGTTGTGGATGCTACGGTATAACTAGGCCATCTTCCCTCTATATATATATTCATATCCAACTGTTCACATGCCTCTATTTATTCATATCTTACTGTTTACATTGTTTATAACTATGCTGTCCTCCCTCTATATATTCATACCTAACTGTCTACACACCTCTATATATTCATATCGGACTGTTTACACTGTTTATAACTATGCTGTCCTCCCTCTATATATTCATACCTAACTGTCTACACACCTCTATATATTCATATCGGACTGTTCACACACCTTTGGCTTACACAAATCTTATCTGGCCCTCTGGCAGCCTAACTAACTATACGTAAACTTTGCAGCCATAAGAGCGCCATTGTAAACCGTTCAAACCACCTTAGTAGTTGTTGTCAATTTATTCTGTGTCTTTTTTGTTTCTTTATCTATTTGTGTTGTCCTGTCCTTGACAAAGATTCTCAGAATCGAAACGTCGGCCGTCCTTTGTTGTCCTATTGTACTCATTTGTTATTTTATTATTTCATTTTATATATTTATTGATAGCTTCTGATTTTGGATAAGTCACACTTTGTTTTTCACCTGTGTACGATGGATTTCCTTATAAGGTATGTGCATGTGCATTGTGTCAGTGTTTAGTATGTCTCTTCTTTTCGCAGGAGCAAAATATACCTAATTGTTTCCAGTTCATATTGTTATTTTGCCATCTATCCATCCATCTACCTAAGTATTTGTCTTTCTGTTTGTTTTCCTACCGTTAGTCTGTCTATTTGTTCCAACTTTCCATCTGTCCTTTCGTGTATACACCCACATATCCACCCGTAAGCCCATCAATCTGTTCTTCCATCTGTCTGTTTGCATGCATGTATGTACATATGAATTATTGATGTCTGTCTGTTTGCATCCCACCATGTCTGTCTGTCTGTCTGCCTTTCTGTCTGTCTGTATTCTGTCTATCCCTGCGCCTATTGTCTGATTGCCTTCTTACCTGTCTACATGTCTTCTTGTCTGTCTGTATGCCTACCTGTCTGACTAGTGGCAGTCTTTCTGCCTAAATGTCTGTCTGTCTCCCTGTCTGTCTGTATGTATGTCTGTCCCTGCGCCTGTCAGTCTAACTGTCTGCCTGCCTGCCTGCCTGCCTGTCTGTCTGTCTGCTTGCCTGCTTGTCTGTCTGTCTGTCTGTCTGTCTGTCTGTCTGTCTGTCTGTCTGTCTGCCTGCCTGCCTGCCTGTCTGTCTGTCTGTCTGTCTGCCTCCCTAGCATTCTACCTGCATCTCTGTCTGCCTACCTCCTTGTCTGTCTGCCTCTCTGTCTAACTTTATGTCTGTCGCTGCGCCTGCCCGATGTTATTCTCCAATATGTCGACAACTAGTTACAACTCATAAATCACATACGATTCCATTGTTGAAACCTATGGTCCCTTAATCTTCCTTATCGTCATTTCCATATCCCCGTCCATGGCACACAATCACATTTCCAATATCTGCACAATTCTATAATCCCTTTTTGAATACGACAGCAACCCTGGGTCATGACTAGACCTCCGTCTCCTGCATATAATTACCCCAAGCTCTGCCACGCGCTCATGCATATGCATATTCTAAATCAGCAAATATAGCTATTTAGTTGGCCGTGAATGATGATCTGCCCAAATGGTAGTCTATCTTTGTATAGTTTCAGGTTTGGTTACCGTTTGGTTTGAGGTTTGGCTTTGGTTTATATAACTTAGGGGCGGTTTATCAATTCGGGTTCGAAATCAGCTGCAGACGATTTCGAAGCAGACCGACTTGAGTTCGTTTTCATAATAATATGAGCTTCGCAGCGGAGATGTGGTTCCCAAAACTAAAGTAGGGAATAGTCTGGACTGCCAGAATTACCAAGAATAATTTCCTGGAAGCGGCTAATGAAACTGAAATATTAAATGCAGCTATAAGATAGAGACAAACAGCTTTCTTTCGTCATGCGATAAGAAGAGAAGCATTGGAGAACATCGTGACAACTGGAAAGATCAGTAGGAAAAGATGCAGAAGCAGATCCAGAGAAATTATGCTGGGAGGTTTGAAACGGTGGCACCGAGGAATCATGGACCGATGTCTGCGGAGAGACATAAATGTCTACGCCAGCTGGCAGGGAACATAATGATAATGATGATGAGTTTCGGTAATTCATAAAACAATGGCAAACTACTATATATAGAATTTTTGGAGAAAATCATTAAAAAAATAGTTGTATTTTCATTACAGGACGTCGCAGTCAATCCCAAACAATTTTGGCTGTCTGTGATGTCTTGACAAGTTTACGTTCAGTAGTTTGCCATTGCTTTATGAACGACCGGCACCATTTTATTTAAAAAAAAACTAACGCAAGGCGGTCTGCTGCCTAATCGACCGTAGCTGTGGTATGTGGGATTATGAACTGCCTCCGTAACCCCTTATCGCCAGGAAGCCGGCAGACAATCATAAACGACCATAAATTCTTGGGTTGACTGCAACCACTAGTGGATTAGTAGAGATCCATTAGTGCAGAATTTCAAATATCTAGACACATGGGTAACATGAGATGGACGATGTATCACAGAGATATTGAACAGAATTGGATAAGCAAAGGCGGCATTCTATCACATGAAGAACAATTCATTTCAAATATAATATACTGACGTCAGAATGTGGAAGTAGAAGAAGAAATGAACATGCTAGGCAATAGGTCCACGTCACTGGAGGTTAGAAGAAGAATTTCTGCATGTTACATATAACCATTTCTAACATATGGCGCTTCCAATTCTGGACAAACAGTAAACAGGCGCGGGGGGTAAATAATTACATTTATAACATATGTGGTTTCCAATTCTGGACAATTAGCAAACAAGCGGGGGCGAGGGGGGGGGGGGATAAATCATTACAAACTTTGGAGACGTGGTTTTATAGAAGAATGCTAATAATTTCCAGGACAATCAAAATGAGCAGTCTGGACATTTTGAGGAAGAGTTCAGACGCAAAGACAACTTATCGCAAACATCAGAAATAGACAGACATAATTTTTGGCCACATTACGAGAAGACAGAGGCTAGCACATTTTGTGACAACTGGGAAGATTTGTTGAAAGAGAGATCGAGGAAAGAGAGAAAAGGTCTGATAGGCTTGTCTTGTGGCACGGAAGGTAGTCAGTGCAAGAACTGATGCATGCCTTTGGAGAAATCAAGATGTGAAGAATCATGATCACTCATACCAGTCGGCAAGGCACTTAATGATAATGATGATGATGTTTATGACAATGATGATGATGATGATAATGATGGTAATGATGATGCTAACGTTGATAATGATGGTGATGATGATGATGATGACGATGACGACGACCACGACGATGATGATGATGATGCTGATGCTGATGATGATGGTGGTGGTGGTGGTGCTGGTGCTGGTGGTAATGATGATGACGATGATGTTGATGTTGTTGATGATGATGATGATGATGATGATGATGATGATGATGATGATGATGACGACGACGACGAAGACGACGACCCGACGACGACGATGGTGATACCACAGTTATCTCTACAAGTGCTCCAGTCTCTCCCAGTTGATCACACGATGACAGCGCATGGCTGCAGAAACAAGTGTTCCTCGACGCTGGACTACATCGGAGAGCTGTGGTCATTTGGAGGTGACAGGTTCGAATCCCGGTGCGGTAACAGTAGCTTTCAATTGTTATAATGTCTTGTGTGTCCTCTAGTCTTACATCTTTCTTCTACTTCTTTCTTCTACTTTTATGAGCGGCAAATAATGCTTGTTAATTTATTTATGAGCTGTCTTTGTGGCTCAAATGGTTCCCCAACTGATATTTCAGTGCATTACCTACCAACCTACCTGTCTACCAACCTGCGTTTCTGGATAAGTATAGTACTCTAGCCATGTCTACCTGCTGTGCATCATTTCAAGCATTGTTCTCGAATGCATGGCACATTTGTGCAGCTTTAACCTCTTCATACATTAATATAATGATGAACTTTTTGACAACACATTTATTTTCCTCAAGATTTTCCTAAGACGAGCAAGATTGCAAGGCCCTCGAAACCCACTCGAGTATAACTCACTCGTCTGGCATAGCGAGAGCACACATTCTGGCCTCACGCGGAGTTTGGCACGCGCAGTGAGCGAATGGAGAACAGATTATGTCTGTCTTGTTTCTTAGTAGGGTTTTATGTTCAGGTTTCAGATTCCGTACGTCACCAGATGCTGAGGTTAATCAGTGGATGCATTGGTCAAATTGTAGTCAGAATTTCGGTCAAGAGATGTGAGTAGGGGAAAATGTACAGCCAATAGGAAATGTGCAATTTCTAAAGAAGAGGGCGACAAAAAGCAACAACAACAATATATATATATATATATATATATATATATATATATATATATATATATATATATATATATATATATAGAGAGAGAGAGAGAGAGAGAGAGAGAGAGAGAGAGAGCGTGAAAAGGACAGAGAGAACGATTTAGTTTGAATGAGAAAATACTACCAGAAATTGAGACAGTATGCAGGGAATGCGAGAGACAGCGAGAGAAAGAACGAGAGATCTCTCTATAGAGATAGAGAGTGATTGAGTGAGTGAGTGAGTGAGTGAGTGAGTGAGTGAGTGAGTGAGTGAGTGAGTGAGTGAGTGAGTGAGTGAGTGAGTGAGTGGGAGAGAAACAAAGAGAGAGATGGAGAGCGCGAGAGATACTAATAGTCAAATATTTTTGCACAATTTTGTGGTGTATTTTCACCTTTCCGATTTTTAGACGAAAAAATATTACCAACATAAATACCTGGATTGACATTATAATCTTTCTTTGAACTCCTTGAAGCCGAGATCAATCTAAGAGCTTTGCTCTCCCCGGATTACTGGCACTGAAAGACCCAAGGCGAAAACTGAACTCCAACGGAGATTATAAGAATAAAATTAAGTAAGAGGAATTTATCATAACGTGCATGGAAGAGTGTATACAACGGAAAATCGTATTAAAGAACACAAACTGGCTCTTAAACAATACCCCACCTATGGGTCGAGAAGATCGAGCAGTATGCGCTTGGATAATAGGGATTACAAAATAGCTGCCCCTCTGTCGATTTGCACCGTGGAAGAACAACGAGGCGTTAATTGTTTTTTTTTTTTTTTTTTTTTTTTTTGGGGGGGGGGGGGGGGTGTGAAACCTTCTAACATCTACAGAATAACGCTGATTCAGTATGAAGGCTTCATCACAAACTAGAGATGCAGTCGACGGAGTGGAAAAAACTCGCTTTTTTCGGTTAATATAGAATTTAAGACGCTGAAATCTGCTGGCAAATTCATGATGACCATCGTGTGGGATACCAAGGGCCCGATATTTGTGCATTTCGAGGAAAGGGTTGAAAATGATGAATACTCGGTACAGTGATATTCTGGTAAACAAAATGAAGCCCGAAATACAATCGAGATGTCTCCCAAAAGGAGTATTATTGATGCACGACAACGCCCGACATCATACGGCATGCATACAGTGGATATAATATATGGTCTGAAATTTGGGGTTTTGAAAGATATAGCATACAGGCAAGACTTAGACTTCTCGTCCTTGACTTTGGGACGTAAATTGCAAGCATCGCTGAAGTCGGAGTGGGTTCGCCTGATGGCAAATGACACTGGTAACAGGGAAACATATCCACACGCAAAAGTCTTGTGCACTAGAAATAATGGCACGTGTATGGACTAGGCTTGAGCCTCAAGCCATTCTATCGTTTTCCATCTTCTGCTGCAACCTCTGTGTTCTCCCTATATTATTAAGCCAAATGGTACCTGAGAGTTGCTGCAGATAAAGACCACGCCCTGCATGAAGCCGTGCATATAGTCAAAGGTCATAGACTATGACGAAGCGGGTTCTGGATGTCAGGTGTGTGATCTAGAGACCATCAATCGTGGAAAAGAGTGGGTTAAGGTACCGACAGACAGGACAGACTGGCACAACGTAATAGTAACACTGGGTCGTGAGTGCAGAGAATAGACTGCCGTCTGCACAGTCTGCACATCTCTTTGGTTTTCCTCTCCCTCTCTTCCCGGGCATATAACCCTCCATTGTTGTTTTCTCCAAAGTTTCATGACGTTGTAAGTGACCAAAATAGTTCAGTTTGCTTTATTTTATGGTCTTCGGTAACCAACCTTCTTTAATGTTTAGATTTTGTTGTAAAGATGCATTTTTTTTTTTTTCTGTATCCAAGACATTCTTAGAACTCGTCTATAACATTTATACTCAACGGCATTTATGCGCTGTTCAGCTTGTTTAGTAAGTGTCCAGGTCTCATAGGCGTATGTTGCAATTAGAAAAATGCATGCTCTTAAAAATCTAATGTTTGTAGGTCTATCTGTGACAAGCCACAATTTATTCAGTTGTTTTAGTTTTCGAAGGGCAATAGGTATTCGTCTTTTAATTTCCTTCATTGTGTCACCGTTTTTGGTAATTAATTACCCAAGATAGACGAAATTGTCCATCACCTCCAGTGAGCAGAAATACTTTGGGAAGGCTGCTACAATGGAGGACAGAGCACGCACCGGAATGCCCATTGTGCAGTGACGTCTCTCAACATAACATAACATAACATAACATAATATAACATAACATAACATAACATATGTGCATATGTAGACAAAAAGGCAAATAAGGTAGAAACGATAATTTTGATGTTGTCTGTCCATCACTTTCTTGGCCCTTCTCTGACACTATATCCAGGTCTTATTTGAGTGTACCTTGTTATCTGTAGCTGATCAGGTTCAATGAAACGCTACATGTCCTTTGCAGAACGTTGCAATTAACCTCAGGTTAATTTTTACGGCAATTGTACGTTCAGTAGTTTGCACTGCTTTTTTAACGAACAGTCAATGTTTATGTCCAACTTAATGCCTCTTCGAATCCCGGTGCGGTAACAGTAGCTTTCAATTGTTATAATGTCTTGTGTGTCCTCTAGTCTTACATCTTTCTTCTACTTCTTTCTTCTACTTTTATGAGCGGCAAATAATGCTTGTTAATTTATTTATGAGCTGTCTTTGTGGCTCAAATGGTTCCCCAACTGATATTTCAGTGCATTACCTACCAACCTACCTGTCTACCAACCTGCGTTTCTGGATAAGTATAGTACTCTAGCCATGTCTACCTGCTGTGCATCATTTCAAGCATTGTTCTCGAATGCATGGCACATTTGTGCAGCTTTAACCTCTTCATACATTAATATAATGATGAACTTTTTGACAACACATTTATTTTCCTCAAGATTTTCCTAAGACGAGCAAGATTGCAAGGCCCTCGAAACCCACTCGAGTATAACTCACTCGTCTGGCATAGCGAGAGCACACATTCTGGCCTCACGCGGAGTTTGGCACGCGCAGTGAGCGAATGGAGAACAGATTATGTCTGTCTTGTTTCTTAGTAGGGTTTTATGTTCAGGTTTCAGATTCCGTACGTCACCAGATGCTGAGGTTAATCAGTGGATGCATTGGTCAAATTGTAGTCAGAATTTCGGTCAAGAGATGTGAGTAGGGGAAAATGTACAGCCAATAGGAAATGTGCAATTTCTAAAGAAGAGGGCGACAAAAAGCAACAACAACAATATATATATATATATATATATATATATATATATATATATATATATATATATATATATATATAGAGAGAGAGAGAGAGAGAGAGAGAGAGAGAGAGAGAGAGAGAGAGAGAGCGTGAAAAGGACAGAGAGAACGATTTAGTTTGAATGAGAAAATACTACCAGAAATTGAGACAGTATGCAGGGAATGCGAGAGACAGCGAGAGAAAGAACGAGAGATCTCTCTATAGAGATAGAGAGTGATTGAGTGAGTGAGTGAGTGAGTGAGTGAGTGAGTGAGTGAGTGAGTGAGTGAGTGAGTGAGTGAGTGAGTGAGTGAGTGAGTGAGTGGGAGAGAAACAAAGAGAGAGATGGAGAGCGCGAGAGATACTAATAGTCAAATATTTTTGCACAATTTTGTGGTGTATTTTCACCTTTCCGATTTTTAGACGAAAAAATATTACCAACATAAATACCTGGATTGACATTATAATCTTTCTTTGAACTCCTTGAAGCCGAGATCAATCTAAGAGCTTTGCTCTCCCCGGATTACTGGCACTGAAAGACCCAAGGCGAAAACTGAACTCCAACGGAGATTATAAGAATAAAATTAAGTAAGAGGAATTTATCATAACGTGCATGGAAGAGTGTATACAACGGAAAATCGTATTAAAGAACACAAACTGGCTCTTAAACAATACCCCACCTATGGGTCGAGAAGATCGAGCAGTATGCGCTTGGATAATAGGGATTACAAAATAGCTGCCCCTCTGTCGATTTGCACCGTGGAAGAACAACGAGGCGTTAATTGTTTTTTTTTTTTTTTTTTTTTTTTGGGGGGGGGGGGGGGGGGGTGTGAAACCTTCTAACATCTACAGAATAACGCTGATTCAGTATGAAGGCTTCATCACAAACTAGAGATGCAGTCGACGGAGTGGAAAAAACTCGCTTTTTTCGGTTAATATAGAATTTAAGACGCTGAAATCTGCTGGCAAATTCATGATGACCATCGTGTGGGATACCAAGGGCCCGATATTTGTGCATTTCGAGGAAAGGGTTGAAAATGATGAATACTCGGTACAGTGATATTCTGGTAAACAAAATGAAGCCCGAAATACAATCGAGATGTCTCCCAAAAGGAGTATTATTGATGCACGACAACGCCCGACATCATACGGCATGCATACAGTGGATATAATATATGGTCTGAAATTTGGGGTTTTGAAAGATATAGCATACAGGCAAGACTTAGACTTCTCGTCCTTGACTTTGGGACGTAAATTGCAAGCATCGCTGAAGTCGGAGTGGGTTCGCCTGATGGCAAATGACACTGGTAACAGGGAAACATATCCACACGCAAAAGTCTTGTGCACTAGAAATAATGGCACGTGTATGGACTAGGCTTGAGCCTCAAGCCATTCTATCGTTTTCCATCTTCTGCTGCAACCTCTGTGTTCTCCCTATATTATTAAGCCAAATGGTACCTGAGAGTTGCTGCAGATAAAGACCACGCCCTGCATGAAGCCGTGCATATAGTCAAAGGTCATAGACTATGACGAAGCGGGTTCTGGATGTCAGGTGTGTGATCTAGAGACCATCAATCGTGGAAAAGAGTGGGTTAAGGTACCGACAGACAGGACAGACTGGCACAACGTAATAGTAACACTGGGTCGTGAGTGCAGAGAATAGACTGCCGTCTGCACAGAGTTTGAGGTGCAACAACTGATCCAGAGGAATACACACCAAGGCGACATAGTGATCTATACTGATGGTTTAGTGGTGAGAAACAGACAGAGTGGTTGGGGTTATGGCTACGACCTCCAGCATGAGAATGGAGGTGGAAGCAGTCACAGGGGCATCGCTTTGGTTAGAGGGGACCACTGCAACACACATTGTCTTCATCACGGACTTAAGGAGTATGCTTAGTAAGGTGGAGAAAGGAATGTTTAGTGTGGAATGGCTCACCTCGCTTTAGAGGTCACAGATTGTGAGAATTGTATGGCCTTTTTGCCCTGGCCACGCGGGAGTGCGGGTGAACGAACAGGCTGATAGGCTGGCAGCGAAAACACCTCTTGGTGATAGATTACCTATGGACAAGGGAAAGATGGTCATGCGCCTGTGGGACCAGATGGAAAAGGAGGAGGAATACATTAAGCACTCGTATATAGAAAGGATGAGATTGCGGGGGATTGGCAGGGTTCTGCTAGCATATCAAATCTGAAAGGGAAGACCAGGAGAACTTTCAATCAGATAGCGGTGGGAAAAATTAGTAGTGTGACTCTTCGCTGGCTGTTGAACAAGCGGACGGGCGCATTCGGAAATTTCCTGAGAGAAGTGATGACAGTTCTTAGCTCAACAACTGTTAAGCGGTGACTCTAATACTCTACTCTGTATGAGCAGTTTCCTTCTATTTCGATCACTCTGTTGGCTCTGAGGAAAGGATATTATACCTTGTAACTCAGAGGTTCCCAAACCACGGCCCGCGGGCCACTTGTGGCCCGCCAGCCGTCAGAAAGTGGCACGTGAGGCCTCGTTATTTAATATAATATATTTTAATAATTTCAAAAATGCACCCAGAGCGTCCCATCAGGGTGCAATAATTTACTCTGCTCATGGTTGTTATGCTCAGATATTATCGAATGCGCCTGTTCAGTTCACAATGAAACGTTACGAAGTTCCCATATCCCAGCCTTGTCGACCAATCAAAGTGCGCAAGGCGCCATATTGTCGTCTGTTACAACTGTTTAGTAGAGTCGGTAGTATTGTGTTGAAATTAGATTTATTTTTTTTTCCAAATAAAAATGTACCGTTAAAGCCGATAAACATGTGTGTGAAAAATCTAAAATAAAAGAATAGTAAAAAGCGAAAATGTGAAGACGTTGCTTGTCGTGAATTCAACGACGATTGGACGGATAAATATATGTTTATGCCTAGCCATAGTGATAAACCAGTTTGCTTAATTTCCGGATTTTGTAAATTGTAAATTTTTATTCATTGGCAATGGATGAATCCACTGACATTTGTGACGCAGCTCAGGTCGCAGTTTTTGTTCCAGCAATAAAAGATAATGTTGAAGTCAAACATCGGGGAGCGGCTGGCCGAGTGGCTAGAACGGCGGACTCTCCTTTAGGAGACCCGGGTTCGACCCTTCGGTAAGGTGTGGGATATTTTTCTGTCGGGGGCAAAAAGAAAATCTTAACCTGTACAGTTCGAGGCGACAGCACTAGCCAAGCGGCCTTAATTCCTCAGGCTCAAAGACCCCTCTGCTATACACTGCAAGGTACTATATTGGCAGTAAATGACAGTTTTAAATGACAGTTGAAGTCATTGAATAACTTCTAGGACTTGAATCGATGCATGCAACTTCCAAAGGGACTGATCTGTTTGAAACTCTGAAGTTGTGTGCAGAGAAAAACAACATAGAATGGACCGAATTGCATTGTGTATGCACCGACGGTGCTCAGGCTTTGGCGGAGTAAAAAGTCTGGATGCCTAGCATTAGTGGAACAGTTTCTTGGCGGCACTATATTAAAATATCATTGTATCATTTACCAAGAAGCTCTGTCTGAAGACTTTAAATCTGAAACATGTCATCGATGTTGTTATGAGATGTGTGAACAAAATTCGAAGTAAGCCGCTGAACAGGCGTGAGTTCAGACAGTTTCCATCAGACCTGAATGAGGAATACTGTGAGCTACTGTTACACTGTGATGTCAGATGGCTATCACGTTTCTGGCCTTGAAAAATAGTGTCTATCTGTTTCTGTCTGAAATAAATGAATTGCCTACAAAACGGGAATGTCTGCTGAACGGTGACTGGCTTAATGACCTGGCATTTTTGGTGGTCATTAAGTCTCATTTAAACTCTTTAAATGCGAATATCAAGCGAAAAAACAAACTATTCACAAATTTGTGCGATGTCATTTCTTCATTTAAAATGAGACTACGACTGTTTATTGGACAGCTGACTGAAGGGACTATAGAAGCGTTTCCAACTCTGAAGACGCTTGTGGTGGAAAAGAAATGTGACTTGTTACAGTACAAAGTAAAAGTTTAACGTCTTCTGGATATCTTTCAGTCGAGATTTCGAGAGTTCACAATAGAGGAGGATAATGTTGCCCTCTTCATAAATCCGTTTTTATTTCCTGATGCCAAGCTCCGTCAATTATACCGAAACATTAGCACGAAGTAATTCTGCACTGAGATGTAAATTTATGGAGCTGCCTGCTTCACCTTCAGCTGATCATATGATTTCATTCTAGCGACTATTGCCTGTCGAACAATTGGAACATTTGCGTTCATTCGCCCAGAGATACATTTATCGTTTCGGTTCGACTTACAGATGCGAGCAGTCATTTTCCGCAATGACCGTTATAAAAAACAAGCAACGTCCAAGACTCACCGACAGTAACCTAGCTGCGCTTATGGCTTTGAGCACGACAGATTTGTGCCCAGACATTGATAAATTGGCATCTGAACTGAAGTAACTGGTTATAAAATACAGTTACAACTGTAAATTAATTACATTAATAGCAATTTTCCAAACTGATTAAAAATTTATTGTTAAATGAACATTTGATTTTAAACCAAAAAATGACCGCAGTGTTGTAATAACATTGACTGCCTTTAAAGTTTTAGAAGTTTGTTGAAAGTTAAGAAAGTTAAGGTAAGAATGATATTGCGAAACGTTTATAATTTTATAACTTTGTGGCCCGCTTAATTACCGAAAATAGTTGATATGGCCCTCTGCTTGAAAAGCTTGGGAACCACTGTTGTAGCTGTACTATTAAGTGACTCAGTGCGAAGGATAATATATCGCCACATGTGACCTCACATTTGGACAGATGGACGATATATTGCTGTACTAGGGTCATCGTGTTATTTGTGTCATTTCGTGACATCATCCACAATAGCAATGCTCAATGAACGGAAATGTACATTATAATACTTGTTCGTTTGATTGTGTACCATGTTTGGTCCAAACGTTCGGTACTGTAACAGTTAATAGGTTGTGTCAGTGTGTGTCCTATTTGTTATCTCTCGATTCTCTTTTTTAGTTTTCTCCATAATTTTAGTATGAATGATTCTGGCATACATATTAGTCCGTCTAGTGACTCTAGTCTGTGCAAGCACCGGTTTGTGAATGTTTGTAGTGTTAGTAATCGCGTTATCCGTTGTAGGTGTTTCCGATCCATACAGTTGTTACGATTTAACCTTGCAGTTTAATATTCTGTTTGGTACAAGATTCCTTTGACTTCCAAACTCCTCTTTCCTTCTGTATTTTTATTTTAATCTCCACTTCTCTCTCTCTCTCTCTCTCTCTCTCTCTCTCTCTCTCTCTCTCTCTCTCTCTCTCTCTCTTTCTCTCTCTCTCTCTCTTTTCTCTCTCTTTCTGTCTCTTTTTCTCTCTCTCGCTCCCTTTCTCTCTTTTTCTCTCTCTCTTACTCCCTCTTTCTCTCTCTTTTTCTCTATCTTTCGTTCTCTCTGTCCCTGTCTTCTTCTCTCTCTCTCTCTCTCTCTCTCTCTCTCTCTCTCTCTCTTCTCTCTCCCCTTCTCTCTCTCTCTCTCTCTCTTTCATTCTTTCTCTCTCTCTCTCTCTCTCTCTCTTTCATTCTTTCTCTAGCTTTCTCTCTCTCTCTATCTCTCCCTATGTTTTTCATTTGTGTATGTACTGCTACTTAAACATGTGTAAGGTTTCACCATTTGAAATGAGGTTTCCTAAAGGTAAATCGAACTACAATTTTCTGGATTTATCCTCATTATTTACGTCTTTCACCTAAGCACTACAGACCTAATTCCCTTCTCGTGTCTATCCTGCATCTGATTACGTGTGTGGGACAGAGGGCAATGGCGTCATCCAGATTCTCAAGCTGCTCTGTCAGAATCAATGAATCCCATTTATGTATGTAGTTATTGTTATCTCCATAATACAGTCTATAATCTGCATATACCAGTGACAAGTTCTTATCAACGGCGGTGGTAGTGGTGGTTGCGGTGGTGATAGTGGTGGTGGTTGTGGTGGTTGTGGTGTTAGTGGTGGTGGTGGCTGTGGTGGTAGTAGTGGTGGTGGTTGTGATGGTAGTGGTTGTGGTGGTAGTGGTGGTGGTTGTGGTGGTGGTAGTGGTTGTGGTAGTGGTTGTGGTGATGATGTTTATAGTGGTAGTAGTAGTGATGGTGGTAGTAGTAATAGCAGCAGCAGTAGTAGTAGTAGTAGTAGTAGTAGTAGTAGTAGTAGTAGTAGTAGTAGTAGTAGTAGTAATAGAAGTTGCAGTAGCAGCAGCAGTAAAAGCAATAGTGGTATTAGTAGTCGTAATAGTAATCGTAGTAGTAGTTGTCTGTCTGTCCACCTGTCCGCCTGTCAATCTGTCTGCCCTTTCCTCCGTCCGCCTGTCTGACTTCTATAACAACATATACGTTCTCTCTTTGACCTCTGACCCTTTCATATCGGTAACATGACATCAATTTAAGTGTTCTATGGATTACACAATGTAAACTGATTTACCCACTAAATAATGCATGCGTTTGTTAACAAATAACAACGGAAATCACAATTTACATGCGCGACGCGCTGCTGGGATATCCCATTCCCCAGTAAATAAACCACAGCCAGAGGTTGTATTATTCATCAACTACTCTTGACATAGCGGCATCTGTGACGAAGGGGTGACGAATACGATTCGGAGTCCCGAATATCGCGTGCTAAATCAGCTGATGGTATGAGCGTCCGTCGTTCAGAAGGTACTGACATACTACTGAACGTAAACTTGCGTAATACATCACATCTTCTTCTTCAGCGTTCCGAGCCATTGAGGTTCTTTGCTGCAGATACAATCCGTCTCCATTCGCCTCTCTGGTTGACCTTCTCTTGCCAGTCGAAGTACATCACATGAAGCCAATAAATACTGGGGTTGATTCCCTCTTCCTGTCAAGGACTAGTAACTAAATAATTGTTGATAGGGTGGCCACAGTTCGGTGAGCTATGGGCGCGCAGCACTGCTTCTATTGTTTGTTGTTGTTTACATCCATTGTTTGTTGCTGTTATGTGCTTTTATTGTTTGCTGTTGTTATTTGCTTTTATTGTTTGTTGTTGTTATTTGCTTCTATTGTTTGTTGTTTATATGTGCGTCTATTGTTTGTTGTTGTTGTTGTTGTTATTTGCTTCAATTGTTTGTTGTTGTTATTTGATTCCATTGTTTGTTGTTGTTATTTGCTCTTATTGTTTATTGTTGTTATTAGCTTCTATTGTTTGTTGTTGTTATTTGTTGTTATTGTTTGTTGTTGTTACTTGCTTCCATTGTTCGTTGTTGTTGTTGTTGTTGTTATTTGCTTCCATTGTTTGTTGTTATTTGCTTCCATTGTTTGTTGTTATTTGCTTCCATTGTTTGTTGTTGTTGTTGTTGTTTGCTTCCATTGTTTGTTGTTGCTATTTGCTTCCATTGTTTGTTGTTGTTATTTGCTTCCATTGTTTGTTGTTGTTATTTGCTTCCATTGTTTGTTGTTGTTGTTGATGTTATTTGCTTCCATTGTTTGTTGTTGCTATTTGCTTCCATTGTTTGTTGTTGTTATTTGCTTCCACTATTTGTTGTTGTTATTTGCTTCCATTGTTTGTTGTTGTTGTTGTTATTTGCTTCTATTGTTTGTTGTTGTTTTTGTTGTTTGCTTCTATTGTTTGTTGTTGTTGTTTGCTTCCATTGTTTGGTGTTGTTATTTGCTTCCATTGTTTGTTGTTGACATGTGCATCTATTGTTGGTGTTGTTGTTGTTGTTATTTGCTTCCATTGTTTGGTGTTATTATTTGCTTCCATTGTTTTTTGTTGTTGTTGTTATTTGTTTCCATTGTTTGTTGTTGTTGTTATTTGCTTCCATTGTTTGTTGCTGTTATTTGCTTCCATTGTTTGTTGCTGTTGTTGTTATATGCTTCCATTGTTTGTTGTTGTTATGTGCTTCTATTGTTTGTTGTTGTTGTTGTTGTTGTTGTTGTTGTTGTTGTTATATGCTTCCATTGTTTGTTGTCGATATTTGCTTCCATTGTTTGTTGTTGTTATTGTTATTTGCTTCCATTGTTTGTTGTTGCTATTTGCTTCCATTGTTTGTTGTTGTTGTTGTTATCTGCTTCCATTGTTTGTTGTTGTTATTTGCTTCCATTGTTTGTTGTTGTTATTTGCTTCCATTGTTTGTTGTTGTTATTTGCTTCCATTGTTTGTTGTTGTTATTTGCTTCCATTGTTTGTTGTTGTTGTTGTTATTTGCTTCCATTGTTTGTTGTTGTTGTTGTTTGCTTCCATTGTTTATTGTTGTTGTTTGCTTACATTGTTTGTTGTTGTTATTTGCTTCCATTGTTTGTTGTTGTTGTTGTTGTTATTTGCTTCCATTGTTTGTTGCTGTTGTTGTTATATGCTTCCATTGTTTGTTGTTGTTGTTTGCTTCCATTGTTTGTTGTTGTTGTTGTTATTTGCTTCCATTGTTTGTTGTTGTTATTTGCTTCCATTGTTTGTTGATGTTATTTGCTTCAATTGTTTGTTGTTGTTGTTGTTATATGCTTCCATTGTTTGTTGTTGTTGATGTTGTTATTTGCTTCCATTGTTTGTTGTTGTTATTTGCTTCCATTGTTTGTTGTTGTTATTTGCTTCCATTGTTTGTTGTTGTTGTTGATGTTATTTGCTTCCATTGTTTGTTGTTGTTGTTGTTTGCTTCCATTGTTTATTGTTGTTGTTTGCTTCCATTGTTTGTTGTTGTTGTTTGCTTCAATTGTTTATTGTTGTTGTTTGCTTCCATTGTTTGTTGTTGTTATTTGCTTCCATTGTTTGTTGTTGTTGTTATTTGCTTCCATTGTTTGTTGTTGTTGTTGTTATTTGCTTCCATTGTTTGTTGTTATTTGCTTCCATTGTTTGTTGTTATTTGCTTCCATTGTTTGTTGTTGTTATTTGCTTCTATTGTTTGTTGTTGACATGTGCGTCTATTGTTGTTGTTGTTGTTGTTGTTATTTGCTTCCATTGTTTGTTGTTGTTGTTGTTATTTGCCTCCATTGTTTGTTGCTGTTATTTGATTCTATTGTTTGTTGTTATTTGCTTTTATTGTTTGTTGTTGTTATTTGTTTTATTGTTTTTTGATGTTATGTGCTTCTATTATTTGTTGTTGTTATTTGTTTTTATTGTTTGTTGTTACTTGCTTCCATTGTTCGTTGTTGGTGTTATTTTCTTCCATTGTTTGTTGTTATTTGCTTCCATTGTTTGTTGTTGTTGTTGATGCTTCCATTGTTTGTTGTTGCTATTTGCTTTTATTGATTGTTGTTGTTATGTGCTTCTATTGTTTTCTGTTGGTATTCGATTCTATTCTTCGTCGTTCTTGTTATTTGCTTCCATTGTCTGTTGTTGTAATTTGATTCTATTGTTTGCTGTTGTTGTTTTTGTTTTTATTTGCTTCCATAGTCCGATGTTGCTATTTGCTTTTATTGTTTGTTGTTGGTACTTGCTTGCATTGTATGTTGTTGGTGTTATTTGCTTCCACTGTTTGTTGTTGTTTGCTTCCGTTGTTTGTTGTTGTTATTTACTTTTATTGTTTGTTGTTTTTGTTATTTGCTTTCACTGTTTGTTGTTATTATTATTTGCATTTATTGTTTGTTGTTGTTATTTGCTTTCATTGTTTGTTGTTGTTGTTATTTGCTTCTACTGTATGTTATTGTTACTAACTTGGCTGTTGAGTCATGAGCAGGGTGGGTAGCGGGTTCAACACCTGGGCTCATCGCTTGCCAATGTAAGGGAAAGATTTGCCAGCTAATTCTCCCTGCTCCTAGACCTACAATGTGTGATGGCGCTATCACAGCTCAGACTACTTGCAAGAAACTGCTGCAGGGTTATATTTTTGCAAACGAACGGGTTGGCATGTGAGTCACAAAAACTGACATCATCATCATCATCATCATCATCATCATCATCATCATCATCATCATCATCATCATCATCATCATCATCATCATTATCATTATCATCATCATCATCATTATCATCATCATCATCATCATCACCATTATCATAATAATCATCATTATCATCATTATCACCATCATAATCATCATAATCATCATAATCATCATCATCATCATCATCATCATCATCATCATCATCTTAAGCCTTATCATCTCCCTCATCATCACCATAATCATAATCGTCACCACCATCATCATAATTATAATAACCATAATCATCATTATCTTAACCCTCATCATCATCACCATCATTATCGTCACCATCATCACCTTCATCATCACCATCGTTATCGTCATCATCACCATCATCATCATTACCATCAACACAATCATCATCATCACCCTCATCATCACCGCCATCACCATCATCATCACCATCATCAATATATAGTAGGTTCATTGTGTAACATCGCTCTCTCAGGCCTCAGCAAAACTTATAGATCCCTTGCCACGTCTCCTGCCGCATGCATATTCATCACAAGACGACTGCAACGTCATGCCCCCCCCCTCCCCCCCATCTTCGACCCCGTCTAACTACACTAAGAATACCGAGAACATTCCCGCCTGTCTCTTGTCTTCTTGTGGCGCCTTTTAAAAGTGTAGCAGCCGCAACACCTCCAGATGTGTCTCTAGCAATTACCGCTTCAATCATGTACTGCAGACTTCAAAGACAAACTGACATCTAAATTAATTATTTATAGCTCGCCTCGGCAACACATTGTTGCTGTTGTAATGGGATTATTTTGTGACGTAGGTGTAGAATGCTGGAGTGTCAAGTTGATCACGCGTCGTGGTACACTTGTTCCTGCATCGAGGCGCTGTTGTCATTTGGAGGTGAAAGGTTCGAATCCCGGTCGGTAACAATAGCTCTCTATTTTTATGTCGTCTAGTGAATCCTCTAGTCTCTAATTCTTTCCCCTACGTCTATGAATACCAAACAATACATATGTATTTATTTATGAATTGCTTTATTGGCCTCCCATGGTTCCCCAAATAACAATTTCAGCAGGCTTCTCTTTTGAAGAAAACTAAGCCACACAGGGAAGAACCTGGTGCAATGCAGTCGAACCTCGTGTCTTCAATATTGTAACAATGCTATAAAAATGTTTATAACCCCATGTGTTCAGTGTGTGTTATTTGTTTCTGTGTCTGCTACCATTAGTTCCACCTAGCCAAATGAAGAAGCAGAAGTAGAAACAGCAAGCAGAAACAGAAACAGAAGAAGAAGAAGAAGGATGGGGAGGAGGAGGAAGGGGAGAGGGAGGAGGAGGAAGAGAAGTAGAAGAAGAAGAAGGAAGAGGAGGTGATTGTGGTGGTGGTGTGATTATCATGGTGTCGTGTTTATGATGATGATGATGATGATGATGATGATGATGATGATGATGATGATGATGATGATGATGATGATGATGATGATGATGAGAAAGGGCAGCAGGGGAATAAAAATAATAACAATTTTCTCAACAGAATCCAAAGCAAAGCCCTGAGAATGCTGTGGAATTTAAAATTCACCCCAACAACAAATACACAGGAAACATTGAACGCCCTGCACGTCACTAATATGTTATATTTGTCATGTTTATTCAAATGCCGACGACGCCCACTCCTTCGTTAATTAATTGAGCTATGTGACGAATATGGTTTCCTTACGAAATGAACTATCCAGTTGGTGTGAAGGAGGGTGTGGTTGATGGGCCGGGAAATGTGGGCGAAAGGCAAAGTAGCCATGACAGCAGCAGAAAAACAAATTAATAGCTATTGATTTATTGTCAACGTATTAAAAAAGAGGGAAAACTATGACAAGGAACTAGATATGCAAGAAAGGAATCATTAAGCAAAGTGAATGACCTTTTCACACTCATTGAGACGTATTGGATATAATGCTAGCACCATATGAACAATATCGACTGTCTGTGTCTAATTCCTCTAATAAGCTTATGGTTTTAATTTCTTTCTTGTAGGACATGGTTATTGGTTTTCTGAATGTCAATGGTATTCTTTGTAATTCCCTCAGAAATCATTTTTCTACTGCCATTAGAGGTTGTTCAGCTTGTCTGCTCATCGTCCCAATTTCACGTCCATACAAAAGTACAGGTTCTATGTAGCACTTCAACACTCTTTTCCCCCTTGCACTTTATACCTCTTTTTATTGGTCAGTAAGTTTTCCATTTTACATAAGGCTAACCGTGACATGGCGATTCTTGTTCTAATCTCTTCAAGGCACCTCCAATCTAATATCATATCTAAAACTATCAACCAAAGCAGATACCGTAACTGTTGTATACATTTATAAAACAAAGTGAATAAGTAAACTAAGTGAGTAACTAACGTAAGTAAGTAACGTAAGTAGGTAAGTAAAGTAAGTAAGCAAAGTAAGTAAGTAAAGTATGTTAGTAAAGTAAGTAAAAATAAATAAGTAAAGTAAGTACGTAAAGTATGTAATTAAGTAAAGTAAGTAAAGTAAGTAAGTAAGTACAGTAAGTAGATAAGTAAAGTAATTAGGTAAAGTAAGTAAGCAAAGTAAGTAAGAAAGTAAAGTAAGTATGTAAGTAAGTAAAATAAGTAAGTACTGTAAGTAAGCAAAGTAAG
The DNA here is from genome assembly GCA_963921405.1 of Cepaea hortensis. NCBI lineage: Eukaryota > Metazoa > Mollusca > Gastropoda > Stylommatophora > Helicidae > Cepaea > Cepaea hortensis. Next base: position 208,064,805 of record OY992876.1, read on the forward strand.
TACGTAAGTAAAGTAAGTAAGTAAGTAAAGTAAGTAAAGTAAGTAAGTACAGTAAGTGAGCAAAGTTAAGTAAGTAAGTAAAATAAGTAAGTTGGTAAGTAAGTAAGTAAAGTAAGTAAAGTAAGTAAGTACAGTAAGTGAGCAAAGTTAAGTAAGTAAGTAAAATAAGTAAGTTGGTAAGTAAGTAAGTAAAGTAAGTAAAGTAAGTAAGTACAGTAAGTGAGCAAAGTTAAGTAAGTAAGTAAAATAAGTAAGTTGGTAAGTAAGTAAGTAAAGTAAGTAAGTAAAGTAGTAAAGTAAGTAGGTAAGTAACATAAAGTAAGGAAGTAAGTAAGTGAGTAAGTAAAGTAATTAAGTCAGTAAAATAAGTAAGTAAGTAAAGTAAGTAAGTAAAATAAGTAAGTAAGTAAAGTCAGTAATTAAAGTAAGTAAATAAGTAAAGTAAGTAGGTAAATAAAGTAAGTAAGTAATGTAAGTAAGTAAATTAAGTAAAGTTAGTAAGTAAAGTAAGTAAAGTAAAGTAAGTAAGGTAAGTAAATAAGTAAATAAGTAAAGTAAATAAGTAAAGTAAGTAAAATTAGTCAGTAAAGTAAGTAAGTAAAGTAAGTAAGAAAGGTAAGTAAATAAGCATGTATGTAAAGTAAGTAAAAGGTAAGTAACATAAAGTAAGGAAGTAAGTAAGTGAGTAAGTAAAGTAATTAAGTCAGTAAAATAAGTAAGTAAGTAAAGTAAGTAAGTAAAGTAAGTAAGTAAAGTAAGTAAAATTAGTAAGTAAAGTATTAAGTAAAGTAAGTAAGCAAGTAAAGTAAGTAAATAAGCAAGTAAGTAAAGTAAGTAAAAAAGTTAGTAAGTAAGTAATTAAGTAAATAAGTAAAGAACGTAAGTAAAGTAAGTAAATAAGTATGTAAGTAAAGTAAATAAGTAAGCAAAGTAAAGTAAGTAAGTAAAGTAAGTATGTAAGTAGATCAAGTAAGTAAGTAAGTAAAATAATTAAAGTAAGTAAAATAAGTAAGTAAAGTAAGTAAACTAAGTAAGTAAAGTAAGTAAATAAGTAAGTAAGTAAAGAAAGTAAGTAAAATAAGTAAGTAAAGTAATTAAAGTAAGTAAAATAAGTAAGTAAAGTAAGTAAACTAAGTAAGTAAAGTAAGTAAATAAGTAAGTAAGTAAAGAAAGTAAGTAAAATAAGTAAGTAAAGTAAGTAAACTAAGTAAGTAAAGTAAGTAAATAAGTAAGTAAGTAAAGAAAGTAAGTAAAATAAGTAAATAAAGTAAGTAAGTAAAGTATGTAAGTAAAGTAAGTAAGTAAAATGACTAAGTAAGTAAATTAAGTAAGTAAGTAAAATAAGTAAGTAAGTAAGTAAGTAAAGTAAGTAAGAAAGTAAGTAAAGTAAGTAAAGTAACCTAGTGATTATCCGCCCAAAAGCATATTCGAACCAATGACTGCCAGGCCGCCAGGCGAGAGTCAAACTAGTATACTAATGCTTGTTTTAAGCTGGTCTTCCATTTCTCTAAGGTTGTTCTTGATCCCATCAATCCATCTTTACGTGTGTTTTCCTTTTGCTCTGTATCCATTATATTTCTTCAGTGTGGTTATTTGTGGCAGATGGTACCGGGGCATTCTTGTGAGGTGGCCAAACCATTTAATCTGGAGTTCTTTAATAAAGTGCTTGACTGAATTCATATATAGTAGGCTTCTAATTTTCTTCATTCTTATATTTCTAATAAAACAGAGCATCTTTAGTTGCAAGGATAATACGGAGACTTGTTCAAGAAAATCGGAGCAGACATGCGAATTCAGACCATCATTACATGTAATACTGGAATGTCTATATCTTACAAGGTAATAAAGATATTTTAGAACGAGCGAACAAACGAGCAAACTGTATTTTCAAAGGGTTAAGAACTGGGCACGCAGGCCCGTCTGACATTCTGCCCTTCTTCTCTCTTTCCTCTCATACGTTATTTCATTCATAGATCACTTATGAAGCTAATCTTAGACAACAACAGAACAATATGCATTAAAGATGCTCTAGAAAGATGGAAAGAGTACTGTGAGGAAAATGTATGAATATGCGACAAAGAATTCAGATATTTTACATGAAAGCTAGGGTAAACAATAAGAACTTTTCACTGGTTCAGAGCCAAACAAAACGTAGGTTTATCTATACATGGTACACAATCACATAAATAAGTATTTTAATGTAAATGTCTATTCACTGTGCATTGCATTTGCGGAAAATACCATGAAACAAAACAAATAACACGACGACCCTAGTATGGCAATATATCGTCCTTCTGTCCAAAAAGGAGGACATTTACGGCGATATATATATATATATATATATATATATATATATATATATATATATATATATATATATATATATATATATATATATATATATATATATATCAAAGTGTATGTATGTAAATATGTATGTATGTAAATATGTATGTCCTTTATTTTTTCGCTAACGGCCCATCCGATTGAGATGAAATTTTCTACACGCCTTACTTTCATTCCAGAGCTGTCAACTGTCATAGTTTTTTTTCCTTCTTCCTCCTCCTCCCTCCTCCCCCTCCCAAAATACCAAACCAAAACGCTAGGGAAAGGGAAGAAAATGACGTGACTACACATTAGCTAAGGGACTTAACTCTAGAAAAAGTTATTTCAAGGGGCATAACTTTTAATAACATTGTTGTATAACTTATAGTCATATTGTTGTATCGTTTTCAATGATTTATAAACTCTTTGTCTATAGTTATGTACCGGCATATGAGTTATAATAAATAATGATACAATCTTTTAGACATTTTCAAAGTTTACATAAAAATAATGCATAATGCATAACATTGTAACTCATCTTTCTATACTTAAGAAGTTATCTAAAAGATGTTGAACAATATCATCGCATCTTTAGTGTTTTCCGCCATCATATCGACACGATTCGCTTGACAGCACTTCTCAGCGCTATCAAGCCAAGACGCCTTACACATTTCAAGCAGTCTGATACGGGGGGAAAATGGCACGTCGTAATAGCACAAAGAAACAAGCAGCTTCCAAGATGCATAGTGAGAAAACCGACCAGACTATCAAGAAGACGAACCTGCCTTTGGAGAGTCTGCATGCAAGCTGTAATAAAGTATCTGAACCTACAGTCAATGAAACTACCAATAAGAAGAGCGACGACTACCCACAGACGAACACAAAAACTTGTGAGAGGAAGGAGGACCAAGACACCAGAATCAGAAACACTGATTCAAACACAGTCAGATGGGTGGTCAAGCGGCTAAAAATGGAGCTTACTGATCAACAAATACAGAAGCAGCTGCAGGAAGAAAATCTTCACGTCAACATTTTGAAGGCAGAGCGGATTCTTACCTACTCAGAATTAAATGAGATGCTCCACACCAGGGACTGGGCGAACCCGGGCCGGGTCAGGCAGACAGACAGACAGACAGACAGACAGACAGATAGATAGATAGATAGATAGATAGATAGATAGATAGATAGATAGATAGATAGATAGATAGATAGATAGATAGATAGATAGATAGATAGACAAAAAGACAGGGAGGGAGGGAGGGATAGACGGAGGGATGGGTCTATTAGACAGACAGACAGACAGACAGAGATAGATAGATAGACAAACAGACAGACAGACAGACAGACAGGGAGGGAGGGAGGGAGGGATGGAGAGACGGAGGGAGAGACGGAGGGACGGGTAGGCAGGGAGGGAGGGAGGGATAGACGAGGGAGAGACAGAGGGATGGGTCTATTTGACAGACAGACAGACAGACAGTCAGACAAGCAGACAGACAGACAGACAGATAGTCGGTAACGGGAACGAGAACTTATATGACTCATCTTTTGGTGCTTAATTGAAGAAGTTATCTACCGTAAATTTATTTGTACATGTAATAATTTTTATCTGGCCTTTTATAAGGGCCAAGAAAATATGAATTAAATGAGATTCTCCCCACCTTTTCGCTGCACAATGGAGCACCGAGAATAAACAAATGCCACGTCATACAGTACGTGGCATAACTACCTAACGGTAGTTTGTGGGCATTCGAGCTCCAGCCTTCGGTGAACTCAGAGCATTTCTGATACTTTCTAACAGGTAATACTCAAATGATTTGACATTAGAGCATGCGAGGGCGTTGGGGACATGTTGTTTACACCTACACACATCGACACTACGGACACAGGCGAGTTCACACTCCGTGGCCTAACAGTCCACCCAATTGTGTAGGTTTGATTTGTAGGCTAAAAGCGTGAATGAGGGTAGCATGTGAAGGACTGAAGTCTGGATCATCCTCTGCATTCCTTAACGTTGTACATTGATCCGTTGACAAATAACATCATTCAGAAACCACACATATATGTCTGTCTGTCTGTCTGTCTGTCTGTCTGTCTGTCTGTCTGTCTGTCTGTCTGTCTGTCTGTCTGTCTGTCTGTCTACCTATCCGTCTATTATATATATATATATATATATATATATATATAAGATATATGTAGACAGAGAGTCGGGAACGGGAACTTATATGACTACTTATATGAATTAAATGAGATGCTCCACACCAGGAGCTGGGCAATGCCGGGCCGGGTCAGACAGACAGACAGACAGACAGACAGACAGACAGACAGACAGACAGACAGACAGACAGACAGACAGACAGTCGGTAACGGGAACGGGAACTTATATGACTACTTATATGAATTAAATGAGATGCTCCCCACCAAGGCCTGGGCGAAGCCGGGCCGGGTCAGCTAGTATATATATATATATATATATATATATATATATATATATATATATATATATATATATATATATATATATATATATATATATATATATATATATCTATAAAACAAAGTGTATGTATATATGTATGTAAATATGTATGTCCTTTATTTGTTCGCGAACGGCCCATCCGATTGAGATGAAATTTTCTACACGCCTTCCTTTCATTCCAGAGCTGTCAACTGTCATAGTTTTTTTTTCTTCTTCCTCCTCCTCCCTCCTCCCCCTCCCAAAATACGTACGTAAATATATGATGATGATGATGAAAGAATCCCCGAACCAAATCGCTAGGGAAAGGGAAGAAAATGACGTGACTACACAGAATCGTCACACGGCAATCATCATCATCAAGTGCCGTGCCGGCTGGCGTAGGCGTTCATGGCTCTCCGTAGATCTCAGTCTTTGGTTTTTTGGATCAACTCTGCTGCTGATATTCCTCCATGCCACGGCAATATCAATAACAATTCATCTTTTTATGTGTAAGGAAGTTATCTACAGTCGTGTAGAAGGGAAGAACTAGACGAGTATGAATTCGGAATGGCGAACTCTCTCCTCCTCTCTTCTCCTCCCTCCTCCTCCCTCTACCTCCTCCCTCCACCCTCCTCCTCTTCCTCCTCCCTCTCATCCCTCTCCCTCCTCCCTCCTCCTTCTCCCTCTTCCTTCTCCCTCTTCCTCTCCCCACCTCCTCCATCCTACTCCCTCCTACTCCCTCCTACTCCCTCCGCCTCCTCCTCATCTTCCCTCCTTCTCCCTCTCCCTCCTCATCCCTCCTCCTCCTCCTACCTCCTCCTCCCTCCTCCTCCCTCTACCTCCTCCTCCCTCCACCCTCCCCCTCCCTTCTCCTCCTCTTCCTCCTCCCTTTCCTTCCTCCTCCTCCCTCTACCTCCTCCTCCCTACCTCTTTCCTCCTCCCTCCTCCTCCTCTTCCACCTCCCTTTCCTTCCTCCCCTCCTCATTCTCCCTCCTTCCTCTCCCTCCTTCCTCCTCCTCCCTTCCTTCTTCTCCCTCTGCCTCCTCCCTCTTTCCTCTCCCCTCCTCCCTCCTCCTCATTCTCCTCCTCCCTCCTTTCTCCTCCTCCTCTCCCCTCCTCCTACCCTCTTCCTCTTCCCCTCCTCCCTCTCCCTCCTCCATCCTCCTCCTCCCTCTTCCTCCTCCTCCCTCTTCCTCCTCCTCCCTCTTCCTCCCTCTCCCTCCTCCATCCTCCTCCTCCCTCTTCCTCCTCCTTCTTCCCTCCTCCTTCCTTCTCCTTCCTCCTCCCTCTTCTCCTCCCTCCTACCTCCTTACTTCCTCCTCTCACCCCTCCCCTCCCTCTAGCTCCTCCCTCCTCCTCTCCACTCTTCCTCCTACCCTCTTCCTCTTCCCCTCCCCCTCCTCCCTTCCCTCCTCCTCCCTTCACATTCCTCCTCCTCCCTCTTCCTCCTCCTCCCTCCTCCTTCTCCCTCCTCCTCCTTCTTCCTCCCTCCTCCTCCTCCCTCCTCCCCCTCCTCCTTCCTCCTCCTCCCTCTCCTCCTCCTCCCTCCTCTTCCTCCCTCTACCTCCTCCCTCCTCCTCCCTTCACATTCCTCCTCCTCCCTCTTCCTCCTCCCTCCCTCCTCATCCCTCCTCCTGCCTTCTCCTCCTCCCTCCTCCTCCCTTCACATTCCTCCTCCTCCCTCTTCCTCCTCCTCCCTCCTCCTCCTCATTCCTCCTTCTTCCTCCTCCTTCTTCTTTCACCCTCCTCCTCCTCCTCCCCTCCTCCCCCTCCTCCGTCCTCCTCCTCACTCCTCCTCCTCCCTCCTCCTGCTCCCTCCTCCTCCCTTCACATTCCTCCTCCTCCCTCTTCCTCCTCCTCATCCCTCCTCCTCCCTCCTCCTCCTCCCTCTTCCTCCTCCCCTCCTCCTCCTCCCTCCTCCTCATCACTCCTCCTCCCTCCTCCTCCTTCTTCCTCCCTCCTCCTCCTCCCCCTCCTCCCTCTACCTCCTCCCTCCTCCTCCCTCCTCCTCCCTTCACATTCCTCCTCCTCCCTCCTCCTCCTCCCTCCTCCTCCCTCCTCCTTCTCCCCCTCCTTCTCCTCCTTCTCCCTCCTCCTTCTCCCTCTTCCTCCTCCTCCTCCTCGCCTCCTCCTCCCTCCTCCTCCTAATCCCTCTTCCTCCCTCCTATTCCTCCCTACTCCTCCTGTCTCCTCCCTCCTCCTCCCTCCTCTTTCCTCCTCCCACCTCCCTCTTCCTCCTCCCTCCTCCATTTACCCAAGACAGACAGACAGTCAGATAGTCGGGAATAGGATCTTATATGACTACTTATATAATATAAATGAGATGCTCTCCACCATGGGCT
>OY992876.1:208072126-208214626 GCA_963921405.1 Cepaea hortensis
ATAGATAGATAGATAGATAGATAGATAGACAAAAAGACAGGGAGGGAGGGAGGGATAGACGGAGGGATGGGTCTATTAGACAGACAGACAGACAGACAGAGATAGATAGATAGACAAACAGACAGACAGACAGACAGACAGGGAGGGAGGGAGGGAGGGATGGAGAGACGGAGGGAGAGACGGAGGGACGGGTAGGCAGGGAGGGAGGGAGGGATAGACGAGGGAGAGACAGAGGGATGGGTCTATTTGACAGACAGACAGACAGACAGTCAGACAAGCAGACAGACAGACAGACAGATAGTCGGTAACGGGAACGAGAACTTATATGACTCATCTTTTGGTGCTTAATTGAAGAAGTTATCTACCGTAAATTTATTTGTACATGTAATAATTTTTATCTGGCCTTTTATAAGGGCCAAGAAAATATGAATTAAATGAGATTCTCCCCACCTTTTCGCTGCACAATGGAGCACCGAGAATAAACAAATGCCACGTCATACAGTACGTGGCATAACTACCTAACGGTAGTTTGTGGGCATTCGAGCTCCAGCCTTCGGTGAACTCAGAGCATTTCTGATACTTTCTAACAGGTAATACTCAAATGATTTGACATTAGAGCATGCGAGGGCGTTGGGGACATGTTGTTTACACCTACACACATCGACACTACGGACACAGGCGAGTTCACACTCCGTGGCCTAACAGTCCACCCAATTGTGTAGGTTTGATTTGTAGGCTAAAAGCGTGAATGAGGGTAGCATGTGAAGGACTGAAGTCTGGATCATCCTCTGCATTCCTTAACGTTGTACATTGATCCGTTGACAAATAACATCATTCAGAAACCACACATATATGTCTGTCTGTCTGTCTGTCTGTCTGTCTGTCTGTCTGTCTGTCTGTCTGTCTGTCTGTCTGTCTGTCTGTCTGTCTACCTATCCGTCTATTATATATATATATATATATATATATATATATAAGATATATGTAGACAGAGAGTCGGGAACGGGAACTTATATGACTACTTATATGAATTAAATGAGATGCTCCACACCAGGAGCTGGGCAATGCCGGGCCGGGTCAGACAGACAGACAGACAGACAGACAGACAGACAGACAGACAGACAGACAGACAGACAGACAGACAGACAGTCGGTAACGGGAACGGGAACTTATATGACTACTTATATGAATTAAATGAGATGCTCCCCACCAAGGCCTGGGCGAAGCCGGGCCGGGTCAGCTAGTATATATATATATATATATATATATATATATATATATAATATATATATATATATATATATATATATATATATATATATATATATATATATATATCTATAAAACAAAGTGTATGTATATATGTATGTAAATATGTATGTCCTTTATTTGTTCGCGAACGGCCCATCCGATTGAGATGAAATTTTCTACACGCCTTCCTTTCATTCCAGAGCTGTCAACTGTCATAGTTTTTTTTTCTTTCTTCCTCCTCCTCCCTCCTCCCCCTCCCAAAATACGTACGTAAATATATGATGATGATGATGAAAGAATCCCCGAACCAAATCGCTAGGGAAAGGGAAGAAAATGACGTGACTACACAGAATCGTCACACGGCAATCATCATCATCAAGTGCCGTGCCGGCTGGCGTAGGCGGTTCATGGCTCTCCGTAGATCTCAGTCTTTTGGTTTTTGGATCAACTCTGCTGCTGATATTCGCCATGCCACGGCAATAGCAAGAACTAGTCATCTGATTCTACAGGCGTGTAGAAAGAAAACTAGACGAGTATGAATCGGAATGGCGAACTCTCTCCTCCTCTCTTCTCCCCTCCTCCCTCCCCTCTACCTCCTCCCTCCACCCTCCTCCTCCTTCCTCCTCCCTCTCATCCCTCTCCCTCCTCCCTCCTCCTTCTCCTCTTCCTTCTCCCTCTTCCTCCCCCACCTCCTCCATCCTACTCCCTCCTACTCCTCCTACTCCCTCCGCCTCCTCCTCATCTTCCCTCCTTCTCCCTCTCCCTCCTCAGTCCTCCTCCTCCTCCTACCTCCTCCCTCCTCCTCCCTCTACCTCCTCCTCCCTCCACCCTCCCCTCCCTTCTCCTCCTCTCCTTTCCTTCCTCCTCCTCCCTCTACCTCCTCCTCCTCCCTACCTCTTTCCTCCTCCCTCCTCCTCCTCTCCACTCCCCTTCCTTCCTCCCCTCCTCATTCTCCCTCCTTCCTCTCCCTCCTTCCTCCTCTCCTTCCTTCTTCTCCCTCTGCCTTCTCCCTCTTTCTCTCCCCTCCTCCCTCCTCCTCATTCTCCTCCCCTCCTTCTCCTCCTCCTCTCCCCTCCTCCTACCCTCTTCCTCTTCCCCTCCTCCCTCTCCCTCCTCCAGCCTCCTCCTCCCTCTTCCTCCTCCTCCCTCTTCCTCCTCCCCTTCCTCCTCTCCCTCCTCCATCCTCCTCCTCCCTCTTCCTCCTCCTTCTTCCTCCTCCTTTCCTTCTCCTCTCCTCCCTCTCCTCCTCCTCCTACCTCCTCCCTCCTCCCTTTTCCTCCCTCCTCCTCCTCCTCTAGCTCCTCCCTCCGCCCTCTCCCTTCTTCCTCCTACCCTCTTCCTCTTCCCCTCCCACTCCTCCCTTATCCCTCCTCCTCCCTTCACATTCCTCCTCCTCCCTCTTCCTCCTCCTCCCTCCTCCTCCTTCTCCCTCCTCCTCCTTCTTCCTCCCTCCTCCTCCTCCCTCCTCCCCCTCCTCCTTCCTCCTCCTCCTCTCCTCCTCCTCCCTCCTCCTCTCTACCTCCTCCCTCCTCCTCCCTTCACATTCCTCCTCCTCCCTCTTCTCCTCCTCCCTCCTCCTCATCCTCCTCCTGCTTCTCCTCCTCCCTCCTCCTCCCTTCTCATTCCTCCTCCTCCTCTTCCTCCTCCTCCCTCCTCCTCCTCATTCCTCCTTCCTTCCTCCTCCTTCTTCTTTCACCCTCCTCCTCCTCCTCCCTCCTCCCCCTCCTCCGTCCTCCTCCTCACTCCTCCTCCTCCTCCTCCTGCTCCCTCCTCCTCCCTTCACATTCCTCCTCCTCCCTCTTCCTCCTCCTCATCCCTCCTCCTCCCTCCTCTCCTCCCTCTTCCTCCTCCCTCCTCCTCCTCCCTCCTCCTCATCACTCCTCCTCCCTCCTCCTTCTTTCCTCCCCTCCTCCTCCTCCCCCTCCTCCCTCTACCTCCTCCCTCCTCCCTCCTCCTCCCTTCACATTCCTCCTCCTCCCTCCTCCTCCTCCCTCCTCCTCCCTCCTCCTTCTCCCCCTCCTTCTCCTCCTTCTCCCTCCTCCTTCTCCCTCTTCCTCCTCCCTCCTCCTCGCCTCCTCCTCCCTCCTCCTCCTAATCCCTCTTCCTCCCTCCTATTCCTCCCTACTCCTCCTGTCTCCTCCCTCCTCCTCCCTCCTCTTTCCTCCTCCACCTCCCTCTTCCTCCTCCCTCCTCCATTTACCCAAGACAGACAGACAGTCAGATAGTCGGGAATAGGATCTTATATGACTACTTATATAATATAAATGAGATGCTGCTGGGCCGGGTCAGACAGACAGACAGACAGATAGATAGATAGATAGATAGATAGACAGACAGACAGACAGACAGACAGACAGACAGACAGACAGACAGACAGACAGACAGACAGACAGACAGTCGGGAACGGGAACTTATATGACTACTTATATGAATTAAATGAGATGCTCCCCACCAGGAGTTGGGCGATGCCGGGCCGGGTCAGACAGACAGACAGATAGATAGTCGGAACGGGAACTTATATGACTACTTATATGAATTAAATGAGATGCTCCCCATCAGGGTCTGGGCGAAGACGAGCCGGGTCAGACAGACAGACAGACAGATAGACAGACAGACAGACAGATAGTCGGTAACGGGAACGAGAACTTATATGACTGCTTATATGAATTAAATGAGATGCTCCCCACCAGGGTCTGGGCGAAGCCGGGCCGGGTCAGCTAGTATATATATATATATATATATATATATATATATATATATATATATATATATATATATATATATATATATATATATATATATAGATAGAGAGAGAGAGAGAGGGAGAGAGAGAGGGAGAGAGAGAGAGAGAGAGAGAGAGAGAGAGAGAGAGAGAGAGAGAGAGAGAGAGAGAGAGAGAGAGAGAGAGAGAGAGAGACAAGACAAGAAGGCACAGGCAAGAACCAAGACAGCTGAGAAGAAGGAGGAGAAAGACATCAGAGTCGGAAACGCAGACTCAAAAACAATCAGATGGGTTGTCAAGCGGATTCAAGTGGAGCTGTCAGACAAACAAATTCAGAAGCAGCTGCAAGAAGAAAATATCCACATCAGAATCTTGAAGACAGAGCGGCTCCTGACATACTCACTATTTCCTACTACACTAGCGGTGGTGACGACTGAGGGCAGCGAGATACCACGCCAGCTATCGATAAACCGGAAAATTCAACAACCTGAGGGATTCATACCAAGGATCATTCAACGTTCCAGATGCCAGAGGGCCGGTCACAGCAGAGCAATATGTCGCAGAAAGACGGAAATCTGCTGATACTGCGCCGACCACCACGCCTTTAAGGAGTGTCCGCTGGCCAAGCCGGACAGGGACTTCCGAGCACCCAACAACAAAAGAAAATGCGCCAACTGCCTGGGTAAACATGGAGCAAGATACTTGGGCTGTCCGTACCACCAAAGATACAGAGACGTCTTAAAGCTCATCATTACCACAAAGACACCATACCATTAAGCAATGCGGAGGAGCGAGACGGCCTCGTGCACCTGGCAAGCTGAAAGAGCACAACTACAAAGACAGACTGATGAGTTGAAAAAACAAGTCAAGATACTTCAAATACCGGAACGATAACGAAAAACTACTTCCTGGAAAAGGAGATCCAACAAAACATCAAAAAAGAGGTGGAGCACATGATCCAGGAGACAAAGAAGAATGGAGAGATCTTACAAGCAATAAAAGCCGAGAGGGAAATGCTACAAATTGAAAGAGAGCCAACCCAAAAAAAACAAACCAGCTGAAGCCAAGGAAAAGGCCTCAGAAAAGTCGCAAGATGAAACTCAACAAGAAAACATCGAAAAACTACTAAAGACATTACACAAAAAAGGAGACAAAAAGACGCGTGATGGAGACAAGCAACAGACCAATCAGAAACAGCAAGCGGAAGCCAGCAGTCCATCCACGATGCCCAAGCAGCCGAAGGGGAAACCAGAATCTCGCCAGACACCCGAAGAAAGCCCCGAGGAAGAAACCGACGCACGCGAAGACAGCTGAAGCCAAGAAGAGAAAGACAAAGAAACTTTAACTCCCGATGAGTTATGCGGGAATAGATACTTGGAGAGAGATAAGCAAAGAAGACAACGACGCGGTTTATGGAGCTTCGAATCACCATATTCCGACAAAATTATATATCCAAGCGACACGTACAAGAACAAGTCGCCAACACTGATAGAAGAAATCGCTACAGGGGTCGGACTGACAGCGAAACTTGCTGGCCGACCAATACCCCAGCTGACGTCACAGACACAAACGCTTACATAACCAGTACGAGATAGGACTTACTCGAAAGAGCGCACAAGACAAGAAACAGGGCAAAAATACCCACAAAAACCACGGATCTTCAACAATAACCAAAGCTGAGGGGGCAGGTTAGACGAGACCGAATTTGGAATTTTATTTTTTGTTGGAATCTGGAATTTGAAATATATATATATATATATATTTCAAATTCCAGTTTAAAAAAACAACAAAATTCCACACACACACACACACACACACACACACACACACACACACACACACACACACACACACACACACACACACACACACATATATATATATATATATATATACACTAGCTGACCCGGCCCGGCTTCGCCCAGGCCCTGGAGGGGATCTATCTATCTATCAGTCTGTCTCTCTGCTTGTTTGTCTGTCTGTCTGTCTGGCTGACCCGGCCCGGCTTCACCCAGTCCCTGGTGGGGAGCATCTCATTTAATTCATATAAGTAGTCATAAAAGCTCTCCCGTTCCCGACTATCTGTCTGTCTGTCTATCTGTCTGTCTGTCTGTCTGTCTGACCCGGCCCGGCTTCACCCAGTCCCTGGTGGGGAGCATCTCATTTAATTCATATACGTAGTCATATAAGCTCTCCCGTTCCCGACTATCTATTTGTCTGTCTATCTGTCTGTCTGTCTGTCCCGGCCCGGCTTCACCCAGTCCCTGGTGGGGAGCATCTCATTTAATTCATATACGTAGTCATGTAAGCTCTCCCGTTCCCGACTGTCTGTCTATCTGTCTGTCTGTCTGTCTGACCCGGCCCGGCTTCACCCAGTCCCTGGTGGGGAGCATGTCATTTAATTCATACAAGTAGTCAAATAAGCTTCCGTTCCCTACTATCTGTCTGTCTGTCTGTCTATCTATCTGACCCGCGTGGTTTCGCCCAGCTCCTGGCGCACAGTAACTTAAAAGAATGTCCTTCCACACACCATTCATTATTTTTAATGAAATCTGTTTTTAATCACCGACATGACAGTTGATAAGTTCTTTAAGCAGAAAAAGATGGGTTACAATGTTATGCATTATGCATTATTTTTATGAAAATTTTGAAAATGCCTTAAAGATTATATCATTATTTATTATAACTTATATGCCTGAAAATAACTATAGACAAAGAGTTTAACAATAGTGCAAGTAAGTCCAACAATATGACTATAAAGCATATAGAAATGTTATTAAAAGTTATGCCCCTTGAAATAAATTTTCTAGAGTGAAGTCCCCCTGCTATATAGAAATTATATAATGAAAAATGAAAAAGTAAATGTTATTAAATAAGTAGAAGATTTTACACTAAGAAACTATTATAGTCGGTTGCACAGGAATGAAAGGAAGACGTGTAGAAAATTTCATCTCAATCGGATGTACCGTTATCGAACGCATCCAATACACACAAACACACAAAGCCACATACACTCTGTTTTATATATATATATATATATATATATATATATATATATATATATATATATATATATATATATATATATATATATATAGGATGGGAAGTCAATAGGTAGAAAAATAGTTAACTATGATAACAACTTGAAACGAAATTATTTTTATACATAGATTGTCCCTTTATTTCTTAACATAATTTCCACCAACATTGATGCACTTATCTCATCGTTTTATCAGTCCTCCCAAACCGGCTACACAGAACTGCGTGCTCTGATTTTAAACCATGTTTTCACTTCACATTCAACTTCGGCGTCATTCGCAAATGTCTCCCGCCAAGGTGGGTTTTCAGTGGACCAAAAAGATGGAAATCGCTAGGTGCTAAATCGGGGCTGTAAGGTGGATGTTCCAGAACTTCCCACCTTAGTTGGTTAATTTTCTTCTGAGTTAATCGAGCCGTATGTGGTCTGGCAGTGTCATGAAGAAGCAACACTCCTCTAGTCAGCAGTCCTGGGCGGTTTCTTCGAATTGCATCATGGAGCATCGATAGAACTTCACAGTACGATTCAGAATTCACATTGTCACCTTTCTTCTTGAAATTTGTTAAAAGCACTCATTGACAATCCCAGAACACTGTCAGCATAATCTTCCCTGCTGATGGCAAAACCTTGAATTTTTGGACACAAGGCGAAGAAGGATTTTTCCATTGCATTGAAGCACGCTTTGATTCGGGCTGGTAGTGTTGCACCCATGATTCGTCCCAAGTAACAATCCTGTTCAACATGTCTTCTCTTTCATCATCGTATTGACAGAGATGATACAAAGACAGGCCAAATCGGTTCATTTTGTGTTCATCCTTCAATTATCAGGGTATCTACCTTGAGCACATTTTCTTAAATTTCAATCGATCATGCATTATGCTGTATGCTGAACCATGTGAGCACCCTATTGCAGATGCTACAGAGTCTATCTTTATTCGCCTGTCACCTCTAATCATCCCCTCCACCCGCTGCACGGATGCTTCTGTTGCAATCTCAACAGGACGACCAGATCAGATTTCATCAACAATTTTAGAGCGTTCTTGAGAAAAATTTTCTACCCAGCTATGGGACAAACATTTGTCAGCATAAACAGGAAGCATTTCCTTATGAATTGCCTTTGCAGGCAGTCCTTTTGCCCACACAAAAAAAAAAAAAAAAAAAAAAAAAAAAACGCACAACAGCACGTTTCTCATTGGTTGTACACTCCATAAGTACAGTCGCCATTTTGTTCATGCGCTGCGCATGAGATACCTAACGCCACCTGACGAACGGGATAATAAAGTTCGATGTTGCTGTCACCTAAAGACACCTGTAGAAAACACCAACTACATTTACGTGCCATCCCACAGAACTGTGACTTACTTATTGACTAGCCCTCGTGTGTGTGTGTGTGTATATATATATATATATATATATATATATATATATATATATATATATATATATATATATATATATATATATAAAGAGACTGTATGTCCGTCCGTTCTTTATGCGTTCGCGAACGGTCCATCCGATTGAGATGAAATTTTCTACACGTTTTCTTTTCATTCCTGTGCAACTTTCTGTCATAGTTTTTTAGTGTAAAATGGGCTACTTACTTACTAAAATTTAATATTTCATTTTTCATTATAATTTCTATATAGCAAGGGGACTTAACTCTCGAAAAGTTATTTCAAGGGGCGTAACTTTTAATAACATTTCTATATACTTTATAGTCATATTGTTGCATCGTTTTCAAAGATTTATAAACTCTTTGTCTATAGTTATTTACAGACATATGAGTTATAATAAATAATGATATAATCGTTAAGGCATTTTCAAAGTTTTCATAAAAATAATGCACAATGCATAACATTGTAACTCATCTTTTTATGCTTAAAGAAGTTATCTACA
Source organism: Cepaea hortensis (assembly GCA_963921405.1). Classification (NCBI taxonomy): domain Eukaryota; kingdom Metazoa; phylum Mollusca; class Gastropoda; order Stylommatophora; family Helicidae; genus Cepaea; species Cepaea hortensis. The sequence goes on from OY992876.1 coordinate 208,081,033, forward strand.
GTCATGTAGGTGATTAAAAACAGTTTTCATTAAAAATAATGGATGGTGTGTGGAAGGACATTCTTTTAAGTTACTGTGCGCCAGGAGCTGGGCGAAGCCAGACAGACAGACAGACAGACAGACAGACAGATAGACAGACAGACAGACAGACAGATAGTCGGGAACGGGAGTTTATATGACTACGTATATGAATTAAATGAGATGCTCCCCACCAGGAACTGGGTGAAGCCGGGCCGGGTCAGACAGACACAGATAGACAGACAGACAGACAGATAGTCGGGAACGGGAGCTTATATGACTACGTATATGAATTAAATGAGATGCTCCCCACCAGGGACTGGGTGAAGCCGGGCCGGGTCAGACAGACAGATAGACAGACAGACAGATATTCGGGAACGGGAGCTTATATGACTACTTATATGAATTAAATTAGATGCTCCCCACCAGGGACTGGGTGAAGCCGGGCCGGGTCAGCCAGACAGACAGACAGACAGACAAAAATTCACATAGGAAAAAAACATTGTCAAATACATGTTGTAAACATGACCGATGCATTTTACCATGCTCTGAGACAGGCAGGCAGACACACGTACACATACATATGCTTGCATCATTTACATAAACTCCCACAGTTATGCACCCACTCAATAACACGAACTCCGTAGCTCCAGCGAAGTGCCCCCCCCCCCCCCCCCCCCGGAATCTCCGAGAAAACTTCACTCGTGGACCGAATAACTGATACTGAAATGGAACCTACAATCTTCTGAGAGCGAGGCAGACTTGAACACGAAGACTCCCGATAGTATAGTATCCACAATTGTAAATTCTGCAGCATAACCCCGGCCGCTCAGTTCATTGATCGATTTATGGCACCAGGCACGAAGGTCGTGAGTTGGCCAAGGAGTCAGCAACACGCCCATGCTAATAAACAGTAATTACAACAGTGATAGAGACGCAGTAATCATGACATTGTTGATTTTAACTCGTTAAACCCCATTACCATGTTGTTTAGGTCATAACGAACCGTCGTCCAGTATCTGGAGCCAGTATTTTAAAGCGTTTGTGCTAGAAAACCAGTAATTGCGAGTTGTAAATATTTCCTTACATTTTGGTTCAGGTTGGGAACAAGTCCCGACCCCACAGATCACGGGAACAGTGAGCAGAAACACTCGGGATGGCTGTTGCATGGGAGGACTGGGCACTCATGGGAATGCCCAATGTGCAGTGACGTCGTTCGACAAAACATAACCCAGACCAGGCTAGTAACACCGCAGCGCCACGCACGATATCCGCAGGCCCGTAAAAATGTTATATATTCCCGACTTACTCCAGCTTTATGGATTTTGGTGACGTTCCCAAAACAATGAGTACTGATTTCTTCTGATGTCAACAACCTGTTCTCTTTGTGAGTTAAGACTTTAAAAGAAAAATACAGTCCTGTGATAAAACTACATGTTAATGAAAATTTATACATTTAAAAAAAATACTGTCTCGTAAAAAATCTACATGTTAATCAAACATTAGACTTTAAAAAAAAAACGATTGTCCACTGACGAAATCACGTATGAATAAACAATTATACTTTAAAAGGAACAAAAATATTGTACAGTGACGAAACTACATATTAATATTACAAAATTATACTTTACAAGAAAAATATTTCCCAGTTTAAGAAACAACATGTTAAAAAATTTATACTTTAAAAGAAAAATCCTCTCCAATAGCAAAATTGCATACTAATCAAAAATTGCCGGCTTCCTGGCCTAGAGGTTAGCGACTTTTCTCCGTAATCTCGTATACTCTCGTAAGTAACATGACGACGGTGAGAATCAGCAGTGGTTCGAATCGCGTCGGTAACTTACGGGGTTTGTGAGCCGGCCGCCCAGAAAGCAATGGCAAACTACTGAGCGTAATCTTACCAAGAAATCAACAATCAGCTGAAAGATGCTGATGTTGACAGCGATGTCCTGTAAAGGATATGCAAACATTTTTTAAATCAAACATTATACTTTAGAAGAAACACCCTGCTCTGTGAGAAAAATAGACGCTATGTTAATTCAGTTCATCGATCGATTTATTCACCAGAGACGAAGGTGGTGAGCTGCCCTCACAGAGAGTAACATGCCATACTAAACAGTAATGACAAGAGTGGCAGAGACGCAGTAATCATGACATTGTTAATTTTAACTCGTTTAGGAAGCTCCGTGGCGAAGTGATCAAGCCGTTTGACTCAAACTCCGAAGGTGGTGGGTTCGATTCCGGGCCATTCTTAGGAGCGTTTACCATAACACAGCTCGATGTAAAAAAAATTGTTTAGGGAGCCTGTGATCTGGCATACGAGTTAAGTGACCACTCCAGCGAATCTGATTTTTCATTTGTAAAGTGTGGATACTGGGCATGGACGCTCATGCTAGTAAGATATCAGCATAGCGCACGAAATCGGCAGAACAAAATTATGCGCATACAAGAATGACACATCCAGGATTGTCCTCTTGTCAACATCCTACCCTTTCTCTTCTTAAGCTCACTGGGCAGTAGATGCTGTGTGTCCGCACTGACTTGGTTGTGGGCACATTCTCAACATATCCTTGTTCTGTTTGCCATGCTTGGAGAATCACGGAGGTACCGAATCGCCCAGCATGCTTTATCTGTTGTGCGCCCAAGTATAATGTGCATGTCCTTCTCGTTCTGTGTGCTATAAATGGATTACAAGTTAGTTGTATGTCTGTTACAAGACGTCGCATTCAACACCAGCATTCGTGGGCTGTTTGTGGTTTTGTAGACAATTTTACGTTGGGTAGTTTGCCACTGATTTCTGAATAGCCGACTAACATCATTGTGAAAATCAATGTAAAGCTCCCAAATCGCTTGCGGCTGACCTCTAACTCGGTATGCAGGGATTGTCAAACGGTGCTGTCTATAACACCTGCTTTCTATGACGCCTCGTAACACAAGCAGTAAGACACTAGAAGAAAAACAAATGAAGAAGAAGACATACATTGTTGTGTTATAGATCAATTTTTTGCTGATTAACCACTCCATTGCTATAACCAGTCTCTTTATGGTTTCTTGTAAACAGTCCCCATTGATGTAAAATGCTGGAGTTGACTGCTATGTCCTTTAACGAATATGCAACTAACTTTTAAAAAAAAAACATTGTTGTTAATTATACATCCAAGGTATTCAGAGTTTGCCTGTTTATAATTTCTTAATTGTTAATTGTTGTGTTTGTTTCACAGATTGTTTTTGTACGGGCATTATTTTTGTTCCTTTTTTTTTTTTTTACTACTCAGAAAAAGATGATGGCTATCAGTGTCTTTTACCTTTATCGAGTTATGAGATAATGGTGGCATTTCTGAAAAACCACACTACATTTTGAAACTACCTTTAAATAAAATAACATATTGCAAAGCCATTTACATAACGTTAACTATTAATGTCTAAGTCCTACAGCAGTATGTGAGTTTATATATATATATGTGTGTGTGTTTGTGTGTGTGTGTGTGTGTGTGTATGTGTGTGTGTGTGTGTGTGTGTGTGTATGTGTGTGTGTTTGTGTGTGTGTGTGTGTGTGTGTGTGTGTGTGTGTGTGTGTGCATTCGTTCGCTTTGAACTCATGCGTAGTCCATACACGTGCTACTACTTTTAAGTGCACTGGACTAATTTCTGCGTGTGGATGAGCTTCCTCTATTGCCAGTGTCCCTCGCCTCCATGCAATCCCAGGGCGACCTGCCGAAAGCGTCGCACAGAGCTCGAACTCCGTAGCTCCCAACGACGACCCCCAGGAGTCTCCGAGAAAAATGCACTCGTGAACCGAATGACGTAGGCCGGAATCGAATCCAACAGCCTACGGATTGCGAGGCAGACGGCGTAACTGCTAGGCCACGGTGACCTCTGGCCGCTTAAGATGGCAAAGAAAATAACACTGCAACTTAATGTATATGTCGTAGGAGGCAGCTAGAGATGGGTGGCGCGGGACTCGCTAGCTGATTCCGTAGCAAACTGTTGCTGCATTATGCAAGCAATCATGAACAAGTCAACAAAGGCCTGGGTGGGAGTTGGTTGAGCAGCTATGTTTCAATGGGAGATGATAGGCAGAAGAAGATGACTGGATGTCTGGGGGTTTCCAAGACAGCACACCTACCAACATGGTGTAGACAGTCAGTAAGGCAGGCAGGCAGGCAGACATGTAGGCAGGCAGACAGGCAGACAGGCAGGCACGCAGACAGGGAGACAGTCAGGCAGACAGACAGGTAGGCATGCAGACAGACAGGGAGACAGGCAGCCAGGGAGACAGGCAGGCAGGAAGGCAGGCAGACAGGCAGAGAGACTGGCGGGCATGCAGACATACAGAGCAAGAGAGACAGAGAGAGAGAGAGAGAGACAGAGAGAGAGGGGGGGGGGGGGAGAAAGAGAGATAGAACAAAAGAACGAACGAACGTTATTTTCAAAGGGCTCAGAATTGGGTACGCAGGCCTGTATCATCCTTCCCTTCTTATCTCTCGCTTTCGCTAGGGGGAGAGAGAGAGAGAGAGAGAGAGAGAGAGAGAGAGAGAGAGAGGGAGAGAGAGAGAGAGAGGGAGAGAGAGAGAGAACGAACGAACGAACGAACAGACTTTATTTTCAAAGGGTAACAAATTGGGCTCGCAGGCCCGTCTTACATTCGGCCCTTCCAATCACTCATCTTTCTTTCATCAACAGTGCATAGGAAAAAAACATTGTCACATTAATTTTGTAAACATAAACAAGGCATATTACTATGTTATGAGACACATCAACCACCCACCCACACGTCTCCCATTCACTCCAACTCCACCACCCAACCACACACATACCCACACACACGTACTTGCCCCTACCCATCCACCACATACCTACACCTACACATCTCCCCACCCATACACACCTCTCACCCACCACACACCCCATCCACCCACACCCCAAGCACACATACATTCCCCAACCCATACATCCCCCACTCACACACATTCACCCACCTACACACATATCCTCTACCCGTCCCATTACCCACCAACAATCACTCACTCACATATCCTCCTCCACCCACACACCTCCAATCACCCAGCCAAACACACATTCCTCGGCCACACATTCCCCCCCCCCCACACACACACACACACACACACACACATCTCCCCGTCAACTCACATATTCCGCACCTACCCACACACAAATTCCGCACCCAGCCACATAATCTCCCATCTCCCCCAGCCCACTCACAGATCCCGAGCCCACCCCTACAAACATCCCCCACCATCTCCTAACCTACACACACTCACCCACCCACATATCCTCTACCCACCCATCCCCCAACCAAACATCCCTTAACCACACACCCTTACTCATATACAATCACCCACCCACACATCCTCTACCCAACCACACATCCTCCACCCACCCATCCCCAAGCCACACATCCCTTAACCACACACCCCTACCCATATACACAAACATCCCAACCCACGCACAATCTCCCCGCCCATACACACATCCCTCACACACATCCCCACCCACCAACACATCCCCCATTCACAAACACACACCTCCCATCCACGCACACACAACCCATACATCCCCAACCCATACACTCATCCCCTCACACATCCCTAGACACACGTACTTATTCCTCAACCACTAACACCCACACATCCCTCACTCACTCATCAAAACATACATCTCCTATCTACCCACCCACACACACCCCAACCATCCATCTAAACACACATCCCCCACCCTCACACACATCCTTCACCCACCAGCACACCCAATCACACCCCACCCACCCACACATACATCCTTTATCCACACCCAGCTCTCCTCCCACGCAACACCACACCCACACACATCCCAAAGACACATCCCTCACCCACACACACATCTCCCCACACATCTCCTACCCATCCACACATCCCCCAACTACAATCACCCTCACTACCCACACATACATCCTTCATCCAGCCACACACACCCCCACCCAGCCAGACATATCCCCTACCCACACACACATCCCCAAATCCATCACCCACACCTATCACGCACCCTCCCCCAACCCACACACATCCCCCCACACATTCACCCACACATCTCTCACCCACACACACACTCCCCACCCATCCACCCAAACATCCCAAACTCATACACATCCCTCACCCACACACACATCCCCAAACCCACACATACCCCCAACTTCAATCACCCTCACTACCCACACATACATCCTCCATCCAGCCACACACACCCCCACCCAGCCAGACATATCCCCTACCCACACACACACATCCCCAAATCCATCACCCACACCTATCACGTACCCCTCCCCCAACCCACACACATCCCCCACACACATTCACCCACACATCTCTCACCCACACACACACTCCCCACCCATCCACCCAAACATCCCACACCCATACACATCCCTCACCCACACACACATCCCCAAACCCACAACCACTCCACCTGCACACATCTCCCACCCACCACATATCCCCACACCCACATATATCCCCCACCCATCCCATAACCCAATATCAATCATCCATCAACATATCCTCCTCCACCCACTCACCCACAACCACCTAGCCAAACATGCATCCCCACCCACACACACATCTCCCCGCCAACCCATACATCGCGCACGTACCCACACACAAAATCTCCCACCCGAGAGAGAGAGAGAGAGAGAGAGAGAGAGAGAGAGAGAGAGAGAGAGAGAGAGAGAGAGAGAGAGAGAGAGCGTTAAAACCCTAACTTCAACCAGGTTTCTCTTTTCAAATGCATGTCTTAAGGAAACCAACATCAAAGACCACAAAAGATACTCACCCTTTCCGCCAACTCCTTCATGGACAGAATCTCCGGCCTATGTAACGCAACACCACTCATCATAGTTCTCTCTGCTGTAGTGGTTACTCCTCTAAATCTTACTCACACGAATCTTAGTCAAACTTGTCCTAATACAGTAACATGTTTTCATAATATATGACATCCGATGCAGCATGAATGAAACTGTTGAAATCAATACAGTACGGCCGATTTATGATTGATATGTTTACAGTTCTGAGAGAAACACCGCAGCTGTGATATCAAATGTTATCTTCGACCAGGATTTGATGTGTCTGTTCAAGTGTAACTGTGTTCTGTAACACAAGGAACGAAACATGACGGTACCGCAATTTGTAAAGAAGGTAGTTTGCCATAGATTTCCTTCCCTGCAGTGACCATACTGGTCGATGCCCATGGACATTGTCTCCAAAAGGAGATCATCTACCTACCGTTGTGAAATTGGAGACTATAACATACAATTATCTGCTGGCCGCTCTTCAACTACACCCACCGCACCCATGGCGTCACGTGACCCTGATCGAAGGGCTAAATGGGTACCCCACCTTGCCCCCCCCCAAAAAAAAAAACACTACCGTCCACGCTTATCGGCACGGCACATGATAATGAACTCAACGAATCGCCAAGGCAATAGCAGTCTTTTGCAATATGGAAAATATACTCAGCAATAGAGCTGTCAAGTGCAGCGAGAACCAAAGTATTAAAGTATATAGCTATATAGAATCTAGACTGTATGCATGTGAAACACGGACAATGATCAGACAGACTTACACAGTGGAAGTGTGGTTTCCTGGGAAAATTGAAAGAATACTGTGGACGGACAGAAAAACGAAAGCGATAGTCCTTCAAGAAATATATGAAAACCGTAAATTGATACGAGAATATAGAACATAGCAAATTTACTAGAAAACTTAAATCAAAATCCAGATATTTTAGCATATAATGAGAAGAGATAAACATGAAAATTTAGTGACAACTTACAAACTTTATTGAAATTTGGGTATTAAGAAGTCTATGGTCCTTTTCTTTAGACTGTTCTTTGGACGGTACCATCTTTTTGACGTCTATTTCAAAATATAAAGAATAAACAAATGTTAGCATTTTGACAGTTTTCCTATTGTCATTTTCAGGTTCCTGAACTAGTTGATGTATTTACTGTTTTCACTATGACTGAATGAGCCGGTTTCGAGCTTGCATTTTTGTAACAAATGTAGTCTCTATACATTGGTCAGTTGGGGAACGTCTCGTTGACTTCTCGTCGTTGATTTAGGGCCGTAAAATACAAGTACCTCAAAGTGGGTTCCTCTGATGTCGGAGGGACAATGGTAATAGGGAAAGTTGGCCCACACGCAAAAATTAGTCGAGTGTTGACTATACTTGAATTCAAAGTGAGCGACAAATCTTCTACGACTGTCTTATGGCAATTGGATTTGAATTCTTAAAGTAATTCGACATGAAATCATCCCAGCCATGCGTATGAAAGATGAAAAAGATACATGGATCTCGCTATCATCTTATGGTAGAAGTTTAAAATGTATAGTGAAGCATAAATACCCCTGTTTCCAAACCTGGATGCATGATGGGTTGATGCGCCATGGTTGATGCATGATGGGTTGATGCGCCATGGTTGATGCATGATGGGTTGATGCGCCATGGGTATATGTGTTAGCACCATATTTGTATAGACCAATCGGCGCTCAAGAAAAATAATGTCATTATAAAAGATCTGAATACCGAGAAGGGTTACCTCATGAACAATTTCATGTCTCGGAAATTGAAATACTTTAGCCATATAAGGCGAACAATGACTGTCTTTGGTCATGTGATGAGAAGATGGGCACTGGAGAACATCGTGACAACTGAAAAGATCAAGGGAAAGAGAGGCAGAGGCAGACCAAGAGAAATTATGCTGGATAGATTGAGACGGTGTCATGGAGGAATATCATCAGCAGTGTGGAGTGAGAACACAAAAGGTTGAGATCTGTGGAGAGCCATGAGCGCCAACGCCAGATGGCAGGACACTTGATAATAATGAATGGCTAGAAAAAAACAGTAAAGGAAGGCATGGTGATTGGAATAAGAGTCAGAGGTCAACCCACATGAAGATGGACACAATACATTGCAGACACCTTGGGCATAAGGGTGCATACGGCAAGGGAGATGGTCAGAGACCGAGACACTTTTTTGCAGACCGTGAGTAGAGCGACGCTCTGCAAAGGACATAATGATGAATCGGCACTTAACGGATGATATGATATATCTCGCAGTAGTATTTATAGTGAAAGAAAATAAAGACTCCATTTCATACGTCTTAAGGTATATTAAGCATGTGGTGCAAGATTCGTATTTTTATAGAGCAATCGACACTCGAATATCTATTGCTCTTCAAAGACTAAAACAACTGAGTAAATTGTGGCGTAGACGTACACAAATTTGATTTTTAAGAGCATGCGTCTTTCCCATTGCAGCATAGGCCTGTGAGACCTAGACACTTACTAAACAAGCTGAACAGCGCATAAATGCCTTTGAATATAAATGTTATAGACGAGTTCTAATATTATCTTGGATACAGAAAAGAACAGATGCATTCATTCGACAAAATCTGAATATTGAATAAGGTTGGCTATTAAATATGATAAAACAAAGGAAATTGAAATATATTGGTCACATTAACAATAATGGAGTGGTATATGCCGGGAAGAGAAGAAGAGGAAGGCCAAAGAGAAGATGTCTGCAGGATGTCGCAGATGATCTAGTGATGGGTGTATGGGATGCGGGACATCCTGCTAATGACCGAGATGTTTTCCGGAAGGATGTTATGGGAGCGAGGTTCTGCAAAGGACATGCTAATGAATGAATGAATGAATGAATGAATGAATGAATGAATGAATGAATGAATGAATGAATGAATGAACACTCGGTGGGTGATGTGATCAATATTAAGCCGGACTTCTTCACCCCCAAAGACATGTCCTGGTAACCAGCATACAAAGGGTACCCAGGCAATTTCTTGAGAAATAAAGGCGGCGCGATACTGACCCCATCACTCTGCCAGTACTGTTCGGTCTATACAAATATGGATCTAGCACCATGTACCCGAAGCACATCAAGACTAGATACAGGGTCCTTAACTCGTTTACTGACTTATTACCATACCCACATGAGGAAGAACTTGGAAACAACAGAGATGTGGCTGCTGAGACGATTGTTGCGAATTCCTTGGACAGTCAGAGTAACTAACACCGATTGCTCGAAAGAGGCTAATGAAACTAGTGCATTATATACATCAATAAGAAAGAGACCAACAGCTTTCTGTGGTCATTTGATGTGAAGAGAGGCATTGGAGAACATCGTGACAATTAGTAAGTTCGATGGGAAAAGAGGCAGAGGCAAACCCCCCCCCCCAAAAAAAAAATGATGCAGAATGTTTTAGACGATGACTTTGACGAATATCATCAGCAGAGTTGATCCAGGACATCAACGACCGCGATCTGTGGAGAACCATGAACGCCCACGTCAGCTGACAGGGCACATGATGATGATGATGATGATGATGATGATGATGATGATGATGATGATGATGATGATGATGATGATGACTATCATTTCCACAGTGCTTCATAATGCGTATAAAAGGGGCATTTTGTGTACATGAACAATAAATATGCGTATTAAATTACGTAGATTTGGGAGACAAATTATTTGAGAATCACTGACGGATGATAAACGCCGTGACCCACATTTGTGTTTAAGTTGTGCGTTTCCTAGCTATCTGCATTTGCTACTTTTCGGTCAATATCTTTGTTGTCGGAAGGCGGTGTGTCAGCTTGTTAGACCTAGGCGATTTCTTTGTTGGGATTTCTTTCTAGAGTATCCAAGTTGCCAGGTCTATCTAGTGTGCTTGATTCCTGTATGTTCAAGTCTAGCTTATGGCTTGTATATTCTAAACCTAACAATATTAGATTTTTAAGAGCATGCATGTTTCCCATTGCAACATACGCCTGTGAGACATGGGCACTTACTAAACACGCTGAACAACGCAAAAATGCCTTTGAATATAAATGTTATAGAAGGGTTCTAAGAATATCTTGGATATAGAAAAGAACAAATTTATCCATACGACAAGAGTTGGCGGTTAGGCGTTGAACCGTTATGGCCTGTGGCGTGTTTATGCTTGCAGCTACGGGTTGCAATCGCATTTACCTCATGTTGGACTGGTAGTACATGGTTCCGTCGCCCTGCTACTGCGTGAGTGAGTGGGCGACACTGTGTGTTGTGAAATTCGCGGGGAATGCTTTTACATCTGTCCTGTACAGTGACCTGCATGTTCGGAACAATGGCTACCGGCTGTTGCTGAATAGACTGATTTGCCTTTTTGGTTCAGGAGTGCATTTTTCAGGAGACTCTCTGGAGTCGGCGCTGAAGCTGCGGAGTTCGTGATTTATGCGACACTTTCGGCTGGTCGCCATGCGGTAAAAGACCGAGCCATGTGAGAAAACCTGGGTCAATGATGTCTTTCTGGTGACTGCCGAGTCCATCGACGATGAACTGTGGTTTTCGTGGATTAATTTTGTGTTGGCATTCTGGCAGCGGCATTATGCACAGTGTACCTGTGCGGGCTGTTGGATTGCCGAGACTCCTGCCTATCCCACTTTTTACATTGGACAGTGGGGAGCATTTTGTGTGATATTCACTGGCACAGGAACGGAGCATAATGGGGACGACCCATTGCCGTGAAGTTGGAACCTCGACTAACTAAATAACTAAGAGTTGAATATTGAAGAATGTTGACTACAAAAGAGGATAAAACATAGAAATTTGAAATATTTTGGTCATTTGAAACGTCATTAAAGAATTATTATTATTTTTTTTTTTTTGCATAGCCTTTTACAGGACATCGCTGTCAACACCAGCATTTTACCGTTGTTGTTGATGTCTTGGCACGTTTAAGTTCAGTAGTTTGCCATTGATTTCTGAACGACCGGCTCCCATTTAATTCGTTACAACACAGCACAATGCGGTCTTCTGCCAAATCGCGCGCAGATGTGTTTCGAATACGGGTAAGCGGGATAACGAACCTCGTCCATAACTTCTTCGCCGTGGAGACCGGCCATTAAATTTTGGAGAGAACAATAATGGAGGTGTATATGCCTGGGAGACTGGAGGGGAAGGCCAAAGAGAAGATGGATGCAGGATGTGGCGGATGATCTCCAGATGGGTGTATCGGACATGAGACATCTTGCTTATGATCGAGAGGTTTTCTGGAAGGTTGTTATAGGAGCGAGGTTCTGCACAGGACATTTTACTGAATGAATGAATGAATGAATGAATGAATGAATGAATATTATACACCATTAACTGATTCAGTGTCGAAAGATAATATATCGCAAAATATGGCCTTCCATTTGGACAGAAAGGCGATATATCGACATGCTAGGGTCATTGTCTTATTTGTTATGTTTCATGATATCTTCCGCAATGTCAACACTCATTTACCAGAAATGTACACTATAATACTTGCTCATGTGATTGTGTGTCCAGTGTCTCGTCTGAACCCATTTAACGGAAATGTACACTATAATACTTGCTCATGTGATTGTGTGTCCAGTGTCTCGTCTGAACTCATGTAACGGAAATGTACACTATAATACTTGCTCATGTGATTGTGTGTCCAGTGTCTCGTCTGAACCCATTTAACGGAAATGTTCACTATAATACTTGCTCCTGTGATTGTGTGTCCAGTGTCTCGTCTGAACTCATGTAACGGAAATGTACACTATAATACTTGCTCATGTGATTGTGTGTCCAGTGTCTCGTCTGAACCCATTTAACAGAAATGTACACTATAATACTTGCTCATGTGATTGTGTGTCCAGTGTCTCGTCTGAACCCATTTAACGGAAATGTACACTATAATACTTGCTCCTGTGATTGTGTGTCCAGTGTCTCGTCTGAACCCATTTAACGGAAATGTACACTATAATACTTGCTCCTGTGATTGTGTGTCCAGTGTCTCGTCTGAACCCATTTAACAGAAATGTACACTATAATACTTGCTCATGTGATTGTGTGTCCAGTGTCTCGTCTGAACCCATTTAACGGAAATGTACACTATAATACTTGCTCCTGTGATTGTGTGTCCAGTGTCTCGTCTGAACCCATTTAACGGAAATGTACACTATAATACTTGCTCATGTGATTGTGTGTCCAGTGTCTCGTCTGAACCTGCTTTGTGTTTGGCACTGAATCAGTTAAAAGTTAGTTACATGTTCTTTTACAGGGCGCTGCAGTCAACCCCAGCATGTATCAGGAGTTTCTGATTTACTAGGCAATTTAGTTTAATGGTTTGTTATTGTTTTCTGAACAGTCGATGCTCCATACCACCAAAAACAACGCATTTCACAATTCCCCGACATATCGAGTCGAGGGTTCGAAATCAGGATCAGGCGATTCGGAAGTAGGCCGCCTTGCGTTGATTTATATGGTATGAGAGTCGGTCGTTCAGAAAGCAATGGCAAACTGCAGAAAGTAAAATTACTTAGTAAATCACACAGTGAAAAAATGTTGGAGTTGATGGCGATGTCATTTAAAGGGGCGTCTTGTTTGCCCAGCTGTTTAGACCAACCGGCACTTGATGGCTGATAGGGCCAACATCGCACGGGCCGCCTTTACTCTCCTAGGACCCATTATAGGCTGGGGGACCCTGGAGTCAAGATTAGTGGGACACAGTTCAGTTCTTGACGGGGATTAGAAAACTTGACCATTGGGCAGGCTGGCAAGAATGCCGGACACTGCGCTACCGAGGGACCTGAACACACTGTACTGTATACAACGGCTTCATCGGGGTTAAGTTAGTTGCATATTCTTTACAGGGTGTCGCGGTCAACCCCAACATTTGTTGGCTGTTCGTGATTTCTCGGCAAGGTTACGTTTAGTAGTTTGCCATTGCTTTCTGAACGACCTGCACCATTAACATTTTATTATAAAAAAAACCAACGCAAGGCAGTCTCCTGCCAAATCTTCCGCAGCTGTTTCGAACGCGGGATTACGAACTACGCCCGTAACATTTTCGTCACGGAGCAGGCTTCATCGGGGTATAGCGTAATTTACTTCATTCATGCTGGCGTGTTGGGAAACGAGCGGGCGGACGCATTGGCTGGGTCTGCACTGTTGGCTGAGGTAATGGTTTAGGATAAGGTAGACCTGATCAGGGTAATATGGGATCATGTGTATAGTGTGGAAGAACAAACAGAGAGATCATCATTGCCTGGAGAGAATGGTGCGGGATGGAGTGACTGGAGGATCTGGCAGACACTCAGTCCACCGAGGAAAGTTCAGACGGACACATAATTACACTGCAATTGGTACTATTAGTGCTGGGACTCATTGCTGGTTGTTGAAGATGAGGATGAAGCACGTATGGGAATGTCCCGAGTGATGTGCTGTCGGTTCTTGACTCAACTCAACACATGTATTATGTATCTTCGGTGAGTATCTTCCTCCTTTGATTAAAATAAAATTATTTGTACGTTCTTTACAGGACGTCGCAGACAACCCGCGCATTTTTTGGCTGTTCGTGATTTCTTGGCAGGTTTACGTTTAGTGGTTTGCCATTGATTTCTGAACGACCGACAGTTATACCACTATATGTAAACCACCACAAGGCAGTCAGCTGCTAATTCGCCCGCAGCCGTGATTCGAACGCGGTATGTGCGGTTACGAATTGGATCCGTAACACCTTCGCCACGGAATAAGATTTCTAAACAGAATGCAGCATGGTAAAAGCTGCAAAAAATCAAACTAAATTGCTTCTGGCACCAGTAAACGTTAGCTGTAGCTACCCATAATTTTATTGTTTCATCATCTGAGCGAGAAATATTATTGCGGGAAACGTAATAGCAGTAGTCGATTATGAAAGACACCTTACGTGTGTAAATGGCTATAATTTTAGTAACTTTTCTCTGACGGTGGTTTTTATATCTAAAGTCGGAATTCGTGTCAGGTCTGTTGTAGAATACAATATATAATTACTTTCTGCCACTCCTATTCTAAGAATATTCGCACTATTTGCGTGCAGGTAATCTTCTATACGTCATCGCTTTTATGATAGACAGGCAGGTGGGCAGAGAGACAGACAGGCAGTCGGACGGACGGACTGTCGAGTGCGAATTGGGTGGACGTATGGACAAACAGATAGACAGACATTAATGCTGACATACATGAAAACATACAGACAGCACACAGATCTACCGACCAGGTCAGTGGCGGACGGACGGACGGAGGGACAGACAAACCGACGAACCGAGACCGACGGACCGACCGACTGACCGACCGACCGACCGACGGACGGACCGACCGACCGACGGACCGACGGACCGACCGACTGACCGACCGACCGACCAACCCAGCCACCCACTAACCGACCGAGATAAAACCCCGTGCCGTGAAGTCGACCCCTGGCCTGTAGACCCTTTAAATACCTGGACCTAGGATCGTCGTGGATAGACAAGAGTCTCACACCAAGAGCACAAACAGCCTTATCTTTCATCACCAAAAGGCGCACACATTTAGTTCCTTAAAGCTAGTGGATTTATCACAGAAACGTTCGGAGACCCGATTCACATGTCCGGAGTGCATCGCTGGAAATCCGCACTGAATTGAACTAAAAGGAACACTTATACTTCTTCCTCTTATGCTTTTGTCCCTTATCCTCCACTGGTCCTCAACCAGCTTCTACCCGACCGTCCTATTTTTCGCTGTCTCCTGCTGCTCCTCCATGTCCTCCCCATGTTAATCAAATGTCTTCAAGTCTCTTCTCCGTGTGTTGTTAGCTCACCCACATGTTCATTCGCCTTGCGGGTTCCAGTCAAGGACGTGCCTAGTTAATACTATGTTACATACTATTACATACTATTACATACTATTACATACTATTACATACTATTACATACTATGTTACATACTATTACAGGCTTGCTCAATGTGCCTCTCCCAGCGCCAGCATCTTTTACTCACCTCATGGTCCACTTAAAAGTATCTAGTTCTCTCTATGAGATCTACATTCACTTGAAATTATCTTATCCTCGCTATTATATCTACATTCACTAGAAATTATCTGGCTCTCTCTATGAGATCTACATTCACGTGAAATTATCTAATTCTCTCTATGAGATCTACATTCACTTGAAATTATCTAATTCTCTCTATGAGATCTACATTCACTAGAAATTATCTAATTCTCTCTATGAGATCTACATTCACTTGCAATTATCTTATCCTCGCTATTATATCTACATTCACTAGAAATTATCTGGCTCTCTCTATGAGATCTACATTCACGTGAAATTATCTAATTCTCTCTATGAGATCTACATTCACTTGAAATTATCTAATTCTCTCTATGAGATCTACATTCACGTGAAATTATCTAATTCTCTCTATGAGATCTACATTCACTTGCAATTATCTTATCCTCGCTATTATATCTACATTCACTAGAAATTATCTGGCTCTCTCTATGAGATCTACATTCACGTGAAATTATCTAATTCTCTCTATGAGATCTACATTCACTTGCAATTATCTTATCCTCGCTATTATATCTACATTCACTAGAAATTATCTGGCTCTCTCTATGAGATCTACATTCACGTGAAATTATCTAATTCTCTCTATGAGATCTACATTCACTTGCAATTATCTTATCCTCGCTATTATATCTACATTCACTAGAAATTATCTGGCTATCTCTATGAGATCTACATTCACGTGAAATTATCTAATTCTCTCTATGAGATCTACATTCACTTGAAATTATCTAATTCTCTCTATGAGATCTACATTCACTTGAAATTATCTTATTCTCTCTATGAGATCTACATTCACTTGAAATTATCTTATTCTCTCTATGAGATCTACATTCACTTGAAATTATCTAATTCTCTCTATGAGATCTACATTCACTTGAAATTATCTTATTCTCTCTATGAGATCTACATTCACTTGAAATTATCTTATTCTCTCTATGAGATCTACATTCACTTGAAATTATCTAGTTCTCTCTATGAGATCTACATTGGTCGTTCTGTCATATCATTTTAATCCCACTGTTCTAGACAAGCACCAGTCAACGAATGTTTGTAAGAAATAAAAACAGATGTGTTTAACTCCTGTCAGGTATTTCTAACACTACGGCAGTAGAGTTCATTGTAAAATGTGTACATAGTGTCCGTGTTTAGTATCTCTCACTTTTTCGCGGGAATTACACATACCTGACTGTTTTCAATTTCCAATTGGCATATCCAGCTGTAGCCGTTACTTCTCTTACATATTATAATGCATGTTTGTAGTTCATTAATAATTCGTTTAGTCGTTCTCCGTGTTTCTGATGTGTCCAGCAGTACAAATTTAACACTGAAGTTAAATATTCGTACCTCCACAATCAGAGAGTTTACATGAGCTGCTGTTTGCTGACAGCCAGAGTTTACTGTTTGAGATGAAATATGGTTCCGTCGCCCTGCTTCTGCGTTGTGTGCGTGGAGCGACACTGTGAGATGTTGATTTCATGTGGAGTGTCTTTACATCTGTCCGCGGGTGTTTTTGTCGTGAACTGCATGTTCGGAAAAATGGCGGTCACCGGTCGCTGAACTAAATGGGTTTGCCTTATGCAGAAATGTGTGGCTGCTGGTTCTCTAGTGACTGCTGCTTCAGTTGACAATGCACTGTATTTTTCGTGGCTGACTTTTGTGTTGGCATTCTTGCGGCGGCATTAAGCATAGTATACCTGTGCTAGCTGTTGGTTTGCCGAGACTCCTGCCTGTTCCACTTTACATATTGGGCAGTGAGAGGTACTTTGTGTGATATTCATTGGCTCAGAAATGGAGCATTATGGGGCAACCCTTGGACGGGAAGTTTGAACCGCGACTAAGTAGCTGTATGAGATAACATGGGAATCTCCAGCCCCATGTACATTGCCCTGACAATGACAGATTTACCATAGCGATCATTGCCCTCTTTGAACAACAGTCATCTTCAAATTAACATCCTCTTTGTGGTTGACTCGGTCAGAGGACTATTAATTTGAACCAGGATTGACCCTAATATAACGTCTCTTCTGAGGTCGAATAGGGTAAGGGTAATGGTATAATCGAATCAAATAAAAAAAGCTGTCAGAATTTTCATATGAAGATTAATATACAAAAGAATTTATGACCACTCGACGAACAACAGTGCAGTAGAGCGTAAATAAAAATGGAAAAACGTTAAAACAAGTTACAGAGTACAACTTAACAGCAATGGAAGAATCGTAAACAAAATCAGGTATGCTGACGATACAGTGTTACTGACAAAAAGCGAGCAAGAGTCACAAAAACTAGTTGAACAAGTAAACAAGCATAATGCTGAATGTGGCTTAGATATTAACATCCAAAAATAACGAAAACTGTGATAATTAGCAGCGGAAATGATAGGCCGTCAATGAACATCAAGTAAAGGGGGAGATACTAGAACAAGTACAAGTTTCTCATATCTTGGACATCTAATAACAGATGATGTCGGAAGTGAAATAGAAATCAAAATGAGAAAAGGAATGACCAAAAATGCTTTGAACATCATGAAATCAGTACTAACATCTAGAGAGATTATAATGCATTAAAAATGAGAATTGTCAAATGTTAAGTATATTCATCGCTACTGTATGGCACGGAGGCCTGGACAATGACAAAGCAACTAGAAAGTCGAATAGAGACCTGGAGATTTTGGATATACAGAAGAATATGTCGTATTTTATGGAAACAAACACAATCAGATACGTATGTTCTAGAAAGACTGGGAATGAAAAGAAAGTTGATGAAAGAAATAAAAAAGAGGCAAGTACAATATTTCAGCAACCTTAAAAGACATAAAACTCTTATAAAAACTCTACTCGAGGACAAGGCTGAAGGTAGGCGAGCAAGAGGTAGACAACGATACAAGTGGGAAGATAATATCAAGAGATGGACGAACATGAGTCTGACAGAATGTACAATCAAGGCGAGAGATAAACAGTGTTGGGGATCCATGGCTGCCAACCTTCATTGTGGAGACAGTACCTAATTTATTGAGAGAGTACAAGTATCTGGGTCGTGTTCACAAAGGGTAGAAGACTAGATAGAGAAATAGAAACGAGAATACAGAAAGCAAACAAAATCAACAATAGCACCTATTCGAAAACATCCGAATATCAACATGCAGGCAATAAAGAATCTGACTGAAGCTTTCATCGCCTCGACTCTGTGTTACGAATAACAGACATGGACAGTCATAGAAACACACGGGCGTAAAAGCGCATAATGTTAGATCAAAAGCACAAGAAACACCAGGTACAATAAGAAGAGATAGAGAGACAAATGAGAAACAAAGAAGTGGTGCAGGGATAACACCAATTACTGACTTTATTGAACACAAAAGAATTAAATAGTTCGAACATTTAGTTAAAATGGAACAAGATCATCCTGCAGCTAGAGAGTTATACGTGAGAACATCGGGATACATGACGAGAAAACGACCCAGGAATAGTTGGCTAGATGAACTAAAAGAGACATTGAAGACATCAGAAATGACATTAATACAAGCAACAAGACAAGCGAAACACAGACATTTACATCTGCTTCTTCTCTGTGACGTTTCACAGCAAAAGCAGTAGAACAAAAGAATAACGATGAAGAAATTAAATATTCTAACTTTGGTAATAAGTTTAATTTCTTTTGACTCCTAAACGTTTCCTAATGCTATAAAAGCTCTTGTTGCCTTTTGTATTATGATGTTAATATCTTTAGCTGTTCCTCCATTTTGTATACATCTGACATAATACACATTAACCACATAACAACTGTATAAAGACCCTGTATCGTTCGAGTGGACAAAAATATCGCACGTATTTTACAAGAAGTTGCCATTAACCCCACGTTCTTTTTCTAGGCTTTTTTTTTAACGTTCAGTAGTTGACCACTGCTTCCTGAACGAGAAGTCAACGTTTACGTCCAACTTAATGCCGGTGAAGAGGTTGAAGCGCCTACCTCGTGACCAGCGCACTGGAAATGTAAGAACGAGCGCTCGTGTCCTTACGTCCACGTCGATTTCTACAGTCTTAAACTTCTTTTTGTTGGATGACGATACGCAGTAATACACATGAACATTTCTATTATAGCCCCTGTTCTCCTACTCACGACGCTAAACGGGCAAGCTTCCTTTACCGCCCTTGTCAAATACATTAGCCTGGTCGTGCCCGGTGTGAGGTGAGTGCTCGGCCCTGATGTACTTTAGATGTAAACGGTACTAGTCATAAATCAAAGCGACTCTTTTACGATCATTTACTACGGCCCATCGATTTATTGATTGTTCACCGCCATCACTCAGCTGCGTCTGATGTTTTTTTTTTAAATTTCCCCTTAACTCTAAGTAGATGTGTTTATTGTAGGTTTAGTTTTTAAGATTGGTTTATTGTTAGTTATTTGATTCGTTTGCGGGCTCACGTTTTCGTTGATTGGTTGGCTTTTGGGTTAATTGATTGGATGGTTGGTGTGTTGTTTGATTGGTTGGCGGGCTTACTGGTTGGTTGACTTCTGGTTTGGTTGGATGTTTGGTTGATTGGTTGGATGGTTTGTTGGATAAATGGTTGGTTGGATAGTTGGTTTGAGGGTATGTTAGTGGGTGGACGGTTGGTCAGTTAAATTGGTGGTTCAATGGATGGCTGCTTATTGAATGGATAGTTGGCTGAATGGTTAGTGGGATTGTTAGATGGCTGGATGGTTGGCAGCTTGGCCTAATGGTTAGTTGAATGGTAGTTGGTTGTTTGGTTGGTTATTTGGTAGAATGGACGTTGAATGGATGGTTGGATGGATGATTAATTAGATGGTTGGTTAGTGGGTTAGAAAATTGGTTGATTGAATGGGTTGTTGCATGGTTGGCTACTTGGTTAGATGAAAAGTAAATTGAATTGTTAGTTATTTGGATTGTTAGTTGGGTGGTTAATTGAATGGTTGGTTGCTTGCATGGTTGGTTGGTGATTTGGTTAGACGATTTGTTGGTTGAATTGTTAATTGAAAGACTTGAGTTCTAACTCCTAAGTCCGTTTCCTTGTCTCTCAGGCCGTCTAAGTCCTTAAAAGGGCTGTAGGTTTATTTGTAGTGAACTAAAAGACTACTGAATGATGCAAGCAATGAACGGTGTCGCTATGACAACCGTTTTATTTTTACCAGCCAATTGATGGTTGATTTTGGTATCAATCAATCAATCATGTGCCATGCCAGAAAGCGTGGGCGGTCATGACTCGCCATTTCACTCGATCACCAGTGTCGTGGATCAGCTCAGTGTTCCTGTCTCGTCCATGCCATGTGGCCAAGCCATCCAGGTATTTTCCTCTCGGCCTTCCTCTTTAGGTATAGCCCTTGTATTTATCGAGATCAGTCTAGTGTAGAGACATCCTCCCCGACCTGGTGACCAAGTACCAGCTCCTTGAGGAAAACGTTGCAGAGCTCATTTCCCCTCTCAAGGCAAAGGAATCAGCTGTGTGTACAAAATCAGCGCCTAATCTTCACATCTGCAGATAGGCATGTCCATCTTCGTACGTTAGCCAGGCTGGGAACACGGTCTGTGGATTTCTAGCATCACGAAGAGCTGCCTCAGAGTCTTTTGATCCTGCTCTGCAGCCTCAAGTTTGATAGACGTGGTGGGTCATGATTGGTCGTAGTACTTTGAAGGCCGATGCTTGAGCTCGACTTACATTTGAAACACACATGTATTGGTTGACGCTTATAGAAGTAGAGGAGGATCGGCTAGCCGAGCAGCTAGAATGCTGGATTTTCTTTCGGGAGACCAGAGTTCGAATCCTCGGTAAGGTGAGGAAATTTTTCTGTCGGTTGCAAAAAGAAAACTCTAGCCTTCACAGTTCAAGGCGACTGCACTAGCCAGGCGGCCTCAATTCCTCAGGCTCAAGGACACACACACACCCCCCCCCCTCCTTGTCATACATTGCGAGGTACTATGTTGGCAGTAACTGACAGTTTTTTGACAGTGACAGGCAGAAGCAGAGGAAAGAAGCAGGGATTAAAGGACCCACTAGATAACATAACATTTAAAATCTAAAGTTATAGTTATTTCGGTCGGTAACTATAGCTTTCATTGTTTATGTTGTCTAGTGCGTGCTCTAATCCCTGCTTCATTCTTCTACTTCTATGAACATCAAACAATACGTGTGTGTTTATTTATGAACTGTCTTAATGGCCTCAATAGGTTCCCCTACTAATATTTATTTTTGAAAATTCTACGACGTGTAAACACCAGCAGACTGGCCATTGATTTCTGAACGGCTGGCGTTCATAGCATTGTGAAATTCAACGCAAGGTGATGTGCTCCCAAATTACCTGCGGCTAACTTTGTGAAATTGGGTTCACTACCCATAAGCAAGAAACCACGCGCGCGCACACACACACACACACACACACACAGACGCACATACACACTTACAAACAACATATCCACACAACTCTCTCGCTTTCGCCAAATCGACCGAGACTATTTGAGTGTCCCACCTAAACCACACAGCAAATGTCAACAATGCTAAACAACATCAACCTACAGCAGGCAGAGCAAACGCGATCGTATATTACCTAGCCAGACGGTTTCATGGCTATATCTCACATATTCAAATAAACGCTATTGTAACAAGTGGGAAAGATAAATTGCTTTCCCCTTAGGAATAATAGTGCATCGATTACTAGTGATTTTACTCATGTGAGGACGTG
This sequence comes from Cepaea hortensis, assembly GCA_963921405.1. Taxonomy (NCBI): domain Eukaryota; kingdom Metazoa; phylum Mollusca; class Gastropoda; order Stylommatophora; family Helicidae; genus Cepaea; species Cepaea hortensis. The sequence continues at coordinate 208,103,676 of OY992876.1, forward strand.
TTTGGCGTTGAAGAGGGGAAATCACAAATATATTTTGTGTTTAGTGTACGGTGAAGGTAGGTGTGTGTGACTTAAGGGGTTAGTGAAACGTAGTTTCAGTCTCGGTATACCGGGGTAGAAGGCAGTTACGGGTGATTTGGGAAATGATCGCTTTGTGTTGATTTTTACAATGGTATGGGTGATGATTTTAGGGCGACTTAGTAAAGTTTATAATACGCACGGTAAGACAAGAGTTCGACATCTGGACTCGTCGCCTGCTAAGTGTGGGAAAGCTTGGGCGAGTATTGCTCCGTGCATTCAGGTCTACAAAATTGGATATCCCTAACACATCACAGATCCATAGCTTGAAACTGGACCCCATCCCTCACTCCCTGGAAATCCTAAAATTCCCCCCCCCCCCCCCCTGGGGATGAGGGGAGATTTTCCCCATCGGTTTCGAACCACTGTATTAGCCTATCTTCTTCTTCAGCTTTCCGAGCCATTGAGGTTCTTTGCTGCAAATACAATCCGTCTCCATTCGTCTCTCTGGTGGACCTTCTCTTGCCAGTCGTTGATTCCAAGTGCTTGTAGGTCTGTACATGTATTATCTCTCCACCGTCTTCTTGGTCTACCTCGGGGTCTACGGTCATTTATTTCCTGAGTGTACGCGAGTTTTGTTTCCCTATTATCTTCCATTCTTTCTATATGCCCCAGCCATTGTAGTCTATTAGCCTTCATGATACCAGTGATTAGCGGGTACTTAAACGGATCATAAATGTCTTTGTTACTTCTTCTTTTCCACTCTCCACTTTGTGTATCCCTAATGGGTCCAAAGATGCGCCTTAAGACTTTGTTCTCAAAGGTTTGTAACAAGGCTTCGTCTCCTTTCGTTGTACTCCAGGTTTCAGAGCCATACAGCACAACTGGTCTGATCAGTGTTTTGTATATTGTGATTTTGGTGTTACGAGATAGCGCCTTTGATTTTAGTAGATGTTGTAGTGCATAGTATATCTTATTTCCAGAGTTGATTCTAGTTTGTATTTCTTCCCTTATGATGTTGGAGCCGTTGAAGATTGTACCCAGGTATTTGTATGTTTCCGTTCTTTTAATGGTCATATTATCTATTTGTATGTGGCCAGAGTTTTTAGCCATTCCGTCTCTTGAAATTACCATATATTCTGTCTTATCTTGGTTGATAACCAGCCCCATCTGTTGGGCTTTTTCCTTTAAGTGAGTCAATATTTCCAATGTCTTTTGTTCACTTTGCCCTATAATATCTATATCATCTGCATAACCAAGCAGCTTAAATGTTCCTCCAATATGCCAGTACTTATATCCAGTATTAGCCTATAGGCTGCTTAATTGAATCAAATCTGAGCCGAGTTTTTCATGTCTAAAGTATTAAACGGGTAGCCAAGGTGGCGTAGTGGCCAGCAGGCTTACCTGACGGTTTGGTGGCCATGAGTTCGAATCCGCATCAAGGTAGATTGTTCTAGGCTACCAGGTTGACCGTCGCTCCGTGGCGAAAGGGTTACGGGCGCAGTTCGTAATCCCGCATACCGCGTTCGAAACACAGCTGCGTTGTTTTTTTTCTAATGGAATTGTATGAGTGCCGGTCGTTCAGAAAGCAATGGCAAACTACTGAACGTAAACTTGTCCAGGAATCACCAACAGCCAAAAAATGCTGGGGTTAACTGCTACGTCCGTAATGGATATGCAACTAACTTTTTTTTAACCAGGTCGATCAAGCGTCAAATAAGTACCAGGTATTTCCTTCGGAAGTAAAAACGACGGGTGTGGTATTTATCGTATTATTACTCGAGTGCTGTTTAGTCTATAAAAATCCGGGGCTATCACCTATACTAAATTAGCCTCAAAGAATGTAAACGGGCAGTGTACTTACTTAACTTGCATATTCTAGCCTCGTCCTGGACTTGGGGACGTAAATTGTAAGTAATGGCGAGGGACACTAGTAACAGGGAAGGCTAATCCACACGCAAAAATCAAGCTGGTGTATGGACTACGCTTGAGTTCAAAGCGAGCGAGCGCAAAACAACCAAATACACATGCACATACATTAGGTCTTTATAACTATATTATCGAGGCGGCTATATACCGGGTGTTTGCAAAGTCTCACTACACACTTTGTATGTAGAACAGATTTGAACAATGCTTTCTTCTTTGATGACACCATTCTGGTGTGCAAAGAATAACTCCAGCAGACGACAGCCACTCGCTGCACATTTCTTTACGATGGGCTGTGGAGCACATTTTTTATAACGTCATGTACTTCATTTATCAAATTTGTTCTACATACAAAGTGTAGTAAGACGGCAAACACCCGGTATTTGTATTACAGATGTAATGTCTTAAAATGTTTGAAGTATTCGGTAGTCTATACGGATTCCCGGTAGCGCAATGGTTGGCATACTTGCCCTTCGGCCCGATCATCATAGTTCGGAACTCACTTCAAGACGGATTTAAAAAAAAAAAAAAAAGACTTTCTGCTACGGCGATGCAGCCTAAAATGAGTCCCGGAAATGTCCTGGGACATAAAAGCGATCAGCATGATAGTGAACACATCACCCTGGAGTTCCGATTGGTCTGTTAACATATTGGGATAGCACCAAATAGTTGATAACCTCTACGCGTATAACGCGAGTGGTGTACTTTCATTTTTCTTTGTAACCTACACTTGAGTTCAGCAAAGAACCGACATCACTGCACTCAGGACATTCCCAAACGCGCTCCGCCCCCTCGTTCAACAGTCAGCGAAGAATCATACTGCTAATCGTTCCAACTGCCATCTGACTGAAAGTTCTCCTGGTCTTCCCTTTCGGTGTTGAGAACCCCTGCCGATCCCTCGCCATATCATTCTCTCCACATACGGGTTCTCAGTCTATTCTCCTCCCCCCCCCCCCCCGCTTTCTCCACGTGGTTTCAAATCACAACAACTGTGAAGCCTAACTTGCACAACTAACGTAATTTATTTACCATTTTCAGACTATTCTTGCGCAATTCTTCTTCTTCTTCAGCGTTCCGAGCCATTGAGGTTCTTTGCTGCAGATACAATCTGTCTCCATTCGTCTCTCTGGTGGACCTTCTCTTGCCAGTCGTTGATTCCAAGTGCTTGTAGGTCTGTATATGTATTATCTCTCCACCGTCTTCTTGGTCTACCTCGGGGTCTACGGTCATTTATTTCCTGAGTGTACGCGAGTTTTGTTTCCCTATTATCTTCCATTCTTTCTATATGCCCCAGCCATTGTAGTCTATTAGCCTTCATGATACCAGTGATTAGCGGGGACTTAAACAGATCATAAATGTCTTTGTTACTTCTTCTTTTCCACTCTCCACTTTGTGTATCCCTAATGGGTCCAAAGATGCGTCTTAAAATTTTGTTCTCAAAGGTTTGTAACAAGGCTTCGTCTCCTTTCGTTGTACTCCAGGTTTCAGAGCCATACAGCACAACTGGTCTGATCAGTGTTTTGTATATTGTGATTTTGGTGTTACGAGATAGCGCATTTGATTTTAGTAGATATTGTAGTGCATAGTATATCTTATTTCCAGAGTTGATTCTAGTTTGTATTTCTTCCCTTATGAGGTTGGAGCAGTTGAAGATTGTACTCAGGTATTTGTATGTTTCCGTTCTTTTAATGGTCATATTATCTGTTTGTATGTGGCCAGAGTTTTTAGCCATTCCGTCTCTTGAAATTACCATATATTCTGTCTTATCTTGGTTGATAACCAGCCCCATCTGTTGGGTTTTTCCCTTTAAGTGAATCAATATTTCCAATATCTTTTGTTCACTTTGCCCTATAATATCTAAATCATCTGCATAACCAAGCAGCTTGGATGTTCCTCCAATATCACATTCCCCCTTTACCTTCCTTACAACTTTCTCTAGAGCCAGATTGAAGAGTAGCGGCGATAGTGCATCACCCTGTTTCAAGCCAGATGTTATTTGGAAAGGGTCTGATTTCCTGCCTTTATATGTTACTATATTATAAGTATCTTCCATGCATAGTCTGGTCATGTTGATTAACTTCCTTGGTATTCCAAATTCCTGCATAGCATTCCATAGACTATTCCTATGGACACTATCATAAGCCTTTTTAAAATCCACAAAAATGTTATGGAGATCTCTTTTATATTCCCAATTTTTCTCGGCTATTTGTCGTAAGATAAATATCTGATCTATTGTTGATCTGTTTTGTCTAAAACCCGCCTGGTAGTCACCTAATATGTCTTCTGAATATGGTTTTAGTCTATTTAGTAATACTGCGGATAGTATCTTATAGCTTGTGGACAGTAGTGATATTCCTCTATAATTTTCACATTGGAACTTGTCTCCTTTCTTAAAGATAGGTATCAATAATGACTCTTTCCAGTCATGGGGTAATTCTTCTGTCCTCCAGATTTTTATTATTAGTTCGTATAGCTTTAGATGTAATGCATGGCCACCTGCCTTTATAAATTCAGCAGCAATTCCATCAGTCCCAGTTGCCTTATTGTTTTTAAGCCGTGTGATTACATATAGGATTTCTTCAAATGTAGGTTCTTCAATTTGTGGTTCACATGTTAGAACCTCATCCTGTGGGAAAGTGTTACTTGGAGCTTCACAATTTAGTAATTCAACAAAATATTCTTTCCATGTGTTGCACATTTCCTCACTGGTATTTATCATATTCCCATTTTTGTCTTTTAAACCATATGTGTTGTGTTGGTGCCCTCGTTTCATTGACTTCAGTTCTTTAAAAAAACTTTCTGGATTCATTTTTCTGGTGATTAGTTTCCATATCTTTGATTATATTACTCATATATTCTCGCTTCTGCTGTCGGACTATTTTTGTAGCCTCTTTACATTCATTTCTATCATGCTCCTCCTTTTGGATGTTGTTGATGTCATTTAACCATAAACTTGCACAATTAGCGTAATTTATTTAACATTTCCCAACTATTCTTGCACAAGTAGCCTAATTTATTTAACAGTGTCCGACAATTCTTCACAAGTAGCGTAATTTATTTAACATTTTCCGACTATTCTTCACAGCTAGCGTAATTTATTTAACACTATGCCACTATTCGGAATACTATATAGTTGATCCACTAAAGTAATCTGTTTAATATTATCCGGCATTTATTTTATCTTTTGCTGTCGACATAATGGGAAATTCATCATCATGTGCCATGCCGATAAACGTGAGTGGTCATGGTTCGCGGTTTCACTAGATTACAAGAATCCTTGCTCTAGTCCCGGTTTCTCCATGCAACCAAGCCATCTAGATATTTATTCTTTTGTCTTCTCATGGCTCTTTTCTATCAAGTTTGCTAGTTGTCACTAAGTTTTCAAGTTGATTTCTCCCCATAACGTGCCCACACAATCTCGACTGTCGATGTCTATTTTCTCTAATCAGTCTACCGTTGTCATTTGTTTCTTGGACTGACTCATTGATTTTTCTGTCTGCCAATGCAATTATTTGTATTTCCCTCAAAAAGCACACTTCCATTTCCACTTGATGTTTTTCAGCTTATGGACAAATGCACATTGTAGTATGGAGAAATATCTCCAAAGGAAATGATACATTATGTTTGAGATTATGGGATGTGGAGAAGCATGATTGCCAGTTCTGATAATGGTAATGACGATGATGATGATGATGATGATGATGATGATGATGATGATGATGATGATGATGATGATGATGATGATGATGATGATGATGAGGGCTGGGAAGTCACATGCCTAGCGGTAATTTTGAACCTAAACCGACTGGTCGAGCATGGACGTACATTATCGCTACATGGTTATATCTACTAAGTAGTGAGCGCTAAATCATCACAACGGAAGTGAGATGTCTTAGGCGAGCTGCGAGAATAACCGTTAGAGATAGAATGAGGAAAGAGGAATTAGAAGACGACCACGAAACCAGTCATGCACTGCATTAACGAACAGTTTAAATGGCTTGGCCTCACATAATTGCGCTGGTACCATCTGCTACAAAGATCCATACTGAGGAAATATAATGAATACAGAGCAAGGGTAAGACCATGGTAAAAGTTGGAGTGATGGTACCAACAACGACCTTAGAGAAATGAATACCAACTTACACGATTTTTTTTCATCTCCCCACCCAATACTTCACTGAGGTAAATGGAGGGAGGAAGAAGGAGAAGAAGAAGAAGAAGAAGAAGAAGAAGAAGAAGAAGAAGAAGAAGAAGAAGAAGAAGAAGAAGAAGAAGAAGAAGAAGAAGAAGAAGAAGAAGAAGAAGAAGCTATATCTACTTAACCTAGTACTATCAACATTATGTGCCATCTCCGCGTCGAAAGTAGGCTGCAATGTCTCCTACACCGCTTTCAATGATCGACGAATGATACTTTTTCCATTCTTTTGAAATTAAAAGCGCTTCAAGTTTACTGAACACATGCTCAACACAATGTAATTCCTATGAGAATTTAAGCACAGAAGCCACAAACGAAAGGTTGCGCGATTTAAAGCCTGGTATATTTGGCTGCATCTCGTCAGGTGCATACGATTACTCAAACATATCGAAGCCATAACAATTAGGCATCTGAAACCGGAATTGTTCTGACAGAAAGATGTCACGGTGACTGCGATTATCGTAGGGATACCATTGTTCCATATGCAAACAGTATTAAAGACTATATTTTTTATGTATTTCAGCCAAAATATTATTCATCTATCCACTTTATTTAATATATAATTCAGCAGCATGCACCTGAAGAAATTAAGCGAAATATGTCTGGCAATAAATAACGTAATCTATTCTTTGTGGCTTCTGTTGTTGAACGCATGTTCCCAAGATTGTGCCCAAGTATCACGTATTTAAGAAACTTCCAATGGGAAATATCAGAATGTAGCATTACTTGCTGTTCTCACTTGTTAGTCCAGTTTACATGTCAACAGCTACCACAACGAGTTTTCCAATACCAGGCTGTTGCAAAGAATCGTAAACTCAACTGGGGTTTTAACTTCTGGAAATATGTTTTAAAATGCGTGTCGCCGCGCGGGAGGACGGAAGATGACGATGCGGTCTGTTGTCGCGTGAGTTGTCGTCGGCGCGTGGCCGGTGACAAGGTTAGGTCGGGGACGGGTGGTTGGTTGGTGTTGCTGCTACCAGGGCGTTGTAGCTGGCGGTGATGGTGGTCTGGGGGAGACGGGGGTGGTGGAGGAGGGGGTGCGGCAGGCGAGATAGATTACGCACTGAGTGTAAAGGTAAATAAGTGCTTCTATAGAAGGATATACCATGTGATGGCATGTGATTAGTGAGCTTGTGTGGCAGTCCGGTTGTTTGATGCCTAGTTTGTTGTTATTGTTGTTGTTTTTCTTCTTCTCCTTCATCTTCTCCTTTATCTCTCGTTCTCTTTCATCTTCTCCTTCTCCTTCATCTTTTCCTTCTCCTTCATGTTCTCCTTCTCCTTCATCTTCTCCTTCATCTTCTCCTTCTTCATATTCTCCTTCATCTTCTCCTTCATCCTCTCCTTCATCTTCTCCTTCATCTTCTCCTTCATCTTCTCCTTCATCTTCTCCTTCGTCTTCTCCTTCATCTTCATTTTCACCGTCACCTTCATATTCATCTTCATTTTCACCTTCTCCTTCTTCTTCTTCTTCTTCTTCTTCTTCTTCTTCTTCTTCTTCTTCTTCTTCTTCTTCTTCTTCTTCTTCTTCTTCTTCTTCTTCTTCTTCTTCTTCTTCTTCTTCTTCTTCTTCTTCTTCTTTTTGTTCTTGTTCTTCTTATTATTTTTCTCCTTCCTCTTCTTTATCTCATTCGTCTTGTTTTTCTACTTCTTTTTTTTTTCTCCAACTCCTACAATTCCTCCTACTCCTCCCTCACTTGTTTCTTCTTCTTCTTCTTCTTCTTCTTCTTCTTCTTCTTCTTCTTCTTCTTCTTCTTCTTCTTCTTCTTCTTCTTCTTCTTCTTCTTCTTCTTCTTCTTCTTCTTCTTCTTCTTCTTCTTCTTCTTCTTCTTCTTCTTCTGCTGCTGCTGCTGTAGCTGCTTCTTCTTCTTCCTTCCATCCCCCACTGAAGCACAAATCCCCAACCAACTCACGTGCTTTGACATGTCCGCTTTTGTTTGTACAGTGACATGCACGTTCGGAACAATGGCTACCGGATGTTGCTGAATTGACTGATTTGCCTTTTCGGTTCAGGGGTGCATTTTTTTTAGGAGACTCCTGGGAATCGGCGCTGGAGCTACGGAGTTCGTGCTTTATGCGACGCTTTCGGCGCTGTGGATAGAGACAGAGCCATGTGAGAAAACCCGGGACAATGAGGTCTTTCTGGTGACTGCCGAGTCCATCGACGATGAACTGTGGTTTTCGTGGATGACTTTTGTGTTGGCATTCTGGCGGCGGCATTGTGAACAGTGTACCTGTACGGGCTGTTGGATTTCCGAGACTCCTGTATGTTCCACTTTACTTTAGACTAACTAACTAACTAACTAACTAACTAACTAACTAACTAACTAACTAACTAACTATTATTATTTTTATTATTATTAAGGGGGAAGGTAATATGCACTGAGATAGTGTTCGAATAATTTGAGATTATATGTGTAGGGATTGGTGATGTCTTTGATTTCTTGTAGAAGACTGTTCAACAGCTGAACTGCGGAATACGCTAGGCTTATTTTGTATAAGTCTATCCTAGGCTTCGGGATATGTAATATATTTAGTCGTTTACTGTGTCTTGCATTTGCTAACAACAAAGAGCTGCAGCCCAGAGATGTCCACTTATCCCGGTCGAGAATCGCTCCCCAGGGTTACGTTTTCCACACTATGATTTTGTTTTATTGTTTTTTATTTATTTATTTTTGTGTTAGCGCGCTTTGAACTCATGCGTAGTCCATACACGTGCTATTGCTCCTAGTGTGCTGGACTGAGTTTTGCGTGTGGATTAGCTTTTACTATCACAGTGTCCCTCGCCATCAGGTGAACCTACCCCGACTTCAGAGGTACTTGTAATTAACGTCCCCAAGTCAAGGACGAGAAGTCAACATGTTAGTCTCACTGAGAGGTGTAGTGACTGAACCCGCTACCTCGGCATAAGCACACTGGATGTGTAAGAATGAGTGTTCTTATCCATTCAGCCATGTTACCCCCCCCCCCCCCCCCCCCCCCGACCCCATCCCACCTTGATACTATCCGTTGTCTACGGCGGAAAAGGTGCAGTTGAGATCTTTCCTTCATCCCAGTTTGAGAACCCTTTCAACAAGCAAAACTGAGAACACAATGTACTTAGAAATCAATAAAAAATATTTGATCCGTTAAAGATTTGCAAATGTAGAACATTTTATGTTGGCAGGCAGAATATCTTGGATAAAGAAAAGAACAAATGCATCCATACTTCAAGCGGTGAATACTGAGGAAGGCTGGCTATTAAAGACGATAAAACAAAGAAAATTGAAATATTTTGGTCACTTGAAACGTCGGGAAAGTTTGGAGAGAACAATGAAGAAGGGGTATATGCCTGGGAAGAGAGGAAGAGGAAGGTGAAAGAGAAGATGGGTGCAGCATGCGGTGGATGATCTCCAGGACATCTTTCTTATGATCGAGAGTTTTTCTGGAAGGTTGTTATGGGAGCGAGGTTCTACAAAGGACATGCTACTGAACGAATGAATGAGGCAGAACCCACAGACCTGGGAAGGCCATCTGGTAAAGGGAGGAGCATTCCAGAAAAGAAACCTAAACCGTCGAAGGCCTAAGATGTTGGCCCAAGAGGCGCGGTACAAGACAGTAGAAGCCTACGCACTACGAGAGTCGTTCAGAAAGAAATGTACCACGTCGTGTTTCTCAGTTAATAATATAGATATATTCCTGAAATTTTGCAAACGTCAAGTACGATATGTTGCAATTGTGTGTACCAAATTGCAATCCAACCAGCCAAATAATGTAGCTGCCATAACCCGTTGAAGTGAAGCTTGTAAGCAACTTGCGTTATAAGCAGCGAACTGTTATAGAATTTTACGTTTCATAGAAAGAAACTGTTGTGAATATTCACAATCGGCTATGTGAAGTGTGTGGGCGTTTTTCAGTCAATAGGAGTACAGTCAGGTTCAGAGAATCGTACAATGGATGCTATGCACCACGCATATCAAACACTGATCGCAGAAGGAAAAAACAGATTTTTCAGAACGATCTGTGTTCTCATATTGGGCGTTTAATACTCCTAGAAAGACGCATAGAAGCCCTGGAGATGTGGATATACAGACGAATATGTCGTATTTCATGGAAACAAAAACAATCAAATGCAGAGGTTCTAGAAAAACTGAGAATGAAGAGTGAGTTGATGAAAGAAATAAAGAGGAGGCAAGTGAAATATTTCGGCCACATTAAAAGACATGATACGCTTTTAAAAACCATACTGGAAGGCAAGGTTGAGGGCAAGCGAGCAAGAGGTAGACAACGATACAAGTGGGAAGATAACATCAAGAGATGGACGAACATCAGCCTCACAGAATGTACACTAAAGGCGAGAGACAGACAGTCTTGGAGATCCATTGCAGCCAACCTTCACTGTGGAGACGGCACCTAATTGATTGATTTACTCCGATATTTCAGTAAGCGAATACTTTTGTTATTTAGTTAGTGGCAAGTCCTTTCCAGGACGTCACAGTCAACCCCGGCATTTTTCTCTGTTTATTATTTACTAGAAAAGTTTACGTTCATTAGTTTACCTTTGCTTTCTGAGCGACATACGATCATACCATTGTATGAAAACCAACGCAAAGCAGTCTGCTTTCACACCTCCCGCAGTTGTGTTTCGAACGTTGGGAATTGCGTAACGCGTTTGCAAATCCCGTCGCTACTGCGCCGCAACTACGTTTGTAACGGAATAAACATGTAAATAATCACACCCGCTTCCGGAACACAATTAACCCCGCTTAAATAGAGTTTCGGGAGATTGAATTCTATTGTCTGGTGTTAAATATTTATGCGGTTTTTGTATTCACGACATCTCATTCCGGGCGATATTTAGAACATGAATATTCAAACGAACGCATGCCAACGAACCGATAATTTGTCAGCACTCTAGACGACTTAGCTTGTGGGGTATGTGAACCGTTGCATGTCATTCGCATGACGTTGCAATCAACACCAGAATGTATTTTTTTTTTTTTAAATTTAATATGCAATGTTAGTTCAGTAGTTTGACATACATTTCTGAATGGGCGACGTCTCAAACCATGGCAATCTACACAGAGCGGTCTGCTTTAAAATTATCCTCCACTGATTTCGAACCCTGGACTCGGTATATCGAGTAATTATGAGACTGGGCATCCCACTGTTCCCTAAGCCACAGACGTTGGTGGGGTATTACGGTGTCTCATACAGTATACAGGACAATGTCTTGGGATGTACTGCGGCCAGTCTGATGCCGACCACATCACTCACCGAGCGCCGATTGGTCTAAAAATACAGGTTTAGCACCATATACCCAATGCGCCTTAAAGCAACAAGTAATCCAGAGTAACACACATCAAGGTGACATAGAGATCCATACTGATAGGTCAGTGTTGAGAAACAGACGTAGTGGCCAGGGTTTCGTCGCGAAGGCTAATGGACGATGCTTGAAAATGGAGAGTCTGGCATATGAGACTACGACCTCCAGCATGAGAATGGAGGTGGAAGCAGTAACAGCGGCCTTCTAATGGTTAGAGGAGACCACTGCAACACACACTGCATTCATTACAGACTCAAGGAGTATGCTTAGTAATGTGGAGAAAGAAATGTTTCATGTTGAGTGGCTTTCCTCGCTTCAGGGGTCACTGATTGTGAGAATTGTCTGGACTTAACTGTATATTTTGCCCTGGCCATGCGGCAGTGAGGGGGAATGAGCAGGCTGATAGGTTGGTAGAGAATGCACCATGGTGGTGGGATTACCTATGGACATGGGAGGGGTGGTAGAGCGCCTGTGGGACAGGTCGGAAAAGCCGGGGTCCCCGGCAGGGGGCGGGGGGGGGGGGGGGAAGAGACTGAGAACCCGTAGTTGGAAAGAATGATAATGCGGGGGATCGGCAGGGGTTCTGGAAGCATCTCATACTGAGAGGGAAGACAACGATAGCTTTCAATCGGATGACGGTGAGAACGATTAGAAGTGTGATTCTTCGCTGGCTGTTGAACGAGGGAATGGAGCACATATGGGAATGTCTTGAGTGCAGTGATGGCGGTTCTTAGCTCAACTCAACTAAAAGTGCTTTAACGGGTCTTTTACTTGTATGTAGTATCCCACTGTATCTTTTATCGTTTCTTTACTTATTCAGTCAGGGAGATTTGCTGGCGACATAGACGAACAATATCTCCGGCGGACCGATTCTCGGACCGATCCGCACAGTAGACAGTGTCTGACGGTAGTACACGCTGACATTGGTCCAGACACTTACGACTGACAGATTTACACGCTTATGTAATCCAGACACTTGACTTGAGACACTCAGCTAAGGGGATATGGCTGAACGTCTCTAAGTCAAATCCCCCAGATGTAAGGGCCTGGCAGCCTCCCATCTCTTGGAGGTTTGATGCTGAGCCGGCAGCATCTGCAGCCTACCTTTTACCAGACTAACATTTCTAATAACCTGGTGTCCAAGAGTGTGGTAGTTCATGGCTTCAGTTTGATGGTAACATTTCTAATAACTAGTGTCCAAGAGTGTAGTAGTTCATGGCCTCAGTTTTATGGTAACATCTTTATAATAACTGGTGTCCGTTAATATAGCAGTTCATGATGTTGGTTTGATCATAACAAATCTAACAAATGATGTCACCTTGTTGGTAGCATCGCTAACAAATGATGTCACCTTGATGGTAGCATCGCACACAAATGATGTCACCTTGATGCTAACAAATGATGTCACATTGATGGTAGTATCGCTAACAAATGATGTCACCTTGAAGGTAGCATCGCTAACACATGATGTCACCTTGATGGTAGCATCGCACACAAATGATGTCACCTTGATGGTAGGCATCGCTAACAAATGATGTCACCTTGATGGCAGCATCGCTAACATATGATGTCACCTTGATGGTAGCATCGCTAACAAATGATGTCACCTTGATGGTAGCATCGCTAACATATGATGTCACCTTGATGGTAGCATCGCTAACATATGATGTCACCTTGATGGTAGCATTGCTAATAAATGATGTCACCTTGATGGTAGCATCGCTAACATATGATGTCACCTTGATGGTAGCATCGCTAACAAATGATGTCACCTTAATGGTAGCATCGCTAACATATGATGTCACCTTGATGGTAGCATCGCTAACAAATGATGTCACCTTGATGGTAGCATCGCTAACATATGATGTCACCTTGATGGTAGCATCGCTAACAAATGATGTCACCTTGATGGTAGCATCGCTAACAAATGATGTCACCTTGATGGTAGCATCGCTAACAACTAATGTCACCTTGATGGTAGCATCGCTAACAAATGATGTCACCTTGATGGTAGCATCGCTAACAAATGGTGTAATCGAGTTTAGAAATTCATAGTGTCGCGAACACATAATGTTACCCAATGTATTAGCTAGTCGTGTCAGTTTTCAACACAAGGCCTCTACAATTCAGCCCAGCCTTTGTGTTAAAGTAACGTATAACTCCAACCCTGGGTAAGCCGGACATGATAAGTATAGGCATTGATATTGCACCTTGGGAGAAAGTCACCGCTGATTGCGTTGCATGGAGGGCACAGATCAGGAATGGCATAGCCACAAAAGATAACTTAATTGCAGATAGGTCACACAGTGAGCGTGTGAGACATCAAATGGTGCGTGATGTTTGAAATGATCGTGTGTTAACATGCATCCATTATGGACGAACATTTACAGCGCGAAATGGTCTGAAAGGTCACATTTGCTACCGCCATGGGTTGTAGTTATTATGCCTTTTTAAAGTACAATGTAACAATCTATCGTCTGTCAATACGGCCAGGTGCTAGTAGGTGTCAGTTGATTATAACATCTGTAACAAATGATGTCAGCCAGTGCGGTAGTTCATCCTGTCACCTTGATGGTAACATCTGTAATAAATGATGTCACCCAGTTGCAATAGTTTAAGATGTTAGTGTGATGGTATCATCTCTTACAAATGATGTCACCAAGTATAGCAACCCATGATGTCAGGTAATGATAAACACACGTTGTATATCCCTTGCATGACGTTGCCATCAACCCCGAGTTGCTTTTTTATGTTCAGTAGTTTGTCATTGCTTTTTGAACGAGAAGTCAACGTGTAAGTCCAACTGACCGGTGTAGGGAATGAACTCATCACACCTCGAATGCACACAGGAAGTGTAACAGCGAGCGCTTTACACCTCGCGGCCACGCTGGCCACCAAGTTGATGATAACACCTCTAAGAATTTATGTCATCCGCAGCAATAGTTCATGGTGCAAATAATCGGAAGAAATCATTGCCATCATCAAGTGCCTTTCCATTTGTCAAGGGCGTTAATAATGTCTTTCCACAGATCTAGGTCTTTGTGTTCTGGATCAACGCTGCTGATGGTATTCCACCATACTACCATCTCAGTCCGTCCATCATCATTTCTCTCGGTCGGCTTCTGCCTCTCTTCTCCTTGATGTTTCCAGTTGTCACGATGTTCTACAATGCCGCTCTTCTCATCACATGACCGAAGAAAGCTGTTTGCCTCATTTTTATTGTTGAATATAATATTTCAGTTTCATTAACCTCTTTCAGGCAGTCGTTGTTAGTTACTCTGGCATTCCAAGGAATTCGCAACATTCGTCTCAGGAGCCACATCTCTGGTCCCTCCAAGTTCTTCCTACCTCATTTGTTCATTTACATTCCAAGATTCACTGCCATACGGTAAAATAGGTTCCGATAGCATTTCAGCATTCTCTTTCTTACATTCAGCTCAACATTCTGTTGTGCATCTTCCATCTGATGTTATGTTAGCTAGACAGTTATTCGCGGTTCCAATTTCACGGCAAAGCGTCGCCCCATAATACTCCGTTCTTGTGCCAATAAATATCACACAAAATGCTCCTCACTGCCCATGTGAAACAGACAGGAGACTCGACAACCCAACAGCCCGCACAGGTATACTATGCATAATGGCGCTGCCAGAATGCCAACACAAAAGTCCGCCATGAAAAATACAGCTCATCGTCGGTAGAAAACTAGAAAACCATCAGCCACACATTACTGCATAAGGCAAACCCAGTAAGTTCAGCAACCGGCCGGACATGCAGTTCACGATACAGACAACCGTGGATAGATGTAATAGCACTCCACATGAAATCCACAGCTCACAGTGTCGCTCCACGCACTTAACTCAGTACCTGGGCGAGGGTACCATCAATATGATGTTATAATTGTTCTTAGGTATTTACAATTATCCATTTTATTAAGAAATGTCCATCTATTTCCATTTCACATGTTGGTGTCACTTTTTTCTTTGATATCACCATTGTTACTGTTTTCTTGATATTCAAAGAATGGACACCGTAAATTGATTAAGAAATTAGAGGCAGACTTTTGGGAGGGCTTGGACGCATAGTATGGTGAGGAATAAACTGTGAACTTGGTGACAACTTGTGAAAGTGACAGGGAAAGAGCAAGTAGAGGGTAAAGAGCTCAGTACCTGGATGGCTTTGCCACATGGCATTATCGTGACAATCACAAGGTTTTGTTATCAGATTCTTGTGTCAGATTGCGATCATAATACCTTATAGTGTAGGACAAAGGGTTTTGAGGCTGAGAGATTGAGGACGCCTGGCAAGCTCAGTCGCTGTGAACTGTACAAGTTAGGGTTTTCTGTTTGCCTCCGACAGAAAAAAAAAAATCCACACATTACCGAGTATTCGAACCCGGGTCTACTGAAGGAGAAGCACCAGACATACTAGTAATTCGGCCAGTCACTCCTCATAAAAGTTACTTGCCACGTTTAATCATTTACTATTGTAAGAAAGGTAAATAAATGGACCTAGTTACACTTTTTGAAGCGTATTGGGAATATTGTAAAAGTAAATAACATAAACGGCACCACTATGCCTCTTGAAGCGTCTTAAGTAAATGGTGCTATATTGTATGGAACAATTGATATTCGATGGATCACATCATCTCATCTTGTTCCTCTTGTACCTTGCGTTATCGACGAGAAGCAAAATCAGCGAGGCCCGTTTATGGGCTTCATATATAGAGATTCCCATAGACTCTGTCATTTCATCTGATCGCCCTCTTCTTCTACCTCCATTTGGTCTGTACATCATTGCTTGTTGTGGTATATTGTCAGTTGGTAACTTAGTTATATGGCCGAACAGAACGATGGATAATATGGTCAATATCACACATCCTTTACATCCTATAGTATGTCCACATTTGTTTGCCTTCATTCACGATCAATTATTTTGAAAACTGTCTGTTGCATCGTTATGAAATTTTTCCGGCCGTCTTATATTTACCCCCACCCAAGGAATATGTCTTTGATAGGTCCAAAAACAACTTAAATCATTGAAAGCGGCGACATTCCTTTGATGTTTTGCTTAACAACTAGTGATTTCTTGCTAACAAAGTTATTTTTACGGTAATGTGAGACCTGCCAATTCTGATGACACACAAAGGCGTATCCGGATTCGTATGGGAGTGGGTGCAATGAAAGAACTAGCTTAAAATCGACAGGGTCGGCTGCATGGCACCGGGTTTTTATCCCGTATGGCTCAGTTTCTTTCCGCAGCGCGGAAAGCGTCGCACAAAGCACGAACTCCGTAGCTCCAGCGACGACTCTCGAGAGTCTCCGAAAAAATAGCCCTCGTGAAATGAAGGACGCGGCCCGGAATCGAACATACAACCTTCGGAGCCCGAGTCAGATGGCTTGACCACTTCACCACGGAGAATCCCGAGAGGAGTGCAATGTGTAATATTAGTAAAGACAGAGAATTTACAGAGGCACGGGGTAAATAATTTGTAAATTAACAGGAAAGTAGAAGGAATATATTTCTGACCTTATTTTTCATTTCCTTCTTGTTTCTTCAGCTGATGCTGATGCTGTAATGTTTAGGGCCTGCAATTCGTCTGAATAGTTGGAGCAAAATATCCCAGTAAGTGTGTACGTAGATTAAGGTCTGCGATCTGCTCAGACCTTAATCTGTGTCGGACGATTCCAGTAGGTTGATGATTGCTCTCGGTTGCATAAAATTCAATCCATCCTTTCTCCAATAGTCCTCTTCCTCTTTCAACAGATGGTCCTGACGTTTTTTCCAGTAGCTTTTATCAATATTTAATAGCGCGGACAGACAGACAGACAGACAGACAGACAGACAGATAGACAGAGAGACAGACAGACAGACAGACAGATAGACAGACAGACAGACAGACAGACAGACAGACAGACAGACAGACATACAGACAGATAGGTAGGTAGGTAGGTAAGTAGGTAGGTAGGCAGAAAGGTAGGTGGGTGGGTGGGTGGATGGCTGGCTGGCTGGCTGGCTGACTGGGTGAGTTGGTGGGTGGGTCGGTGGGTCGGCCGGTCGGCAGGCAGGCAGGCAGGCAGATAGATAGATAGATAGATAGATAGATAGATAGATAGATAGATAGATAGATAGATAGATAGATAGAGATAGATAGATAGATAGATAGATAGATAGATAGATAGATAGATAGATAGATAGATAGATAGATAGATAGATAGATAGATAGATAGATACCCGCCAGGAGCCGGGCCGAGCCAGCTAGTTTATTTATATAATCACGTTTCATGAAAGAATCCACAGTTTGACGACACCTCTGAACTACCCCATATAAATTCCCTCAGTCTGCCAAAAGCGAAAACCGCGCAGACAAATTTCAAAAACAGCGGGGGGGGGGGGGGGGTGTCTTGTTGAAGCGGTAATACTCTTAAAATGATGGAATGAATGCGGGGGCAATAAAATATATACCACATATAAACAAACATTGAAATCTGCTGTACAATCTCCAGAACAAAAAAATTTTTTGTTGGGTGGACATAATGATAAGGTTATATACTAAATCTCATCATTTTCCCTCAGTTGGTTATTGAGATATTGAATTTTATATTGAGGCAACAAAAAAAAAAAAACACACACTATAGGACATTACGTGATATGTATCTTAGGCTGGTTCTACAACAAGACGCTGTTCTTGAAAGTTAGAAAAAGAGTCTTGCATGTTACATAGAACTAGTTTTAACAAACGGCTGCGAATCCTGGACAATTAATAAATAGGTGAATAAATCCCCGAAAGCTTAGAGATGTGGTTTTATAGAAGATTGCTGAAAACTAGTTGGACAGTCAAAATGAACAGTCAAGACGTGTTAAGAGAAGCCGAGTCGCAAAGACAATTTACCACAGACATCAGAAAGAGGCAGTCATCGTTTTTGGCCACGTTATGAGAATATTAAAAATTGGAACATGTTGTGACAACAGGAAACATTTTCGAAAGAAGATATAGAGGAAGACAGCGTGAGAAGATTCTTGACAGTCTTGTTTCATGGCACGGAAGGGAGTCAGCACACGAACTGATCCATGGCGTCGGAGATCGTAATATGTGGAGAGGCATGATCGCCCACGCCAGCCGGCAAGGAAGTGGATAATTATGACAAGTAAGTCCGATGAGGGTCCGAACACATGACCAAAGGAATGGCAGACAAGGAGTCTATCCAATTCGCCATTCCACCCGATGATCTATCTTAGTACGGCGATATGGAAATGACGCACGTCAAATAGGTCAGTTCCGAAGCGAAAATGAGGCTAATGTCCACCGGAAGCCGATGCTAAAATGTCTGTATGATGGAGTGGGCAAATTTAGCAACAGATAATCTTTGAGACTTTCTTGCTGGAGATGAACAGCGACAAGGAGATTACTTGAATTATTAATGTGTTCATCTTATACATCATTTTCGTTTTTACCCTCCTAGTACGGGACCCGTTTTATCGTATCTATTATGTTGTTGTTCCATGTAATCTAATGTGTCCATTTAGGCTTGTCTTTATTAAGTTTCAAAAATCAGTTTACGTGTGTATCAGTGCACGTGATATTATTGTCTTTGTCCTGGCTGCTTGTGAATCCTGTAGAACGTTCCGATCCGATATGTAGAAAAAAAATTAAAACACACAACTTTCCACCTTGTTCAACCTGCTGTAGTAGAGTTGGTTGTGGTTGTTGTGGTTCAGTGTGCGAATTTGGTTTCTCTCGTTTTCTGTGTCAGTGTTAGCTGACTTTTCGGTTTCGCAGAGTTCATGCTAGGAGTTTGGCCGGCGGGGTTTCCATAGTTTCTTCCTGAATTTCCGTTTGTCAGTGCTGGCTCCTAACTCGTCTGTTTTGAGTGGATGTAGTCCTTGGAAGGCCTCATCCTCTGGTTTGGTTGCTTTGCTTTCCTTTGGTGCCGTTTCTCTGTGCTCCACCCATGACATCGTAGCCATCTCTTTGTCAGACCTTTAGGGTTTCGATAACCATTTTGTAATTTGTTCTAAGGTGATTTTGGTAGTTTTGTCTGTTTTCACATTGGATTTTATTGGTCATTGTGAGTGGGTTGGTGGCTTCTGCTTGAGGTATCTCATTGTTCTTTGGCATGGCTTCAACTTGAGGTTTCTCCGTTGAATTTGTTGCGGCTTCAGCTGGCGGTTTCTCTCTTTAACTCCACAGTCTGATGCACTGGAGTTCGAGCCGTCTACGCCTTGACTAGTGAACCGAGTGATGGCGTCCGAGAGCCAGATCACGTTAGTCGGAGGGTAACGCAGGCTGCGTTTGTTTGATTAACAGTTAGTTAGTTAGCCAACCAGCCAGCCAGCCAGTTTAGTTAGTTAGTTAGTTAGTTAGTTAGTTAGTTAGTTAGTCACGGTTCCATCTTCACGGTAAAAGGTCACCTCCATAATGCTCCGTTCCTGTGCCAGTGACTATCACATAAAATGCTCCTCACTGCCCCATGTGAAAAGTGGAACAAACATCAGTACCGACAAACCAACAGCACACACAGGCAAGTAAGTGCATAAGACCGCTGCCAGAATGCCATCACAACAGTCCGCCACGAAACTAACAGTTCATCGTCGATGGAAGCAGCAGTCAATTTAAAAGCAGCAGCTTCACACACAGTACTGCATAATGCAAAACTGTAAGATTAACAACACTATTGTATTAATTAATTAGTTTTGCGATAAAAGATGTCCTCAAAGAAACTGTCTGTAGTCTTGGAAGAGAAGTGGAGCCGAGTGGAGGAAGGCTCGAAGAGCTCTAATAATACTCCTAAGAGGTATGGACCACTATGATCATCTTGGATCGAGAGTACAAGATTCTGCGGTAACTGATTCAGTGCGGAATGATAATATACGCCAAATATGACTTCAGATTTGGACAGAATATATCGCCATGCTAGGGTCATAATTTTATTTGTTTTGTTTCGTGTATCCTCCTCATTTTCAATGCTTCATCATCATCATCATCATCATCATCATCATCATCATCATCATCATCATCATCATCATCATCATCATCATCATCATTGTCGAGTCCTCCTTTACAGTGTCGTCCCTGGAGTGAAGAGAGTCGACACCCACATTATAATATTTTTTTTTTCTCAATATTCTGGAGAATCCACCAGCTTCCGTCCAACACACTCCATCAGCCTATGGACACCTTTTCCTATCACTTTCTCACTGTCGTACTATGCCCCCTTCTCATACTTCCCCAACGCAACATACTCAACAACTCTTGCTTCTAAAAATTAATAAAGATTAATTTATTAAAAGAAAAGTGTAACGTATATGAGACGTGTCTTCTTCTTCTTCTTCAGCGTTCAGAGCCATTGAGGTTCTTTGCTGCAAATACAATCCGTCTCCATTCTTCTCTCTGGTGGACCTTCTCTTGCCAGTCGTTGATTCCAAGTGCTTGTAGGTCTGTACATGTATTATCTCTCCACCGCCTTCTTGGTCTACCTCGGGGTCTACGGTCATTTATTTCCTGAGTGTAAGCGAGTTTTGTTTCCCTATTATCTTCCATTCTTTCTATATGCCCCAGCCATGAGACGTGTATGTGAAGAAAATGTGTGACGTGTTCTATAAAGTGTGTAGAATCGGACTCTCAGACAACAACCCAGTCAGCTGATCCCAGCAAGGATAGACCACAGCACGTTACGTCAGAACATGTACTTCTCACCCAGCGCCGAAAACATCCTGCTGGATACTGATTTGCCTCTGTAGACCTCTGGTAATCCCATTTCATGAACATCCGAAATAGACACCGGTGGTATAAACAGTTAATCATGGACCGGTTGCACCCTACACAATGTCCGTTCCTATCGTTCATAAAAAAATGCACAAGTCCTTTGTAGTGTGTACACAGATTAATGTTAATTGTTACTGTACTGGATCCTCCCTCGTGTCTATCTAGCCTCAAGTATCAAGTCTTGTGTTCTATTACACGAGATTATATCACACTATGTAATTATTAGACTTAATGTTTTCAGTTCGTTACTACTGTCTGATGCTGTGTGGTGCATCAGTACGCATCACTCTCTTTGGTGAATCAACTTCCTTCTAGCTTTAGTTACGTTCTGTATGCAACTTTATTGATTGTTGAACTGGTGTTCTTCCGAATGGGATTGGATTCTTTTCCCAAAAACTTGTTGAGTTTCCTTGGATCTGGTAGGGAACCTAGGATAGAAACAACACATCTGGTGATAGTACTAGTCACTGATCCTTTCGGCTGAGTGTAAGCCTATCACCTTGCTTAATGATCTTTAGCTAACTAGACTTAGTCATAGAGCAGATTAGCTACCCACCTAGAGCCGAATCAGGCTATGACAAAGAAAAAATCAGCAAACAGAATGCGGAACCCCGCCCACCAGGGACACCTACGGGAAGATCCCAATTATCCCTCATTACTCAATTCTCAACTAGTAAAGCTTATCAACACTTCACTAATCTATTCTTAACTAGCAGAGTTAATATCACTATTCTACTCTAACTAGTTTCCACTAACAGTGCTAATCATCACACTATAGTTTAACAAGGCCACAGTCTATATTAATTAGAACTAATATTATAATAGGTTATACCTTAAATGGCACTACTGCAGTCCTATCAATCATATCTACATCTGCCATTATAGGCACGTGTAAAATTAAGTCACTAATTAACACACGGTAGATATTATTTCCACTAAGCACTGCAGTGCCTTTGCACTCCGACTAGAGCATTTTCAAGTCCCCCTAGTTGGTCCCAACTCGGGTTTATATGGCAACCTACCAAAGTTGGCCACGTGACGTTCTCCTTTATGCCCCCACACAGGTGGCACAGT
Source organism: Cepaea hortensis (assembly GCA_963921405.1). Taxonomy (NCBI): domain Eukaryota; kingdom Metazoa; phylum Mollusca; class Gastropoda; order Stylommatophora; family Helicidae; genus Cepaea; species Cepaea hortensis. The sequence continues at coordinate 208,125,954 of OY992876.1, forward strand.
GGCAGATCATCCCCTGTCAGGGATCCATCCTCCCTGGCTCCATTAATGTTAGATTTGTCATCACTGGTTGAGACATCCAAAACACGCCAGCGAGTTCCTGTATACTCCCAACACAGTTGCCAGTAACCAGCCGTCAATCTTCTTGATGTTCCGGAACTAAGACTTGACAGATGCACTGTTTTCTCCCTAGTCGGGCACTTCCGACCTGTTGATAAACTGTCAATCTTCTGTTCAGTGGTGAAAATCCCAGCAGCCATTTCGCCTGATGTCCGGAACTATAACTGACAGACAGGGCTGTTCCATGTACTGAGCCGGGCAAGGCTATGTGATTCTAAATGTTTATACACTGCCAACGCGGTGTATCCATTCATTCTCACTCACCACCAAATGTGTATATGTGCTGCCCCGATGTAACCCGTGCAGCTGTGTTTACTCTGTTAGTACGACTGTTGTGGCCTAGAAAATATACGCCAAGCAAACGTCGGTATTATTATCTGGTTAACTCATGGCGAGCTCGTGACATAGGCCCCCTCTTAAGAGAGTAGTCCATCTCACTCTTCTCCACCATGAGTTAAATCCAGATGATTCATTCCTCTTCTTCAGGAGCTGGGTGTCTTGACAAGAAGTCCGCTCCAACATTTTCCTTCCCAGGAATGTACTCTACTGTGAAATTATACGGTTGAAGTAACAACGACCACCGCATCAAACGTGCCTTGAGCTTCTGAGAAGTAGCCAGGAACATCAGGGGCTGATGATCCGACTGGACCCGAAACTTAACTCCATACAAATAGAGCTGAAATTTTTGCACTGCCCATACGAGGGACAAGCACTCTCTCTCGACGGTTGAATAATTCCTCTCCGCCTGTAGTAATTTCTTGCTTGCGTATGCCACAGGTTTCAAAACCGAAGCATCGTCTTTTCCTTCCTGTAACAAAGCGGCTCCAATTCCAATCGCACTCGCATCTGTTCTCAACACAAATTGTTTGGAAAGGTCAGGGAGCTGTAATACAGGTTTGCTGACCAAGGCCTCCTTTAACTGACTATAGGCATTCTCACATTCTGGTGTCCAAATGATTTGGTCCGGGAATCCCTTTTTCAAGGTTTCCGTCAACGGAGCTCCTAGTTCCGTGAAATGTGGGATAAATTTGTGGTAGAACCCACACAACGAGAGAAAAGATCGCACATCCTTCTTCGTTTTTGGCCTTGGTGCATTTCTGATTTTCTCCAGGTTCTTCTCTTCTGGAACAATGTGTCCTGGAGTGATGGTGTGACCTAGATATTCCAGAGTCTGGTAACCAATCATGCACTTGGTTGGACGAGCAGTAAGCCCTGCTTCCTTGAGCCTATTAAACACTCTCTCCAAGGATTGTAAGTGGTCATCCAAGCTGTCACTGGAAATCAGAATATCATCCATGAATGAGATGATGGATGGATCCTGTAACGGATCTAGTAAAGTCCTCATCATGCGTGTAAACACACTAGGTGCATTGCTGAGTCCAAAGGGCATGACCTTGAATTCGTAGTGTCCACTGGGTGTACTGAAAGCTAACAGTGGTCGAATCTCCGGTTTGACTGGTATCTGATAGTACCCCCGACTCAGATCCACCTTCGAAAAGTACCGAGCCTTATGGAGCCTAGCGAATAACTGAGTTGGATTCGGCAAAGGTTCCACCTGAAACTGTGTATGACTGTTCAGAAGTCGGTAGTCTATACACAACCGGTGTTCTCCACTTGGTTTGCGTAACAAAACTACCCCCGCATTGTATGGGGATGTGGATGGTGCAATCACGTCATCCTCCAGCAATTTTTGTATTTCCTCCTCCAGGGCCTTTTCTTTAGAGAATGGCACTGGGTAAACCTTTTGGCGAACAGGCTCCTGTGTGGTCAAAGTCATCTCGAACTCAACCAACCCCGTTCGTCCTGGTTTATCAGTCAGTATCTCCTTATGAGACTTGAGAACCTGGGTTATCCTTTCCCTCTCCTGGGAGGTCAGATCAGGGTTCACTTGCACATCCCTATAGGTTTCCTGGTGTTCCAAGGGATATTCCCTGCCCTCGCTGGTTCCCACTTCTGTCTCCACTGCAACTGCCATTGCCATGAGGTGCGCTGCCTTGTCTCCGGGTCTCTCTTCGTATTTCCGCAAGAGATTGATATGGAAAATCTTCGACTTTCCCCGGATCCGGATTTGATAGTTGGTTCTGGATATCACCCTTTCCACGGGAAATGGTCCTTGCCAACCTATCTCCAGTTTGTTGTTTCCCGTTGGGAGTAGCAACAAGACTTTATCTCCCACCTCTAGAGATCTTTCTTTAGACCTACGGTTGTAGTAAGCCGCATGTCTTTTCCTGGCCTTTTTCAAGTTTTGATTTGCCAGAGTCCATCCCTTGTGGAGTTTTTCTTTCAGTTCCTCCACGTATTGATAGGATGAGATCACTTCTTCTGACGTCCCCTCTTCAGTCCAACTCCTCAACATGGCTTCCAACGGTCCTTTGATTGGACGACCAAACAGCAACGTAGCGGGTGGTAGTCCTGTTGAGCCATGAGGAACTTCCCGATAGGCAAAGAGTGCTGCTGGGATATATTCATCCCACCTATCAGGTTTTTCCTGCGCTAGTTTCCTGAGCATTGTCATCAACGTGCCGTTGAAGCGCTCTACTTGTCCATTGGCTTGAGGGTGGTAAGGGCTGGTATGTATGTGGTTAGAGTGAAACACCCTAAATACCTCCTCCATGAGTTTTCCACAAAACTGAGATCCATTGTCCGTCAGAATTTGATCCGGAAAGCCTAATCTGGTAAAGGCCTCCATCAGTGCGTCCGCCACTCTTTTCGAGTCAATCGTGGTCAACGGTATAGCTTCACCCCACATTGTACAGCAATCCACCATTGTGAGTATATACATGTTCCTCTTCCTAGTCCTGGGAAGTGGACCCACGATATCGATGGCTACCCTCTCGAAAGGAGAGTTCATGATGGGCATCTCACCCAACACCACCGGTGCTGTCCAGTGTTTTGGTGCCACCCTCTGGCACTCAGGGCATGACTTCACATACCGACGCACATCATCTGTCATTCCCGGCCAATAGTAGTGGCAGGAAATCCGCTGCATGGTGGCGGCAATACCCATGTGTCCACTAAAGGAAATGGTATGCCCCATATGAAGAATCTGGGACCGGTGAGCTTTCGGGACGACCAACTGACCGTATAGGTTGTCTCCCCTTCCTGCTCTCCTGTAGAGTATCCTATTCTTCATGTAGTACTGCCCCCGTCCTGGTGGATCAGCACTTTTCTGCAGCTTTTTGTAGCAAGGACGTAAAGTATCATCCTCACTCTGGGAAGTTCGTAGCTCCCCCGGCATTGGGTTAGTCACAATTGCTTCTGCCTCTTCCGTTCTCGTCTGAGAGCGAGTCTGCATTGCTCCCATATGGATTGGCTCCCTGGGCATTCCCAGAAAGACATACCGGCAACCTAGGATGACTGGAAAAATGGGATCGGTCAATACAGCGGCCTTGATGGTGCCGGTGACGTACCTTGACCGAATCTCCACATTAGCAATAGGCAACTTCATGGTTACAGCACTCTTCTGTGCAGGCTGTATATCCAAGGTTTCACCTGTGAATTGTTCTGGATGTACCAGATCCGCAGAAATCACGGCCTCCCCGTCCAGTCCTGTGTCGTATAAACACTCCACTTGACGACCGTTAACCTCTATCAATTCCACTACATGTGGTTTTTCCTGGTCTGGAGTCTCTTCCTCGGCCTCGACCTGTTCGGTGGGCTCCACCTTAGGTTTTCCTGAGCACACGACGAATTGAGTGTCTCCTGACTTTCCCTTGCAGTCAATAGCATTGTGCGTATTCGACTGGCATTGGTTGCACCATTTCCCTGTCCTAGATTTTCTATTGCCAGACTTGAGTGAGCTCTCCTGGTGGCGAGCTTCCTTGTTGACCTTGGCATTTTCTGTGACAACCTCCTTGGAAGTCACTTGACATGCTGCGAAGTGAGGGTTCTTAGCCTTCGATTTGCAGTCCCTCGTATTGTGAGAGGGTGACTTACAAATTGAACACCACTTCTCCGACCACGGTCGTTTTGGTGTAGAGCTTGAAGTGCTCTTGCTTCCCTCCTTCTTCTTCTCTGAACTATCCTCTGATTTTTGCACATAAGGTTCCCACTTTTTTGTTCCTGAGTTTTTGGTTTTCTTCTTGTCATGTTTCTCTTGACTTTTGGAGATGGTGGAAAGGTTCTCCCCTGCCTCCCCATGTACCTCGACGAACCGTTCTGCTAATTTAGTCACGAGGTCAATACGTTCCGCTCCTTGTTCTCCCAGGAACGTCCTGAGAGGTTTAGACATTTGCTTCTTCAGCTGGTCGACCACCATGAGCTCTTCCAGACTCTCATAGTCATGTGCGAACCCAGCCAAATCCATCCACTTGTGGAGATAAGATTTTAGACGCAAACTGTAGGCAGCAAACAACTCCCCCGGTTCTCGTTTCGCTGCTCGAAATTTTTTCCGGTAGGTATGTGACGTAACCTCGAATCGTTTCAGCAGAGCCGTCTTTAACTCGTCATAATTGTTCTCATGTCCTGGTGGCAGGCGAGAATAAACCTCGTATCCGGTCCCGCGTAAACCCTGGGATAGCTTAAGATTCCATTTGTTACGCTCCAGACCCATAGCAACTGACATAGCCTCGAAGCGTTGAAGGTATTGGTCAATCTTCTCTTTGTCCTCCTCGTAGACCGCTAAAGGAAACTTCATAGCATGGTACCCATGTCCACCTACTGGTGTTGATCCTGGGATGGAGGAACCTCCAACTGCTCCCTCAGTTTCTCCATTAGATTGACTCTTGAGCTCGAGTTCCCGCATCCGGTACTCGTGCTCCCTCTTCTGTGCTTCTTGTTCAGCTTCTAATTTCCTAGCTGCTTGTTCAGCTTCAAATTTCCTAGCTGCTTGCTCAGCTTCCAATTTCTTAGCTGCTTGCTCAGCTTCCAATTTCTTAGCTGCTTGTTCCAACTCCATCCTTCTCAATTCCAGCTCGGCCTTTCGATCTTCCCTTTCTGCTTGACGATACTCTCTCTCCACTTCCTGTATGTAATCCGTTAGAGCAGAACCCCCCAATCCCATTTCTTCCCCCTTTGCCTTTAATTCTAACGTGGTTAGTTTAGGGGTGGCCATTATACAGAGAGGTAAGCTAGCAGGTCTAGTACAATATAACTGCAAATTACTATACAGATATATGAACAAGTACTATAAATCTAGATATTACTACACACAGCACATTCACTCAGTGACAAGAGTAGAATCAGGACCACAGACCTATGCAGACGTGTGAAGTGTGAACAGGTAAGATATTTGTCCTAACCCCTATCCACGTTCACTCTAGCTGGATTCTCCAAAATGATATCTCCCTCTTATAACTAAAGATCCCGTGTCAAAAGACCCCGTTGTCAGAAGATCCCACTGTCAAAGGTTCCTGTTTGCAGGAGATCTCGCTGTCAAAGGATTCCGTTTACGGGAGATCCCGCTGTCCAAAGATTCCGTTTACAAGAGATCCCGCTGTCCAAAGATCCCGGACGAGCCCCCAATAATGTCGAGTCCTCCTTTACAGTGTCGTCCCTGGAGTGAAGAGAGTCGACACCCACATTATAATATTTTTTTTATCAATATTCTGGAGAATCCACCAGCTTCCGTCCAACACACTCCATCAGCCTATGGACACCTTTTCCTATCACTCTCTCACTGTCGTACTATGCCCCCTTCTCATACTTCCCCAACGCAACATACTCAACAACTCTTGCTTCTAAAAATTAATAAAGATTAATTTATTAAAAGAAAAGTGTAACGTATATGAGACGTGTATGTGAAGAAAATGTGTGACGTGTTCTATAAAGTGTGTAGAATCGGACTCTCAGACAACAACCCAGTCAGCTGATCCCAGCAAGGATAGACCACAGCACGTTACGTCAGAACATGTACTTCTCACCCAGCGCCGAAACCATCCTGCTGGATACTGATTTGCCTCTGTAGACCTCTGGTAATCCCATTTCATGAACATCCGAAATAGACACCGGTGGTATAAACAGTTAATCATGGACCGGTTGCACCCTACACAATGTCCGTTCCTATCGTTCATAAAAAAATGCACAAGTCCTTTGTAGTGTGTACACAGATTAATGTTAATTGTTACTGTACTGGATCCTCCCTCGTGTCTATCTAGCCTCAAGTATCAAGTCTTGTGTTCTATTACACGAGATTATATCACACTATGTAATTATTAGACTTAATGTTTTCAGTTCGTTACTACTGTCTGATGCTGTGTGGTGCATCAGTACGCATCACTCTCTTTGGTGAATCAACTTCCTTCTAGCTTTAGTTACGTTCTGTATGCAACTTTATTGATTGTTGAACTGGTGTTCTTCCGAATGGGATTGGATTCTTTTCCCAAAAACTTGTTGAGTTTCCTTGGATCTGGTAGGGAACCTAGGATAGAAACAACACATCTGGTGATAGTACTAGTCACTGATCCTTTCGGCTGAGTGTAAGCCTATCACCTTGCTTAATGATCTTTAGCTAACTAGACTTAGTCATAGAGCAGATTAGCTACCCACCTAGAGCCGAATCAGGCTACGACAAAGAAAAAATCAGCAAACAGAATGCGGAACCCCGCCCACCAGGGACACCTACAGGAAGATCCCAATTATCCCTCATTACTCAATTCTCAACTAGTAAAGCTTATCAACACTTCACTAATCTATTCTTAACTAGCAGAGTTAATATCACTATTCTACTCTAACTAGTTTCCACTAACAGTGCTAATCATCACACTATAGTTTAACAAGGCCACAGTCTATATTAATTAGAACTAATATTATAATAGGTTATACCTTAAATGGCACTACTGCAGTCCTATCAATCATATCTACATCTGCCATTATAGGCACGTGTAAAATTAAGTCACTAATTAACACACGGTAGATATTATTTCCACTAAGCACTGCAGTGCCTTTGCACTCCGACTAGAGCATTTTCAAGTCCCCCTAGTTGGTCCCAACTCGGGTTTATATGGCAACCTACCAAAGTTGGCCACGTGACGTTCTCCTTTATGCCCCCACACAGGTGGCACAGTGGCAGATCATCCCCTGTCAGGGATCCATCCTCCCTGGCTCCATTAATGTTAGATTTGTCATCACTGGTTGAGACATCCAAAACACGCCAGCGAGTTCCTGTATACTCCCAACACAGTTGCCAGTAACCAGCCGTCAATCTTCTTGATGTTCCGGAACTAAGACTTGACAGATGCACTGTTTTCTCCCTAGTCGGGCACTTCCGACCTGTTGATAAACTGTCAATCTTCTGTTCAGTGGTGAAAATCCCAGCAGCCATTTCGCCTGATGTCCGGAACTATAACTGACAGACAGGGCTGTTCCATGTACTGAGCCAGGCAAGGCTATGTGATTCTAAATGTTTATACACTGCCAACGCGGTGTATCCATTCATTCTCACTCACCACCAAATGTGTATATGTGCTGCCCCGATGTAACCCGTGCAGCTGTGTTTACTCTGTTAGTACGACTGTTGTGGCCTAGAAAATATACGCCAAGCAAACGTCGGTATTATTATCTGGTTAACTCATGGCGAGCTCGTGACAATCATCATCATCATCATCATCATCACCATCATCATCATCACCATCATCATCATCATCATCATCATCATCATCATCATCATCATCATCATCATCAACATCATCATCAAGTGCCCTGCCAGCTGGCGTAGGCGTTCATGGCCCACCACAGATCTCGGTCTTTGGTTTTCTGGATCAACCCTGCTGCTGATGTTCCTCCATGCCACCGTCTCAATCCATCCAGCATCATTTCTCTTGGTCTGCCTCTGCCTCTCTTTCTCTCGATCTTTCCAGTTGTCACGATGTTCTCCAATGCCTCTCTTCTCATCACATGACCGAAGAAAGATGTTTGTCTCTTTCTTATTGTTGTATATAATGTTCTAGTTTCATTAGCCTGTTTCAGACAGTCGTTGTTAGTGACTCTGACAGTCCAAGGAATTGGCAACAATGCGAATTCCTTGGACTTTTCAATGCTTAGTGAACGGAAATTTACGTTATAATACTTGCTCATTTGATTGAGTACCATGTCTGGTCCAAACCTACTTTTTATTTAGCACTAAATCAACTAAGCATGAATAGCAAATGTCTCTTTGAAGGGTAAGACTATATCATTCTCCTTCTTTTGTCTTCCATTTATGCCGTTATGCGTTGTGAGGAGAGGTAATTGAAGTTCTAGCGCCTTTCCTTCAATTTCCTACAGGCGCCTTGAGCAGTATTTTTCCAGGATCGAGTAAATTCCCTACTGGTTTGCCAGATCTGCCATAGGTTCGTGACCTACTTAACCTTGGTATATTTGCTATAACCACCATAGCATGCTCACGGACAAACTATTTTAAATTGTGTTCTGCAATTCACATATATTTAATGTTTATTTTCCGCAGCCGGCTGCCTGTTTATCGACGCACGAGCCACGTGATCCACCGCTTAAAGTTACATATACCACATCTGTCTTTAGTGAGCCATATACTGGAGACCAGGAGCCGAATGCAAACATGCCGCTCACGTTACAGATTATTTACGATGTCAAATAAAGGCAATAGGATGGGGTGAGGGTGTCATTGCTTTCTGAACGACCGACGCCTCATACCATTGAAATCACCGCAACACATTATGCTTCCAAATCGTCCGGAAGCCATGAAGCCGGAAAACATGAGAAAACCGGAGGGTGGGTCAATAGTTTGACAGAGATTTACGGGACATAATCTCAATGGAGAAAATGGGACATAAAGAGGGCAATTGCGAACAAATAAATCTAGGAGTACGACAAGGGTGTGTTTTGTCACCGGATCTCTTCTCCCTCTATAGCGAAGTAATAATGAGAGTCCAAAGAGAAGCCGGGAATACTAATCAGAGGTTATAAAACAAACAATATACTCTATGCAGGTGACACATTATTGGTGGCGAATAATGCAAATGATCTACAACAATTGTTGGTCATTGTAGTCAAAGAGAGTGGAAAGAAAGGACTCCTTGAATATCAAGAAAGCAGTTACAATGGTGATATCAAAGAAACAAGTGACACCAACATAGAAATGGAAATAGAAGGAAAAATGCTTACTCAATTGGATAATTGTGAATAGCTAGGAGCATTTATAATATCAGATGGAAGATGTACAACAGAGAGTAAGAGCAGAATAGGGCAAGCAAAATCTTCATTTCAGAAAATGAAGAGCATCTTATGCAATAAGTCACTATCAATGAATGTGAGAATAAGAGTGCTGAAATCCTATATAGAACCTGTTTTGCTGTATGGCTGTGAGTCTTGGAATGTAAATGAACAAATTAGGAAGAACTTGGAAGCAACATATTATTTCCGAGACAAATATTGCGAATTCCTTGGACTGCCAGAGTAACTAACAACGATTGTCTGAAAGAGGATAATGAAACTAGAAGATTATATACAACAATAAGAAAGAGAAAAACTGCTTACTTTGGTCTTGAGATGAGAAGAGAGACATTGGAGATCATCGTGACAACTGGAAAGATTGAAGGGAAGAGAGGCAGAAGCAGATCAAGAGAAATGATGATGGATGAACTGAGACGGTAGCATGGAGGTATATCAACAACAGAGTTGATCATGAACACCAAAGACCGAGATCTGTGGAGAGACATGAAAGCCTACGCCAGCTGACATTGCACTTGATGACGATGATTCTGAACGACATTCGCCTCATTACATCGAAATCGCTGCAAAACAAATCGTCCGGAAACCATGAAGCCGGAAAACATGAGAAAACCAGAGGGTGAGTCATTCGTTTGACAGAGGTTTACAGGACCTATAAGATTCAGTTACACATATGTTTTATATATGTCATTAACTGACTGACTGACTGACTGGCACCTTGCTGTCTTGACAGACAATAGTTTGTCAAATGGAGTGATATCTCTCCATAACACAAAGCCTGGGCTGAATTTAGAGTGTTGCCTATGCAGCATGATCCCTCTCTCGGCCTATCCAGTTTACACTAGAGGAAAGGTAACACCAATACGCCTGAAACAAGACAAGCTGGAGGAAGCTGCCGGATCAGCAAAGCAATGCTCTAACTTTCCGCCTTACCAGATGCCAACCAAGACTTAGGGCCTGGTCTGCCCTGCCATGACATTTAGTCTTAAGGTTGCATTTCCTCGCACTAGGATAAGGCTTGTACTCTCCCAAATGCACCCCTCCGCCCTAAGCCGTGGGCACAATGTGGGGTGTCAGGTTTAGTGATTGCCGGCGAACATTCAAGGCTAACAGATAGCAGCTAGTACCGTCTACTGTCATACGGTAGCTCAGTTATATCTGACTAAAACCTGACATCTCTGTCATTAACTAAGAGGGTGTCACAGGCTGTGTCTGTGTGGCCACCACACCATCTAACTCGATTTGATCTTCTCCACCTCATGATATAATTTCTGCCTGCTCCGTGGCGCAGGCTTAACGGACGCAGTTCGTTATCCCGTATACACGCGTTGAAACACAGCGGCGGTCGTTTGGTAGCAGACCGCCTTGCGTTGGTTATTTTTACGAAACGGTATGGGTACCAATCGTTCAGAAAGCAATGGCAAACTACTGACAGTAACACTTGTCAAGAGATCACAACAGCAAAATATGCTGGTTTTGACTGCAACGTCCTGTAAAAGGATACGCAACAAACTTTTTAGGATATAATCTGTACAGAAATAAATCTTTAAGTTTGACTACAGTACTGGTCGCTGATGATGTTTCATTAGTTCGCTTCGAGTTCTAATTTATTTCAGCAGTACAGCTGTCGTCACTGAAGCTGATTGTATGCTTTAAAGAAGACTCCGATGGCAAAATAATTGTTTACAGATATTATTAAAACACTCCTAGCGGCTAACAAGTGGATCACTGTGCACAAACTCCGTAGCACTAGCCAGGATCCAAATGTATGTACATCAGAATCATGCTTTATTCTTTTGTAGGTCTCAGTCATCAAGTTCCTTGCGCGGACGACCACACTTCTCAACTTTCCCGCTCTCTCCACCAATGTACTATTTGTTTACTCACATTTTCCATGTTAAGATTAAAAGCAGTCAATAATTTTCTCTCTTTGTCTTCCCGTATCTGTTATTCCATCTATCATGTCGTCTCAAAATTACACAGCACATCGCTGCAGGAACAAGTGTGCATGACCAACTCGACACCCTGAAAATATGTCATCATTAGCCAGGTCTATACCTCAATATGCCCCAACAAGTGAAAGCAGTGAAGAAAGTATAGAGGAATTTTATAATGACATGGAGTCTGCGTTGAAGAACTGTAAAAAAATCAGAAATAAATATCATAATGGGTGATTTCAACGCAAAAATAGGAAAGCAAAGCGATGGATACAGTGTAGGCAACCATGGTTTGGGAGAGAGAAATGAAAGAGGTTACAGACTTGTAGAATGGGCAAAAGAACAAGAACTGGTTGTAGGAAACACCTGGTTTAAACAACGTCCTAGAAGATTATGGACATGGAGGAGTCCAGACAGCAGGATTAAAAACCAGATAGATTACATCCTGATAAGCAAAAGGTTTCGAAATGCATTAACAGTTGTAAAAACAGTTCCAAATGCAGACTGTTACAGTGATCACAGATTAATTACTGGCACATTGAGGGTAAAGTTAAAGAAAGTCAAGTATACAGCAGGAAACCCTAAATATGACTTGTGCAAATTGAAAACTGACAAAGAAATACAAGATAATTTTAACATAGAAGTAAAGAACAAATTTGATTTATTGTCTGATCTAGAGATCCTATTTCAAGATGTAGATGATCAATGGGAAATGCTGAAGAATTCAATCAGTTGTGCAGCAGAAAAAACTATTCCAAAAGTAAAGAAAGTTGGCCGTAAGACATGGATGACTGAAGAAATTTTACAACTAATGGAAACAAAAAGACAGAACAAAAATAATCCTGCCAAATATGAAGAAATTCACAGAAAAGTCAAAACCTTATGTAAGGAGGCTAAAGAAACATGGCTTGAGAAAAATTGCAGAGAAATTGAAAAACAACACAACAGTAAAAATGCGAAACTAATGCACAAAAGAATTCAGGAGATTACTAATCAAAGAACACGTACATCAGCAGGCTGCCTAAAGACAAAAGATGGAAGAATCATAATAGAAAAAGATCAGATTTTACATGTATGGTCAGATTACGTGAAAAACCTTTATGACGATAGCAGAGACGAACAATATATTGTTCAAAATAACAATGAAGGGCCAGCAATTTTGAAGATGGAGGTTCAGAATGCTCTTAATCATATGAAATCTGGCAAAACCCCCGGTCCAGACAGCGTCACAACAGAAATGATTAATGCTTTAGAAGAATATGGAATAGATAAAGTTACCAGTCTGCTTAATACAATATATGATACTGGAAATATACCTCATGAGTTATGTAATTATGTATTTATTGCAATCCCAAAGAAATCAGGAGCCTTGGAATGTGATCAACATCGAACAATTAGTATAATGAGTCACATCACGAAGATTTTGCTAAGAATTATCATGCAAAGAGTTAGGAGGAAAATACAACCTGAAATAGGAGAAGAACAATGTGGGTTTGTAGTAGGCAAGGGTACAGTAAATGCTGTGTATATACTGAGAACCGTAATCGAACGTTCTATAGAAGTAAACAAAGATCTACACCTTTGCTTCATTGACTACACAAAGGCTTTTGATAAAGTGAGACATGTCAACATGATAAGGATGCTTGAAGATCTACAAATTGATGGGAAAGACCTTAGACTTGTAAAAAACATATATTGGAAACAACAAGCTGCCATAAGAGTTGATAATGAAGTAAGCCAATATCAGCCTATTAAGAGAGGTGTGAGACAGGGATGTGTAATGTCTCCAGATCTGTTTTCCCTGTACAGTGAAAATATTTTCAGAAATATTGAAAATATGGAAGGAATCAACATTGGCGGACGATGCATCAATAACATTAGATATGCAGATGATACAGTCTTGATTGCAGACAATGAACAGGACCTGCAAAATTTAGTAGATGCGGTTGTTACACACAGTGAACAACAAGGGTTAGAATTAAATTGTAAAAAGACACAGATTATGGTCGTCACTAAGAAGAACGAAATACCACAGTGTAATATACAAGTAAATGGGAATATTCTTCAACAAGTGAATAGGTACAATTACCTCGGAACAGTAATAACATCTGATGGGAGATGCCTTGAAGAGATTAGAACAAGAATCGCCATGGCAAAAGTAGCCTTTAGCAAGATGAAAAACATACTGACCAATAAAAAGATGTCAATTGAAACGAGAAAAAGAGTGTTGAGATGCTACATAGAACCTGTACTTTTATATGGATGTGAAGCTTGGACAATGAGCAGCCAGGCTGAAAAACATCTGATGGCTGTAGAAATGTGGTTTCTGAGGAAAATGCAAAGAATACCATGGACAGCCAGAAAGACCAATGAACAAGTCCTTCAAGAAACAAATGAAGATCGTAAACTGATCAGAGACATTAGACGTAGACAGTCACAATTTTTTGGGCATGTTATGAAAAGAAATGATTTGGAGAACTTGGTGACAACTGGTAAGATCGAGGGGAACAGACCAAGGGGAAGACCTAGAAACAAGTATCTGGATGGCTTGGCCTTGTGGCATGGTCGAGACAGAAACACGGAACTGATCCACGACTCTCTTGATCGAGTGAGATGGCAGAACATGACCGCCCACGCTTACCGGCATGGCACATGATGGATGGATGGATACCTCACGTGAACCTACCACTAAGGAATATGGACATAATTTGTATCTAACCATCGGCGTAGCACCACATGTCTCAGAATGTTATATTAATCAAGCACTAGTAAAATAACACAAACATAACAACATCGAACCGTAATGATGTGTCTAGCACATTAACTGATTTAAGGCCGAAGGATAATATATCGTCAAATGTCACGTCCCATTTGGACAGAAGGACGATATATTGCCATATTAGGGTCAACGTATCTATTGCTCTTCAAAAGCCAAAATAACTGAATAAACTGTGGCGTGGGACAGATAGACCTACACAAATTAGATTTTTAAGAGCATGCATCTATCCCATTGCAACAAATGTCTGCAGGACCTGGAGACTTAACTAAACAAACTGAACAGCGCATAATAAATGCCTTTGAAAATAAATGTCATAGACGAGTTCTAAGAATATCTTGGATACAGAAAAGAACAAATGCATCCATACGACAAACAAGAGCTGAATGTTGAAAAAGGTTGGCTGCTAAAGACGATACAACAATAAAAATTTAAATATTTTGGTCACTTTAAACGTCATGAAAGTTTGGAGAGAAAAATAATGGAGGGGTATATGCCCGGGAAGACAGGAAGAGAAGGGCCAAAGAGAAGATAGATGCAGGGTGTTGCGGATGATCTCCAGATGGGTGTATCGGACGCGGGATGTCTTGCTTATGACCGAGTTTTCTAGAAGGTTGTTCTGGAAGCGAGGTTCTTCAAAGTAGATGATACTGAATGAATGAAGGGTCATCGTGTTAGTGGTTTTGTTTCGTGGTATCTCCCGACATTCAATGCTCAGTGACTGGAAAAGGACATTATAATACTTGTTCATTTGATTGTGTACCATGTCTGGTCTAAGTCTACTTTTTGTTTGGCACTGAGTCAGTAAGAACATTTTAAGAAGCGATATGATTGGTTGATTACTATGCAAGCCTTCTGTGTGTCTATACTGTTAAACACGCAAGTCCGTGTGGGAAGGATTACACCGTCTGCCTAGCGAACCAAACGTTGTGGATTCGATTCCGAGCTAAGCAGTTCGTATCACGAGTACAATTTTCTCAGAGACTCCTGGGGATCGTAGCTGGAGTTACGTAGTTCGTGCTTTGTGCGACCTTTTCGGCTGGCCGCTCTGTGGAGGGAGACCGAGCCATAGGGATAAAACCCGGTGCAATGAAGTCGAGCCTCTTGCCTTCTAAGTCTTTATATATACTTCAAACAGAGAAGTAGAAAGTATGTGAACGAATGGATTTCCGGATATTTTTTTTCTTTGTTTTATGTAAATGAATGAATGTGAGAAAACAGTACTTTTTTCTTCTTCTTAAAGCCTATGTACTGCGGTGTTTGTGATAGATGTCTGTTCATAGCCATCTATCTATCGTGCTTCCAGTCATTTCTGATACTGAAGTTCCTCCATGCCATGATGTCAGACTGTCCAGCATCTTCTCTCTTGGTCTCCCCCTGCCTCTCTGCCTATCCAGCTTTCCCGTTGTGACGACATACTCCATCTTTGTCTTTCTCATGACATGCCTAAAGAATGTGGCCTGTCGTCTTCTGATGCGAGTAACCCGTTCTGTTTGTGAGTTCACTTCCCTCAAGATGTCTTCATTGTTCTTTCTTTGTTCGTACTCATCATTCTTCTATAAAACCACATTTCTGCAGTTTCCATGTAATTTCGCACTTGTCTGCTATTGTCCACGATTCGGTTCCATGCATCAGGATCTGCTCAATGTAACTCTTAACAACTCTTTCTCGGACGTCGATTAACAAAGATAATTGCGCAGAATATTCTTCGTTTTTACATTATAAACATGATATTTTCTCTTATGTATACTCATATTAAAGTGTATTTTAGTCTCAATGTGCTCCTTATTTTCTCCTCCCCATTCTTCTCCTACCATTTTTTAAATCATTGTGCTCGTTTCTTCTTCCTAATGCTTTTCTTCTGTCCAGTTCACTTCTTCTTATTCTCTTTCATATATTTCCTCCACCTCTCCTTCATTCCTTCTCCGCCGTCTTTTTCTTCTTCTTATTCATTGTTATTAGAGCATCATTATCATTGTATTTTCCGTTTCTTCTTCTGTTTGTGCTTTTTATTATTATTATTATTATTATTATTATTATTATTATTATTATTATTAAACTCGTATTATTGTTATAATTATAATCATTATTTGTCTTCTTACTCTTCTTCGTGCTTCCTTTCACAACAACATCCAGTCAATTAAAAAAAACAACCGCAGTACCCGCCAGTCCTCCACATCGCATTCAATGTTATCAAAAACACTAAAACATAAACTTCTTACCAACAGAAGAAACCTATTCTAAAACCGACCCAACTGTTCTCTTCAGCGAATCGTAAATACCTCGGAGGGCAGATAAATCAATATGGATTGTTACTGGCTTAGACTTGTCCCCGTGAGGTGAACATAATCAATGATGCCAACTTTACGTTCGTGACTGATCAATAATCATTAAACCCAGGGTTTGAAAATAATTTTCACAAGCACTACGGAAACATAGAGCATTCTTTCTTTTACATTCGTATGGAAATGTGCAGTCGCAGGTATTGTATGCATGCCAAAGCTATTGCATCTAGTTCGTTTCCCAAGAGTACAAGTATTGCATTTTTCTTAACAGCACAGAGTTGTGGTCTTCTCCTGCAGCTGATGCGCCTGCTGCTCTGAATCTTCTTCTTCTTCTTCTTCTTCTTCTTCTTCTTTTTCTTCTTCTTCTTCTTCTTCTTCTTCTTCTTCTTCTTCTTCTTCTTCTTCTTCTTCTTCTTCTTCTTCTTCTTATTATTATTATTATTATTATTATTCATTATTATTATTATTCACCCAGTGCCTTCCTCTTATTATTATTATTATTATTATTATTATTCATTATTATTATTATTCACCCAGTGCCTTCCTTCTCCACAAACACGGTCTCCGACACCATGGATCAACTTGTGTGCTGACTCCCTTCCGTGCCATGACAAGACTCTCAAGAATCTCCCCACGCTGTCTTCCTCTATCTCTCTTTCCACAAATCTTTCCGGTTGGCACGACATGTTCCAGTTATTGTCTTCTCATAACGTGGCCAAAAATAATGACTGCCTCTTTCTGATGTTTGTGATATTATTATTATTATTATTATTATTATTATTATTATTGCCGGCTACGTGGCCGAGGGGTTAGCAGCCTTCTCCGCTAACCCCGAATACTCTCGTCACGTGACGCGACGAGAATTAGCAGTGGTCCGAATCGCAAAAGTGACTTATGAGAGTCGCTCAGAAAGTCGTGGCGTGCTGATGAGCGTAATCTAGCCTAGGAATCAACATACAGCTGAAAGATGCTGGTGTTGACCGCAATATCCTGAAACTGGATGGAAACGCGGGAAAAAAAAAAAAAATATTATTATTATTATTATTTTCTTCTTACTTTTTTTTTTTTTTTTATCCCTCAATGGATTATTGGCTGAAAACTCACGCCAAGCTCTCTATCTATAGATAGCATCTGCAGCTCTTTCTTCCGTGTCCTCTCCTTTTCAATAACCCCTGTTTCCAATTCTCTTCTTCATGTCTTTTAGGTTCCCTATTTATGTTGCCCTATGGGTTCCAGAGTATGGAGTATCTAGTGATACTATTACCATGTTTTCTCAACGTGTGCTCTGTCCAGCGCAGGGCGGCTTTCCCTTGCCTCTTGTTTCACCAGTCCCCCAGAAACTACACGATTCCGTCATACCGTTTTAATCCTTCAATTCTCATCAGGTACCAGTTAATGCAGTTTAGCCGGCTCCGTAGCGAAGGAATTACGGACGCAGTTCGTAATCCCGCATACGCGCTCACGAAACACAGCGGCTTGCGATTTGGCAGCAGACCGCTTTACGTTGGTTTTTTTACGAAATGGTATTGGTGCCGGTCGTTCAGAAAGCAATTCCAAACTACTGAACGTAAACTTGCCAAGAGATCACAACAGCAAAAAATGCTGGTGTTGACTTCGACGTGCTGTAAAGGATATGCAACTAACTAAGTAGATTATTAGTAAATACAGTAGCAGAGAAGTGAACCGTTCTAAAAGCCACTGGTGACCCCTCTATGACCACGAGCGGCATGACGATGAGGTAATGGCAGTAGTATGCGCTTTCATATGGCTGGAGTTACAGCATTGAGGGTGGTGTAGTCAATAACTGTGGCCTTTATCTCCCATCGCCTTATTCAGATCACACTATGAGAATTTTAATTCGGCTCAGAACTCCGTAAAACCAGCTAAAATATCAGTGTGTTAATGTTTAAAATGATGAAGTCCGGACTAAAGTGGGGATTAGAGCAGTGTTAGATTTCTTTAGAAAACAACAAGAAAACTGGCTCGGCCATATAACTAGGCTACCAATTAACAGTATACCACAACTAGCAATGGTGTACAGATAAAATTGAACCAGAAGAAGAGGCCGACCATGTAAACGATGGACAGAGGGAATAACAGAGTCCATTGAGATCTCGATATATGAAGCCCATAAACAGGCACTCTCTCGCAGTTTATGGCTTACCTCGACACAGTAAGGTACACGAGGAACAAGATGAGATGCAGAAATAATTCAGGATTTCACATGCTATAAATATTCTACTTTGGATAAGCTTTGAAATTTTAAACTATAGTTAGGGCAACAGCTTATTGGGTGTACTCTTAAAAGACACCAACTATTGAAGAAGTTTTGAAGTGCGCGACAAGCCCGTGATGTCTCCTTGTCCCAGAAGAGTGACCACTTGAACCACTAATCACGGGGACGGAAACGGAATAATTTCACGGAGTCCAAAGAAGGGTAAGCGCCCGAATCACATACTGGAGGGAGGGGCAAAGTATAGTATCGTGATTTCACTGGCAAATTGCCGCCTTAACAGACGATAGTTTGTTATATTGTGCTTCAAAAAGGCATAATAACCACAACCCATGGCGGTAACGAATGTGACTGATCAGACCAATTCACGCTGTCAATGTTCGTCCACAATGGATGCATGTGAACTCATGGTCATTTCCACCATCACGCACCATCAGACGTCTCACACGCTCAGTGTGTGACCTATCTGCAATCATTTTCTCCTTTGTCTTTATTCCATTTCTGATCTTTGCCCTCCATGCAACGTTGTGATTTACTATTATATTAAAGCATTACGTACTCAATCCGTTAAAGTGTAGTGGCAAGACTCTCGCTGCCGGAACACTTGTCATGTCTTCCTTCCTACTACCTTCAATATTGGAGTACCGCAAGGCTCTATTCTTGGCCCTCTATTATTTGCCATATATATTAAAGATCTACTTTTGCATCTTTCGTCGTCCTGCGATCTATTTGCAGATGACTGTACAGTGTACACAAACGCTGAAAACTGTATTTTACTGGAGTTGTCTTTACAACAAGAATTAAATAATGTAGTTAGGTGGAGCTATTCAAACCGTATGCAAATTAACATCACTAAAACAAAAGCAATGTTATTAACAACCAGACAAAGACTTCAAACTCTAAGCTCACACACATCACTTCAACTTCACATCGATAACATGCCAGTAGAAAGTGTAATTGAGCACAAAACATTAGGCCTAATCATTGATAGAAACCTAACCTTTAATTCCCACGTTCAAGCGCTGATTAAACAAACAGCGAAAAAAGTCTACCAACTCGCCAAAATTAAAAACTTCCTTGATGAGGACACAAGGAAACTATTCTATACTTCTCATATACAGACACACTTTGACTACTGCTCCACAATCTGGGACGGTTGTTCTAATTCAAACACCAAGCGACTTTACTCACTCCAGAAACGGGCCATGAGTCTAATTTATAGCAAACATTTATCTGACAATCCTAGCCTGTATAAACGCCTTCAGTTACTACCATTCCGCAAACGCCTGCTTTTCAATAAAGCTAAACTAATTCACAAAATCCTGCATCGGAATGCCCCAAATTACCTTTGGCCATTGTTTAAATATAATGCTAGACACAGTACACGTTTAAATATACTACACATTCCGAAGCCTAGGATTGACTTATACAAAACAAGCTTAACGTACTCTGCAGCTCAGCTGTGGAACAATCTTCCACAAGAAATCAAAGACATCACCAATCCCTATTCATATAATCGCAAATTATTCGAACACTATCTCAATACGGATTACCTTCCCCCTTAATAATAGAGATAATAATAATAATAACAAAACCCTAGTATAACAGCCAGTCCCCTTTTTGTAGGCCAGTATATTCCACATGGCTAATAACAAGTGTCAGACCATTATCTAATATTACTGTGTCGTGTAGTTTTGATGTTCGCATTTTGCCCATGCCTTTATAATGCATATCTTTTATATTGTTGCTGTTCTTTGTTAACCTTGAATGATGTGTGAATGAAATAATGTATGAAAGAGATTGATAGAAGGGCAGAATGTTAGACGGGCCTGCGTGCCCAATTCTTAACCCTTTGAAAATAAAGTTTGTTCGTTCGTTCGTTCGTTCGTTCATCGAGGCGGATTCGTATTTCAAACATAGACCTGGCCTCCCAGGTCGTCTCAGCGTAAACTGGATACCAAGACATGTCGTGAGAAGTACAGGTTGCCGGCCTTGTACTGGCCATATTCCCCACCGAGTGCCGATTGGTCTATAGAAAGTATGGACTAGCATCGTATGTCTGATGTGCATTAAGACGAGTAAAAGGGTCTTTTACTTACTTACCTACTTAGTTACTTACTTACTACATTACATGCTTACTATATTACATGCTTACTACATTACATGGGTACTATATTATATGCTTACTACATTACATGCTTACTATATCATATGCTTACTTCATTACATGTTTACTATATTACATACTTACTACATTACCTACTATACTACATTACTTACTTACTATATAACATACTTACTATATTAACACTTACTATATAACATATTGCCGGCCTCCCTGACCTAGGCGTTAACGTCTTTCTCCGTAATCCCGTATATTCTCGTGAGTAACGTAACCTGCGCTAGAATCGGTAGCGGTTCTCACCGTGTTGGTAACTTAGGGGTATGTGAGCCGGTGGCTCAGAAAGCAGTGGCAAACTACTGAGCGTAATCTTGCCTAGTACATCAACAGCAGCTGACAAATGCTGATGTTGGCTGTAACGTCCTGTAAGGGATATGAAAAAAAAATGATTTGCTGCATTACATACTTAACACATTATACACTCACTAGTTTACATACTTACTACATTACATTATTACTACATTACATACCTATTACATTAAATACTCATCATATCCGGTGCCCGAGAGGCGCGAGCTTAACAACTCGGCAATTCACTTCTTCTTCTTCTTCCTCCTCTTCTTCTTCTTCTTCTTCTTCTTCTTATTTACTCCTCTTCTCCTTCTCCTCGTTCTTCTTTCGTTCTCTTGAAATGTATAGTCTATATCTGCAATATCGTCTCTAGTATAAACACCACTTTCGCGTTTAGTTCACTCAGTGGTCACTGACTTAAATGCTGTCTTCTAATGCAACGTAACAACACTGTCATAAAATGTAACGTAACAACACTGTCATAAAATGCAACGTAACAACACTGTCATAAAATGTAACGTAACAACATTGTCATAAAATGCAACGTAACAACACTATCATGAAATGCAACGTCACAACACTGTCATGAAATGCAGCGTAACAACACTGTCATGAAATGTAACGTCACAACACTGTCATGAAATGCAGCGTAACAACACTATCATGAAATGCAACGTAACAACACTGTCATGAAATGCAACGTAACAACACTATCATGAAATGCAACGTAACAACACTGTCATGAAATGCAGCGTAACAACACTGTCATGAAATGTAACGTAACAACACTATCATGAAATGCAACGTAACAACACTATCATGAAATGCAACGTAACAACACTATCATGAAATGCAACGTAACAACACTGTCATGAAATGCAGCGTAACAACACTGTCATGAAATGCAGCGTAACAACACTGTCATGAAATGTAACGTAACAACACTATCATGAAATGCAACGTAACAACACTGTCATGAAATGCAACGTAACAACACTGTCATGAAATGTAACGTAACAACACTGTCATGAAATGCAACGTAACAACACTGTCATGAAATGTAACGTAACAACACTGTCATGAAATGTAACGTCACAACACTGTCATGAAATGCAGCGTAACAACACTGTCATGAAATGCAGCGTAACAACACTGTTATAAAATGTAACGTCACAACACTGTCATAAAATGCAAAGCCTTTAATGCGGGCCCGTCTTGTAACATCCTTTGTATGCACATGTGATGAAGTAAGCATCTTTATAAAGATCCCATCTGCCTTCTGTGATAAGCTTCTGTGAAAAGCTTACCGTAAAGGTAATAATGTGACAGAGGAGTTCTTGTAAGCCACAGCAGAAAGAATATGATTACCACCTCCCTCACATGGAACTTTCCATCCCTGTTTAAAGAAAATGAGGTCTCTAGATGGCTAATTTGGCTGGATCAATTCCGCAGGAAATGCGCTAGTGTAGTGGCTAGACGCTGGCAGGTGTCCTCTCTGGTCGTTGGATCGAATCCTCATAAAGACATTTTTTTTTAAAAAACTAAAAGTAAAATCTACCTGACATTGTTTCCTACATGTTAACTTGTTATCGGTTTCCTGCATGTTAATTAGTTATCTATTCCCTACATATTAACCTGTTTTCTTTTTCCTACGTGTTAACATGGTTTATGTTTTCTACAAATTACCATGGTTTCTGTTTTCTACATGTTAACTTCTTCTCTCAATCCTACATGTTAACTTGTTCTCTGTTTTCTACATATTAAATTGTTCTCGGTTTCCTTCACGTTAACCTGGTCTCTGTTTCCAACATGTTAACTTGGCCTATGTGTCCTACATGTTAACATGATCTCTGTTTCCAACATGTTAACTTGTTCTCTGTTTTCTATATGTTACCTTTATCTCTGTTTCCTACATGTTAACGTGTTCTCTGTTTCCTACATGTTAACTTGTTCTCTGTTTCCTATATGTTAACGTGTTCTCTGTTTCCTACATGTTAACATGATCTCTGTTACCAACATGTTAATTTGTTCTCTGTTTCCTACATGTTACCTTTATCTCTGTTTCCTACATATTAACATGGTCTATGTTTCCTACATGTTACCTTCTTCACTGTTTCCAGCATTCTAACTTGGTCTATGTTTTCTACATATTAAATTGTTCTCTGTTTCCTACATGTTAACGTGTTCTCTGTTTCCTACATGTTAACTTGTTCACTGTTTCCTACATGTTAACATGATCTCTGTTTCCAACATGTTAACTTGGTCTATGTTTTCTACACGTTAACATGGTCTCTGTTTTCTACATACTAACTTGTTATCTGTTTCCTACATGTTAACGTGTTTTCTGTTTCCTACATGTTGACGTGTTTTCTGTTTCCTACTTGTTAACTTGTTCTCTGTTTCCTACATGTTAACGTGTTTTCTGTTTCCTACATGTTGACGTGTTTTCTGTTTCCTACTTGTTAACTTGTTCTCTGTATTCTACATGTTAACTTGTTCTCTGTTTCCTACATATTTACGTGGTTTCTGTTTCCTACATGTTAATTTGTTCTGTTTCCTACTTGTTAACTTGTTCGCTGTTTCCTACATGATAACTTGTCTGTTTCCTACATGTTAACTTATTCCCTGGTACCTACATGTTAACGTGTTTTCTGTTTCCTACATGTTGACGTGTTTTCTGTTTCCTACTTGTTAACTTGTTCTCTGTATTCTACATGTTAACTTGTTCTCTGTTTCCTACATATTTACGTGGTTTCTGTTTCCTACATGTTAATTTGTTCTGTTTCCTACTTGTTAACTTGTTCTCTGTTTCCTACATGTTAACGTGTTTTCTGTTTCCTACATGTTGACGTGTTTTCTGTTTCCTACTTGTTAACTTGTTCTCTGTATTCTACATGTTAACTTGTTCTCTGTTTCCTACATATTTACGTGGTTTCTGTTTCCTACATGTTAATTTGTTCTGTTTCCTACTTGTTAACTTGTTCGCTGTTTCCTACATGATAACTTGTCTGTTTCCTACATGTTAACTTATTCCCTGGTACCTACATGTTAACATGATCTCTGTTACCAACATGTTAACTTGTTCTCTGTTACCTACATGCTAACTTGTTCTCTGTTTCCTACATGTTAACGTGTTCTCTGTTTCCTACATGTTAACTTGTTCCCTGTTTCCTACATGTTAACTTGTTCCCTGTTTCCTACATGTTAACGTAGTCTAACAATCTGTTTTCCTAAATGCTAACTTAGTCTCAGAACCTGTTATCCTAAATTGTAATGTGGTCTCATAAATTACCTAAATGTTAAATTGTCTGAAAACCTGATATCCCACGTCTTTTTCGCAGATCCTTTTATCCTAAATAATTACTTGGTCTCAGACCATGTCATTCTGTATGTTAACGTGGTCTAACAAAGTGTTTTCCTGGTCTAACAATCTGTTATACTACATGTTAACTTGGTCTCAAATCCTGTAATCCTAAATGTTAATTTTGTCTCATATACTGTGATCTAACATTTTAACTTGGTCTCAGAACCTTTTATCCTACATATTAACTTGGTCTCAGATCCCGTTATCCTAAACGTTAACTTATTTTCAAAGCCTTTTATCCTAAATGTTAACTTGTTCTAAGATTCCATGATCCTACATGTTAGCGTAATCTTAGAACCTGTTGTCCTGCAAGTTAATTTAGTCTCACAACTTGTTATTCTAAATGTTAACTTTGTCACAGAACCTGTTATCATACAAGTTAATTTAGTTTCACAACTTACTATTCTAAATGTTAACTTTCTCTCAGAACTTGTTATCCTAAATGTTAACATAGTCTCAGAACCTGTTATCGCCCTGAAATATATTAATCCGGCGTCTAGTAATATTTAAAAAAAACTCCAGCCTGCATAGTTTTTGACCAAACATCGATGGATCTCAAGTGGGGCGTATAACTTCAATAATGTGATAACTCAACCGCTTGTCATGACACAAATACAGCCTTCGATCAAGCTCAAGGTGGATCACAGATTGCAATGGAACTTTGTTGAAAACCCAAACACGCATAACGATCAATAATGCTATGATAATAATATAAAGCTAAGAAAACATGACACACGGAAAACGGTCGAAACACTTTACAAGTGGAAGAAAGGAAACATAGCAAAGAAGTTTTAATCAATAGCAAAATCAGACCTACTAAAAGAGGTCGGCTTGGCCGAATGGATAAAAGCGCTCGGTCTTAAACTTCCGGTGTGTTGATGTCGAGGTAGCGAGTTCAACCCCTACAAAAGTCCATCCATCCATCATGTGCCATGCCGATAAAAGTGGGCGGTCATGTTTTACCATCTCACTCGATCACCAGAGTCGTGGATCAGCTCCGTGTTCCTGTCTCGACCATGCCACATGGCCAAGCCATCAAGGTATTTACTTCTCGGTCTTCCCTTTGGTCTCTTCCCTATCGATCTTGCCAGTCGTCATCAATTTCTCTAAGTCATTTCTTCTCATAAC
Organism: Cepaea hortensis; assembly: GCA_963921405.1. Taxonomy (NCBI): domain Eukaryota; kingdom Metazoa; phylum Mollusca; class Gastropoda; order Stylommatophora; family Helicidae; genus Cepaea; species Cepaea hortensis. The sequence continues at coordinate 208,151,393 of OY992876.1, forward strand.
ATGCCCAAAAAATGTTGACTGTCTGCGTCTAATGACTTTAATCAGTTTACGATCTTCATTTGTTTCTTGAAGGACTTGTTAATTGGTTTTTCTATCTGTCCGTGGTATTCTTTGCATTTTCCTCAGAAACCACATTTCCACAGCCATCAGCTGTTTTTCAGCTTGACTGCTCATTGTCCACGCTTCACATAAATACAAAAGTGTAGGTTCTTTGTAGCACTTCAACACTCTTTTTCTCGTTTCGTTTGATATCTTTTTATTGGTCAGTATGTTTTTCATCTTGCAAAAGGCTACCTTTGCAATGGCAATTCTTGTTCTAATCTCTTCAAGACATCTCCCATCAGATGTTAAGACTGTTCCGAGATAATTGTATCGATTCACTTGCTTAAGAATATGCCCATTTACTCGTATATCACATGTGGTATTTCCTTCTTCCCAGTGACGACCATAATCTGTATCTTCTTAATGTGGAGTTCTAACCCTAGTTGTTCACTGTGTGCAACAACCACATCTACTAAATTTTGCAGGCCCTGTTCCATTGTCTGCAATCGAGACTCTGTCATCTGCATATCTAATGTGTTGATGTATTCCTTCCATATCTTATATATAAAAGGCAATCTCCGTCTGTATGTCTGTATGTATGTCTGTATGTATGTCCTTTATGCGTTCGCGAACGGTCCATCCGATTGAGATGAAATTTTCTACACGTCTTCCTCTCATTCCCGCGCTGCCAACTGTCATAGTTTTTTTTTTTCTTCCTCCTCCTCCCTCCTCCCCCTCCCTAAATACGTACGTAAATAGAAGAGATCAAAGAATCCATGAACCACAACGCTAGGAAAAGCGAAGAAAATGGCGTGACCACACAGAACCGTCACACGGCAATGTCAATAACAATTCATCTTTTTATGTGTAAGGAAGTTATCTACAGTCATGTAGAAGGGAAGAACAATCAATGGAAGGACCGAAATCACAGAACCTAGACGAGTATGAATTCGGAATGGCGAACTCCCTTCTCCTCCTCCCTCCTCCTCCTCCCTCTACCTCCTCCCTCCACCCTCCTCTTCCTCTCTCCGCCTCCTCCCTCCTCCTCCTCTTCCTCCTCCCTCTCCCTCCTCCCCCTCCTCATCCTCCCTCCTCCCTCTCCCTCCTCCTTCTCCCTCTTCCTCCTCCCTCCTCCTCCTTCTCCCTCCGCCTCCTCCCTCCTCCTCCTCATCCTCCCTCCTCTTCCCTCCTCCTCCCTCTCCCTCCTCCTCCCCCTCCTCCTCACTCCTCCTCCTCCTCTTCCTCCTCACTCCTTCTCCTGCTTCCTCCTCCCTCCTCCTCCCTCTTCCTCCTTCTCCTTCTCCCTCCTTCTCCCTCCTCCTCCTCCCTTCTCCTCCTCCCTCCTCCTCCCTCTACCTCCTCCTTCCTCCCTCCTCCTCCCTCTACCCTCCTCCTCCTCCCTCCTCCTCCTCCCTCTTCCTCCTCCCTTTCCCTCCTCCCCCTCCTCATTCTCCCTCCGCCCTCCTCCCTCCTTCCTCTCCCTCCTCCTTCTCCCTCTTCCTCCCCCTCCTCCTCCCTCCTCCTCCCTCCTCCTCCTTCCTCCTTCTCCCTCCGCCTCCTCCCTCCTCCTCCTCTCTTCTTCTCCTACCTCCTCCTCCCTCCTCCTCCTCTTCCTCCCTCCTCCTCCTCTTCCTCCCTCCTCCACCCTCCTCCTCCTCCTTCCTCCTCCCTCCTCCTCCCTCCTTCTCCCTCCTCCTCCTCCCTCTTCCTCCTTCTCCCTCCTCCTCCCTCTTCGTCCTCCTCTCCCCTCCTCCTCCTCCCTCCTCCTACCTCCTCCCTCCTCCTACCTCCTCCCTCCTCCTCGCTCTTCCTCCTCCTCCATCCTCCTCCTCCTCCTTCCTACTTCTCCCTCCTTCTCCTCTCTCCTCCTCCTTCCTCCTCCCTCCTCCTCCCTCTTCCTCCTCCTCCCTCCTCCTACCTCCTACTCCCTCCTCCTCTTCCCTCTCGCCTCATTCCTCCCTCCTCCTCCTAATCCCTCCTCCTCCCTCCGCCGAATATGAATTAAATGATATGCTCCCCACCAGGAACTGGGCGAAGCCGGGCCGGTTCGTCTTTGTTTGGGAACGGGCACGGGGGCAGGGGATGAATATGAATTAAATAAGATGCTCCATTTACCCAAGTTAATTGTTGGGGGAAGATGTAAAGATCTTTCAAGTGCTCTTTCTAATAATAGACAGACAGACAGACAGACAGACAGACAGACAGACAGACAGACAGATAGACAGACAGACAGACAGACAGATAGTCGGGAAAGGGAACGGGAGCTTATATGACTACTTATATGAATTAAATGAAATGCTCCCCACCAGGGACTGTGCGAAGCCGGGCTGGGTCAAACAGACAGACAGACAGACAGACAGACAGACAGACAGACAGACAGACAGACAGTCGGGAACGGGAACTTATATGAATACTTATATGAATTAAATGAGATGCTCCACATCAGGGTCTGGGCGAAGCCGGGCCGGGTCAGACAGACAGACAGACAGATAGACAGACAGACAGACAGACAGATAGATAGTCGGGAACGGGAGCTTATATGACTACTTATATGAATTAAATGAGATGCTCCCCACAAGAGTCTGGGCGAAGCCGTTCCGGGTCAGCTAGTCTTCTATATTTCTGAATATATTTGCACTGTACAGGTGAAAAAGATCTGGAGACATTACACATCCCTGTCTCACATCTCTTTTAAAAGGCTGATATTGACCTACATCGTTATCAATTCTGATGGCAGCTTGTTGTTTCCAATATATGTTTTTTTTTACAAGTCTAAGGTCTTTTCCATCAATTTGTAGATCTTCAAGCATCCTTTTTATGTCGACATGTCTCACTTTATCGAAAGCCTTTGTGTAGTCAATAAAGCAAACATATAGATCTTTGTTTAATTCTATAGAACGTTGAATTACTGTTCTCAGTATATACACTGCATTTACTGTGCCCTTGCCTTCTACAAATCCACATTGTTCTTCTCCTATTTCGGATTGTATTTTCTTCATAACTCTTTGGATAATAATTCTCAGCAGAATCTTCATGATGTGGCTCATTATACTAATTGTTCGATGTTGATCGCATTCCAAGGCTCCTGATTTCTTCGGGATTGCAATAAATAAAGAATTACATAATTCAGGAGGTATATCTCCAGTATCGTATATACTTCTACACCGGTCAATCAATCAATCATGCGCCATGCGGGAAAGCGTGGGCGGTCATGACTCGCCATTTCACTCGATCACCAGAGTCGTGGATCAGCTCAGTGTTCCTGTCTCGTCCATGCCATCTGGCAAAACCATCCAGGTATTTTCCTCTCGGTCTAACTCTTGGTCTGTTCCCTTCGATCTTGCCAATTGTCACTAAGTTCTCCAATCCATTTCTTATCATAACATGTTCAAACAATTTTGACTGTCTACGTCTAATTTCGCTAATTAGTTTACGATTTTCATTTGTCTCCTGTAGTACTTGTTCATTAATTTTTCTATCTGTCCATGGTATTCTTTGCATTTTCCTCAGAAACCACATTTCTGCAGCCATAAGATGTTTGTTAGCTTGACTGCTCATTGTCCAAGTTTCACATCCATACAAAAGAACAGGCTCTATGTACCCCATCAACACTCTTTTTCTCGTTTCAATTGACATCTTCTTCTTGGTCAGAATGTTTTTCATCTTGCTAAAGGTTACTTTCGCCATGGCGATTCTTGTTCTAATCTCTTCAAGGCATCTCCCATCAGATGTTATGACTGTTCCGAGATAATTTTACCGATTCACTTGTTGAAGAATACTCCCATTTACTTGTATATTACATTGTGGTACTTGGTTCTTCCTAGTGACGACCATAACCTGTGTCTATTTACAATTTAATTCTAACCCCAGTTGCTGACTGTGTACAACAACCGCATCTACTAATTGTTGCAAATCCTGTGCATTGTCCACAATCAATACTGCATCATCTTCATATCAAATGTTATTGATGTTTCGTCCTCCAATGCTGATTCCATTTATATCTTCTACATTTCTGAAAATATTTTCACTGAATAGGAAAAAAGATCTGGAGACATTACACATCCCAGCCTAACACCTCTCTTAATAGGCTGATATTGTCCCACTTCATTACCAATCCTTATGGCAGCTTGTTGTTTCCAATATATGTTTTTATAAGTCTAATGTCTTTCCCATATATTTGTAGATCTGCAAGCATATCCACCATGTTGACATGTCTAACTCTATCAAAAGCCTTTGTGTAGTCAATAAACAAAGATGTCTATCCTTGTTTACTTCTATAGCACGTTCAATAACTGTTCGCAGCATATACACAGCATTTACTGTACCCTTTCCTTCTACAAACCCACATTGTTCTTCCCCTATTTCAGGTTGTATTTTCTTCCTCACTCTTTGCATGATAATTCGTAGCAAAATCTTTGTGATGTGACTCATTATACTAATTGTTCTATTTTGATCATATTCTAAGGCTCCTGATTTCTTTGGGATTGCAATAAATACAGAGTTACATAATTCAGAAGGTATATCACCAGTATCATATAATGTGTTAGCAGTCTGGTGACTTGCTCTAGTCCAAATTCTTCTAAAGCTTTAATTATTTCTGTTATGATGTTATCTGCACCGGGCGTCTTGCCAGCTTTCATATGCTTAAGAACGTTTCGAACAGCCATCTTCAAAATTGGCGGTCCTTCATTATTAAATCTAATATCATACTGTTCCTCTCTGTTATCATTATAAAGGTTTTTCACATAATCTGTCCATATATGTAGAATGTTATCTGTTTCTATTATGATTTTGCCATCTTTAGTTTTTAGACAGCCTGTTGATGTACTTGTTCTTTTATCAGTAAGTTCCTGAATTCTTTTGTGCACTAATTTGGTATTTTTACTGTTGGGTTGTTTTTTAATTTCTAAGCACTTTTCTTCCAGCCATGCTTCTTTTGCCTCCTTACATAATATTCTGACTTGTCTGTGAATTTCTTCACCGGTCAGCTGGACTAAATTGTTCACTTCTTGTCCTTACTTGGGGAAGTAAATTACAAATACCTCAGAAGTCGGAGTGGATTCGCCTGATGGCAAGGGACACTGGTAAAATGGAAAGTTAAATCCACACGTAAAAATCAGACCGTGGCACTCACTAGCTGTGGCAAGTGTAAGGACTACGCTTGAGCTCAAAGAGAAGGAAAGCTTTGTACTGGTTGTATTGCAACTGGTGTTTCTATTGTGGCACTAGTAGAAGTTTCTGGTACTCAGTGTTACTGCTGTTGCACGTCCCGTAATGCTTCCCCCATCACTACCTACCTTGACAATGTTATACCACTAGCACAAGTATATGAGATATCGACAATGTTATACCGCTACCACATTGTCATTGGCACCTTTCCGTCTTGACAGACGATAGTTTGGTACATTGTGCTTCAAAAAGGCTTAATAACTATGATCCATGGCGGTGGCGAGTGTGGCTGGTAAGACCAATTCTTGCTGCAAATGTTTGCCCACAGTAGGTGCATGTGAAAACATGGTCATTTCCACCATTTTGCACCATCTTACGTCTCTCACGCTCTGTGTGTGCTTTATCTGCAATCATTTTCTCCTTTGCCTTTATTCCATTTCTGATAGTTGCCCTCCATGCAACACGTTCGGCGGCGACGTGCTCCCAATGTGCATTATCAATGCCTGTATCAATCATGTCCCGCTTACACACATCTTAGTATCGTAGTAGAGGCCGACCCTGAGATCTCCTACCCGTCTGTAATTCACCAAAAAAGATGTCCTTTGGTATTCTACCATCATCCATCCTCCTAACGTGTCCTATCCATCTAAGTCTACGAAGACTGAGCATGGAATACACCGTCACACAATCTGACGAAGACTGAGCATGGAATACACCGTCACACAATCTGATCTTTCCAATACTTCAGTATTTGTGATTTTGTCTTGGCACTTAATACCAAGTATTCTTCGCAGACACCGCATATGAAAACTGTTTAAACGTTTCTCTTGGTGTGAGTAAGTTGGCCAGTTTTCACTGCCATAAAGAAGAGTACTAAGGACACAGGCTTGGTAGACGAGGACTTTTGTTTTGGCAGTAAGCTTCCTGTTCTTCCAGACTCTTTTTGCTAACATGTTCATTGTTGTTGCTGCCTTGTCAATCCTGATGTTGATTTCCTGATCGAGGGATAATTTGCTATTTACTTCTGATCCTAGATATGTAAAATGGTCTACTATCTCCAGTTCGGCGTCGTCAATAAAGATTGATGGTACACCATGTGCACCTTGTGACATAATCTGTGTTTTCTTTTTGTTAATTGTTAAACCAAATTCAGAACAAGCATTGGAGAATGCAGATAGTAGATGTTGTAATTCTTCCTCAGAGTGGGTCGTAATCGCAGCATCATCCGCAAAAAGCAACTCTCTGATTAGTACCCTGCTAATTTTGGTCTTGGCCTTCAATCTCTGAGCATTATAGAGGCCACCATCTGAGCGTGAGTGAATGTATATACCGTCATCCTGACCACGAAAGGCATATTTCAGTAGAAGTGAAAAGTATATCCCAAAGAAGGTGGGGGCTAGTAGACAACCTTTCTTAACTCCACTCTTGATTTCAAACTCTTCTGAAGTTGAGCCATCAAACTTGATTATACGCTTCATGCCTGTGTGGAACGATTCCACAATGGACAGAAGAGTTGGTTGGCAGCCAATCTTCTTTAGTGCTTTGAACAGACCCTCACGACTGACCAAATCGAATGCCTTTGTGAGGTCGATGAAGGCAATAAACAGTGGCTGATTTTGTTCCCGGCATTTTTCTTGCATCTGTCGCAATGAGAATATCATATCAATGGTAGACCGGTTCTGACGGAAGCCGCACTGTGATTCGGGGTAGACTTTATCTCCCAGTACTTGAAGTCTGTGCAGGACAATTCTGGCAAATACTTTCCCAACAATACACAGAAGTGAGATACCCCTATAGTTGTTACAGTCGCTCCGATCTCCCTTGTTCTTGTACAGCGTTATGATGTTTGAATCTTTGAAATCCTGTGGGACTTGTCCTTCTCGCCAGCATAGCTCTATTAGCTGGTGGATCTGTAGAGCGAGTGTGTCTTGCCCACTCCTGATAACCTCTATTGGAATCACCTCCTTACCTGGAGCCTTGCCAGATGCAAGCTCATTTATAGCACACTTAACTTCTGTTATAGTGGGAAGTGTGTCCAGGTGGTCAAGAGTTGGCAGGGCCTCTATGGCGTTAAGGGCATCATCCGCTAGCTTGGTCTCACTTGAGTAAAGCTCTAAATAGCGCTCGACCCATCTATCCATCTGCTGTTTCTTATCAGTGATGATTTCTCCAGTCAAGGTTTTCAGCGGTACACTTCTTTTGATCATTGGACCACAGGCTTTCTTTATCCCTTCATACATGCTTCTGATGTTTCCCTTATCACTTGCGATTTGAATTGACTCACATAACTTGATCCAATAGTCATTCGCACACTGCCTGGCAGCCTTTTGTACATCCTTCCTCGCTTGCTTCAGCTCACTCAGAGTGTTACGCGTTGGTCTTTCCTTGTTTATTAAGAGAGCTATCTTCTTTTTATCAATCAAGGGCTGCAGTATCTGGCTGTTTGCCGCAAACCAGTCCTGCCTCTTATGATCCACAGTGCCGTAAACCCCTACCGCTGTTTTATAAATAGTTTCCTTAAGTTTACTCCATTTATCATTTACTATACAATTTTCTGATGTATCATTGAAAGCGTCTTCAAGTTGCTGTTGAAATTCAAAGCACTTTCCAGGATCGTGAGTGTTAGTAATATTAATCCTGGGGCTAGACTTGTGTTTAGCTGTGTAGATTCTCTTTGGTCTCAGTCTAACCCTTGCAACAACCAAAGAATTATCTGTATCACAGTCAGCACTGTGGTAACTTCGAGTTAATGATGTATGGTTCAGATGTTGTCACCGTGTGATAATACAAATATGTGAGTTATCAACAATGTTATACCGCTATCACAAGTAGTATGTGAGTTATCGACTATGTTATATCGCTACCACAAGTCAGTGAGTTATCGACAATGTTATACCGCTACCACAAGTCAGTGAGTTATCGACAATGTTATACCGCTACCACAAGTATATGAGATATCGACAGTGTTATACTAGTACCACAAATATGTGAGTTATCAACAATGTTATACCGCTATCACAAGTAGTATGTGAGTTATCGACAATGTTATACCGCTACCACAAGTCAGTGAGTTATCGACATTCTCATATAGAAACCATGCAACAGCTAATGAGGGCTGGGTGTCGGCATACATTTGCTTGCGTTGTAATTGCGGGAAGTTTCATTGTGTCCATTATTGTTGGGTGAATGATGGGACCGTCACTTTGGTGCGTGACTTGTTTACCATTGTTCTGAATGGAGATCTGTGACTGAATGAGAAGTTTATTGGCAGAGGCAGGTAGATATATCAGAGAGAAACCGATATTTTGGAAATGGGCGGGAGAATAGTTTGTGTGAGTTCGCGCGCTTTTGTAACCCGAGTGTAGTTCACACACGTACTATGTACTACTGCTGCTGCTGTTGCTGCTGCTACTACTACTACTACTACTACTACTACTACTACTACTACTACTACTACTACTACTACTGCTACTACTACTACTACTACTACTACTACTACTACTACTACTACTACTACTACTACTACTACTACTACTACTACGGCTGTTGCAACTACTGACTGGCACCTTGCCGTCTTGACAGACAATAATTTGTAAAATGGAGTTAAATCTCTCCATAACACAACGCCTGGGCTGAATTGTAGAGATTATGTGTTGCCTGGGCTGAATTGTAGAGACTGTGTTGCCCATGCAGCATGATCTCTCTCTCTCTCTCTCTCTCTCTCTCTCTCTCTCTCTCTCTCTCTCTCTCTCTCTCTCTCTCTCTCTCTCTCTCTCTCTCTCTCTCTCTCTCTTCTCGGCCTGCCTAGCTTATTCCAGAGGAAAGTTCACACCAATATTTCTGAAATAAAACAAGCTGCAGAAGCTGCCGAATCAGCAAAGAAATACTCTAACTGTCCGCCTGTCGGAGCTTCCATTCTAGACCAGTTGCCGACCAAGGCTTAGGGCCTGGTCTGCCCTGCAGTAAGGCAATTAGACTGATTGAGAAAGAGACAGGCGGGCAGGCGGATGAACAGAGTGACAGACGGAAGGACAGAATACAGTCAGAAAAACAGAAGGACACACAGACACGCCGGCAGGCAGGCAGACAGACAAATAGGAACTTATGCGAAAAATGACATCGATAAGACATTCTAAAATTACTTTACCTATGACATTTAAGAAACAATGTGAACATAATTGTAGATTACGGAGTGAATTTTGTGGATGCATTTCTTACTTTCTCGTTTTTGGAAATAAAGAAACAAACGTGTAATTAATTAGAACTAATTTAATGGGGAAGGTTAGATAAAGTAAATAAAATGGATATGAATGAGCGAAAAGAGGGGGAATGAGAGCATGTCTTCTATGAATGTCGGGGGAAGACGAAAGTGTGGGTTTTTGATAATCCGTCTAGTTTGAGTGTCAAGTGACATTTCTCTCATTCCTTGTATTTTCATAGTGTATTTCTGGAGAGAGAGGGTGAGGCGTGAGACAGACAGCCAGATGGACAGACAGACAGAGATAAAAAGAGTAACAAAAGAAACACACAGAGATAGTAAAACAGACACAGACAGAGACTTAAATAAAGACACGGGAATAAGTGAGACAACAAAGAGACACTGAGACAGAGAGATAGAGACATAAAGAGAGAGAGAGGGGGGGGGGGGTAAATACGGACAGGGACAGAAAGAGACACGAGAGAGACGAGACCCGTAGCGACAGAGAAATTTACAATAGAGATAGAGACACGAGAGAGAGAGAGAGAGAGAGAGAGAGAGAGAGAGAGAGAGAGAGAGAGAGAGAGAGAGACCGGGAGCGGCAGAGAACGTTATAATAGAGATCACATGCCTCATGTGGTAAATCACAGGCACTTTTCCCCTCTCTATCTCTCTCTCTCTCTTTCTCTCTCTCGCTCTCTCCCTCTCTCTCGCCCTCTCTCTCTTTCACCCTCTCGCTCTCTCCCTCTCTCTCTCGCTCTCCCCTCTCTCGCTCTCTCCTCATCTCTCACTCCCTCTCCCTCTCTCACTCCCTCTCGCGCTCTCTCTCCCTCTCTCTCTCCCTCTCTTGATCTCTCTCTTGCCCTCCCCCTTTCTCGCTCTCACCCTCTCTCACTCTCTCTCCCTCTCTCTCTCCCTCTCTCTCTCCCTCTCTCTCTTCCTCTCTCTCTCTCCTTTTCTCTCTATCTCTCTCTCCCTCTCTCTCTCCCTCTCTCTCGCTCTCTCTCCCTCTCTCTCTATATCTCTCTCCCTCTATCTCCCCCTCTCTCTTCCTCTCTCTCTCCCTCTCTCTCCCTCTCTCTCTTCCTCTCTCTCCCCCTCTCTCCCTCCCTTTCGCTCTCTCTCTCACTCTCTCTCCCTCTCTCTCTCCTCTTACATCTGGCTTCTCTGTGCATACCTTCTTCACGTGCATTGCCAGTGGTTGGATCTTACACAGCCCTAACAACTCGAGCACTGGGCGAGGGGCTCCTGAAGCGCGTTGTATGACAAGCAACCATACTGACTATTTCGTAGGGTACAGTATGCCCCATGTGGTATGTCGCAGGCACTTTTCCTCTCTCTGTCTCTCTCTGTCTCTCTCTGTCTGTCTCTCTCTCTCGCTCTCCTCTCTCTCTCCATCTCTCTCTCTCTCTCTCTCTCTCTCTCTCTCTCTCTCTCTCTTCTTGCATATACTGTGCATATGTCCACATACACTAGCATTTTGTCTGTTGAAGTGTGTCTATGCATGTACGCGTGTTCATGCACACCAGTCCACCCAGACCTTAAATAACACAATGGGGTCTTGGTCAATTTTGCACGCCTCCTACCCCGCCCACTTCTTTCTATGTGCTCACTGAACCGTAACATCCAGCACTGAATACAACTACACCCGAGAGTTTCGTAGTCATTTCAGATCCGTACATGAGGTGAGTATGCAGTGTTTTTCTCTATTAACAGTTTTTCTATTAAACATTTTCTTCAACTAACATTCTTTTCAATTAACATTTTTCTCAATTCTCATTTTCTCTCCATTGCTTCTATTTTTCCATGCATTTGTTCCTCTCGTCCTGTCATCACCTTCTAATGTAGTCACAGGAGTTCTCCTTGACTGTATGCTGTGTTTGTGAATGTGTTTGTTTGCTGATGAAAGCTAACCGCCGCAACGTTCTGTATGTGTCGTAACTCTGTTATGTAAAGCTGCACCACTTTGTGTCATTTTATATTATTTATAATAGAGATAGAAGCACGAGAGAGAGAGAGAGAGAGAGAGAGAGAGAGAGAGAGAGAGAGAGAGAGAGAGAGAGAGACCGGGAGCGGCAGAAAAAGTTACAATAGCGATTGAAACACGAGAGAGAGAGAGAGAGAGAGAGAGAGAGAGAGAGAGAGAGAGAGAGAGAGAGAGGGAGAGAGAGTCTCAGTTATAGCAAGCCCCCCCCCCCCCCGATATGGCTCCACCTTGTCGCGGTGGGGGAGGGGGGGGGGGAGCTTGCGTGTCCCAATGACCCCAAGAGCTAAGCCGACGGAAGCACAACTATGTGTCGGACAGGACTTGGGTTAGGGGCCAAATTAATAGAGACACAACCTACTGCTCTGCAGGTAGACTGAGGGTAGCAGTCAACAGTTCAAATCAGGCGTACGAGAGCAGAAATTCTTGGTCCGGACACATACTCTAAGGCTCTCAGCTCAGGGATATGGCTGAATGCCACAAAGCTATAAGCCCTCGGATGTGAGAGCCGGGCCGATACTCACCTACTGCAAAATGGAGGTGAGACGCTGAGCATTCTACATGCTTAGCTTAGATACCTGTTCGAAGGCTCTCAGCTGGGGGAAATGAGGGATCCCCAGATGAGAGGGCCTGGCCGTTACTCGCTCACTGATGCATAGAGGTAAGGTGCTGAGCCGGTAGCATGTGTAGCCTACCTTGTGAGCGGTTACTAAAGGTGGAAAAAAGCGCCCCAGTCGCACGCAATGGTTAATATGAAAGTATATATCTATACTCATAGAGTGAGCGTAGACAAAGGTGGAAGATGTCTCGTTTACACGAAATGGAACGCTTGGCTAGCAAATCCATTACGTGGAAGCCCGAAGTGAAAGCTTTCTGAGTGGATGTCACCCGCAGTATGTCCGTCCCTGGTTTGTGCTTGAGCGCTCAGTGGCAAAATAAATGCCCAATACATGGAAGTGAGGAATTAAAGCAGCCATGAGCAGGACGTGGCAATTCCACGGGTGAGCCCAGTCTCAGAGCAATATGTGCCGGCTCTGCAATAAAGGAAGCCTCCGTGGAAAGCGGGGAATGCCCATGGTCTGCCCCTGCCTTCCCTTGAGAGTTGACCGTGATGTCTCTGACCGTTCTACCGTGACCAGCTGAGATGTGGGCGAAACAACAACAGTAAGAGTCTAACGTCCCTCGAAACCCGAGGAAACCCTCAGTAAAAATGCCCGCCTAAGGGTGGCAAATAAAAACTGGCACTACGCAATTACGTCCCAGTGAAATGTCGACCGTGCCCGGAACAGCTCTGACTAACTAGTCTTCCGAATGTAACGGAACAGCCCTGACTAGCTAGTTTTCCGATTGTCCGCCGTGCTTGGAACAGCTCTGACTATCTAGTCTTCCGAATGACTTTCGTGTCCGGAACAGCTCTGACTAGCTAGTTTTCCGAATGTCCGTCGTGCCCGGAACAGCTCTAACTATTTTGTTTTCCGGGCACAGCGACTAAGCACATGTCCGTAACGAAAGCTCGCTGAGATGGATACCATCTGCAATCCGACCGTCCCTGGTTTGTGAGGAGAGCGGCACGTAGCGAACGAAAGGCCCAATACATTGAAGTGAGGAATTAAAGCAGCCATGAGCAGGACGTGACGAATCCCTCGGTGAGCCCAGCACCTCTGCAACTATGGAAGCCGCCCTGGATGGCGGAAAATACCATGGACTGTCCCTGCCTTCCCTGAAGGTCCGATCGTGAAGCATTCAACCGTTCTAACTTGACCAGCTGGGATGTGGACGGCACCATAAAAGTGAGAGTCCCCAGGATTTTAAACTTAGTCAAAAATGCACGCTTAAGTCGGATGTGTTGGCCTAAGGATTTCGGCCCAAGGGTGCCTAACCAGACACACCGCAATTACATCTGAAAAAAATACTCCGGATGAACGCAGGAAGAAGAAGAAGAAGAAGAAGAAGAAGAAGAAGAAGAAGAAGAAGAAGAAGAAGAAGAAGAAGAAGACGAAGAAGAAGAAGAAGAAGAAGGAAGAAAAAGAGAAGAAGAAGAAGAAGAAGAAGAAGAAGAAGAAGAAGAAGAAGAAGAAGAAGAAGAAGAAGAAGAAGAAGAAGAAGAAGAAGAAGAAGAAGATATAGCAAGAATACGAAAGACTCATAAAGAGACACACTAGAGATAAAGATAATTATGCAGAGAATACAATAGACACAGAACACATGAAACATCGTCTTCGTGGGCAGGCTAACTAAAACTGCTGCCACCACAACTGCCAACCCTGCTGCCACCACAGCTGCCACCACAGCTGCCACCCCTGCTGCCACCACTGACCCACCCCTGCTGCCACCACTGACCCACCCCTGCTGCCACCCTTGTTACCACCACGAGGATGCTACAGAATGTCGTTATGACTACATATGGATCCTACAGTACCGGGGCGGGTAAGGGAAGCACAGAACAGTCACACTGTAACCCGCCATGCACGCCGTAAGAAACCAGCAAGGAGGGTTGGCGTGAGGCAGGCTATCTCACCACGAGCTCATCTTGAGCTGTAAATTCCAACCAGTCGTGAACGTGTTTACACAGGGCTCGGCTTGAGTTGGTTGAGTGCTGATGTTTCACCGGGAGATGGAAGGATGAGGGAGGAGGGGGAGGTGAAGAGGGAGGAGGGGGGGGGAGAAGAAGAAGGAGGAGGATAACAAAGAGAAGAGGAAGGAGAAGGGAAGAAAACAAGAAGAATTAGAATGAGGAGGAAGAGGGGGGAGAGGAAAAAAGAAGAAGAATATGAAGAGGAGAAGAAGGACGTTAGGGGAGAAGAAGAAGAAGAAGAAGAAGAAGAAGAAGAAGAAGAAGAAGAAGAAGAAGAAGAAGAAGAAGAAGAAGATGCGGAGGAGGAGGAGGAGGAGGAGGAGGAGGAGGAGGAGGAGGAGGAGGAGGAGGAGGAGGAGGAGGAGGAGGAGGAGGAGGAGTAGCAGCATCTGCTGCAGCAGATGCAGGGGGAGAAAACTAAATATAACCCTGTATTCATTCCCATTTCTCCCGGAAATAAGATGTGGGCGGTGTTATGTTTTGTATTAATCATTACTTCCTACGGATACAAAAGGCTAGGTTGTCCCGCTGCTCTTATGAAAAGCATTAACTTCCCTTTTATTCGCCGACACACTTCCACTTCCTTAACCCAGCTAATTCATTCGATCCCAACTGGTCCCAATTATCCCCAGAAGCTAACCAAACCAATTACCGAACATAAAGGGCTCGAATAAATCGGTTCGTTTATCTATTAGCAATGGCGGAATGACGTATATCTGAATGTTGTAACTACGGTGTATTGTTAAATTTGCCGAATAATTCCTATGAGGCGTTCTCTATTTTTGGTTATAGAACAGAAGACGGGAAGAGACGTTTGACGTTTCAGAACATGTGTTAGTCTTCTTATTTCTTCTTCTGTTTTATAACCTTGTGTGTGTGGTCGTTGAGGTGACAAGCTGCACCGGGTTGTGATCAATGTCTTCAATAAGAAAATACTGAAAATCCTTTGCAGGACGTGGTAATCAACCCCCGTTCCACGTTGATTTTCTAGGGCATTTTACCTTCAATAGCTTTTCACTGCTCCCTGAACGAGAACTCACGTTTAAGTCCCCTGTAATGCCGGTGTTGGGATTGAATCTCCTGTCCCGTCCCATCAGCGCACCAGACGTTTTAGAGTAAGCGCTTTTACCCATATTTAGATTTTTGTGTAACAGAAAATGAGGCGGGGTAATTACTACAGTGTTAAGTAAGTTGCGTGTCCTTTACGCGACGTCGCAGTCAACCCCGTGTTGTTTTGGCTGTTTGTGATTTACCGGGCAAATTTTACGTTCAGCAGTTTGCCACTGTTTTCTGAACGACCGACGCTCATATCATGGGAATCAAGCGCAATGTGGCCTGCTTCCATATCGCCTGATATCTATGTAACTGCACACTCAGTATAATGGATAATGTGAAAGTCCGTTTAATGTCCCGAGGCCACAGTCGCCGACTGTGTACTGATGTATACTGTGTACTGCTACGTAGAGCAATATATGTATTGTTGTGCACTGTGTACTGAAGTGTACTGTTGAACTGTGTACAGTTGTACTGTGCACTGGTGTGTACAGTGTACACATGTGTACAGCTATACTGTGTACTGTTGTGTACTGTGTACTGTTGTACTGTGTACTGCTGAATTGTTGTACTATGTACTGCTGTGTACTGTAGATACTACAGGCATAATGAACACGCATACAACACAGAAGCCCGATGAAAGAAAAGTCACACACAGATAACACCAATGACGGAAGCTGCCGGATAAGCAAAGCAATGTTCTAACTGTCCGCCTGTCGGAGCTTCGATTCTAGACCAGTTGCAAACCAAGGCTTAGGGTCTTGTCTGCCCTGCCATGATTTTTAGTCTTTGGGTTGCATTTCCTCACACCAGGATAAGGCTTGTACCGCGCAACTGCGCTACGCAGCCGGAAGCAGTTTGGTGAGCGCCGCCAAAAATTCGTCTACTGTAATACGGTAGCTCAGTCATATCTGCCTAAGACCTGACAGAAGATAATTGATAGTACATACTAAATGTATGCCCCAAAACAGTCTGAAGATTTAGATGAATTTCATGGCTCCAGAAATTATTGGATACTCAAAAGTTTACCATTTTGCACCATGCAAGACAATATATAGCGGGTGTTTGTAAAGTCTCACTACAATGTATATGTAGAACAAATTTTTTAAATTCTTCCTTCCGTTCAAAACACCATTCTTTTTGGAATTCAAAGAATTACTCCATCAGACGATAGCCATTCGCTGCATATTGCTTCACGAAGGACTGTGGAACACATTTTTTGATGACATCATGTACTTCAGGTTTTATATTTGTTCTTTATACAAACTGCAGTGAGACTTTACAAACACCCGATATGACATGCAAAATCCCATGTTGATTAAACAGGATAACATAGAAAAAGAAATACATTAAAACACAAACAAAGCACTAAAACATTAATTAGAGTGTTAACAAGCCGGATAAGATCATCAAAAATTAAAGGCAACAAAATACGTGAAGTGGAATAAAATAATCAATACTGATGCAAGGCGTACAACAGACACATATGGTTAAGTTAGCGTTGGCTGTTGTTTAAGTAAGCATTAAATTAAATTGATATTTTGTTAGTTAGTTAGTCGAGAGATCATCCTCATTGCACATCGAACCATTCAGTCCATAAGTGCTCGGATCCCCTCCTCAGCAAATCCCGCAGCGTGTAGCGGCTAACGACACCAGTTCTGTGTTGGTTTATCAGTCTTCTTTGGCTTCCTGCGTAGTGTTCTTGTTTGGCCACCCCTCTTTTAATTTGCTGTTCTCGTAGTCTGGCCATGGTTGTAGATTCACAGTCATCACTTGGTTCTCGCAAAAGTCTTACTTCTCGTAGAGCATTCAGAATGTCAGCCTGGTCCATGGCGCGTCCGCCCTCCACAGTAGCATTACCTGCGAGCTTGTCAGCCCGCTCATTCCCTTGTACTCTCGCAAGCCCTGGCACGAAGATGAAACTAATCTTTGCCAGCCGAGACCGCTCCAGAGACAGCAACCATTCTCTTCGGATCCCCACCCCACCCCATCTCTATCCTCTTGAGCATGTTCATTGAGTCGCTAAGGAAACATGCCCTAGTGAATGTCTGTGTCTCGAGTCATGTTATTGCTTTACTTACTGCCATGACTTCCATAGTCAGGCTACTTGTGATCTCAGCAAAAGCACCAGAGTCCTCCTTCACAATTCTCCCTCCGGCCTGAGCCGTAAAGGCCCATGAGCTTCTCACATGTCGGACGACCGACCCATCTGTGCAAATGACAACATCACCGTCTAGCGAAATCTCGAAAATCAACGCTTGTACTTCCGCCTCCACAGCTGCCAGGTTTTCTTGTCTGCATTTTCTGTCTAGTTGGATGCAAACTGAAAAGGATGTGCAGAAATCTGTTGGCACTTGTACCCATTCCTCGCCAGGTTCTAAGTCATCAAGTGTATACACCTGTTGAAGAATGTCTTCGGCTTGACCCATCCACGACCGTCTTTTTAACTTGCTGCCCTCCACCTTCATAATTTCACTATGCAGTGGATGTTGTGTGTTTGCGTTAACTCTGAGGTAGGCGCGAGCTCTACAGACTTGTATTCTGTCTTCAATGGTTGGAAAATCAAGAAAGTAGCGCATCGCCCCGCATGCTGTATCTCTTGTACATCCAAGAATAATGCGCATAGCTTCATTCTGTATCCTTTTCATCCTTTCTATCTGCTTACGGCTAAGAGTCAGGATTGCCATTGCATACTCAAAAACAGACATGACCAGCCCTTCGTATAGAAGACATAGATGGCGCTGCTCACAATTTTCTGCCGCCATCACCCGCATCGCAGCCAAACCCCGCTTAGCCTTTGTTATCACCTGGTCTATGTGCTCATTATAAGCAAGGCTTCGATCAAACCGTATCCCCAGGTAATTCATTGCCTGCGTTCTTTCCACCGTCTCTGAACACAGATTTACAGTTGGTGTTGGAGTGTTGACAATATGATTATTCAACGAGAACCAAGTCACTGTCGCCTTTGTTAGGTTGACCATTGCCCCAGCCTCAACACAGCAAGTACTTATGCGATTGAGTTCGTTTTGTAGTTCCACAGCAACCTGATCCCTATCCTTACCCTGGCGATACACTAAAACGTCGTCGGCATATGACAATGTCCTACCAGGTCCAGTGATCTGCTCACTGGTGATTCTCACAGTGTAGGCGTTGAACAGTACCGGAGATAATGGTGATCCCTGTGGTAGGCCAGGATATATTGTTGTTGGTTCCGACGTCCAACTGCCACATCTAAAAACTGCTTTCCTTTGGAAGAGGGCTGCAGCGATCCAACTAAGGAGGAATGGATTTATTTTGAGTTCAAGAAGCTGAAGCATTAAAAAATCCAATGGTACTCTGGTGTACGCGTCCTCAAGATCAATCGCTGCAGCAAAGGTTTCAATGCCTGAGGGGAAACCTTCATAGACATCATGGGCAAAAACTGCTGCATTGGTCCAGATTTCTCTTTTTGGACAGTACCCACTTAGGGTAGGTGGGAAAACACCTTGCCTCTCTAGCTGGCTTGATATTTTCCTGGCAAATAACTTCTCGAGCAGCTTGCCTATTGTATTCTGCATGGTTATAACTCGATATCCCTGAATTCTTGTGTGGTCTTTGTCAGGCTTCGGCAAGAGAAATAGATAGCTGTGTAACCACTCGTCCTTGATGCTAGCACTCCCTATACTGTTGTTGTACATGTCTGCTAGTTCCTCTAGCTCGTTGTTCGGTACACCTATTGATGTCGTTGTATCTTATGCCATCTGGCCCTAGAGTGCTGTTTTTTTGATCGTCGAAGCACAGCCTTGATTTCTTTCACTGTCACAGTGTCTTCATTCGAAGTGTTCTGGGCCTTGCACCTGTCTGACGTGACCTCCTTGGCAAGATTTCGGCCTCTCATGTCTGCCTGGTTGCTCTGCTCTAGATAGCGTTCAAAGAGGGCTTTGCCCTTGTCCTCGTCAGTCCTCTGCCAGATGAGATCAGCACCTTGGAAGTCAGAAATGCTCTTATTCTTGACTACCCCGCTCATGCTTTTATGTAGTCGCCAGAACAATTTCAGTGACTTGTCTGTGCTTACTCTTTGACACACTTCTGCCCATTTTTCACTTTTAACCGCCTTGACCAGTTTTTCTTTTAATAGCTTACTTTTGTGTGCATCTCTCTTTCTAAGTGCATGCAGGAACTGGGATGGCCAGCTCTGTTCTTCTTGGCATTTTGCCATCTCCTTACAGCACACGTTTATTCAACCACGCCTTCTCCACCTCAAGATTCCACCACGGTCGCTGCTCCCAGCTTTTTTTCCTGCCCTGAAGCTTTCTGCGCTTGTCACGTCTTATTTTACTTACCACATCTTGCCCTGTACTGTCATACTGGAAAGTCTTGACCGTTAACTTGTGCTGCCTGGTTCTGCCTTTCTCCACCAATATGCTGCAAGGGTGGTGGTCGCTGCCGTGATGTCCTAGGACACTTCATCTACACACTGTAGTGAGTGAAGGAGAAACTAGTGCCAGATCAATAGCACTAGTCCTCATCCCCTGGACGGCTTGCTGTCCTGGTGACATAGCCACTGTTCATACAAACCAGGTCAATGGTTTCAAGTGCAGTCTCGAGCCCCTTTTCTTTTTAAATTGATATTTTAGTTTAGTTTAGTTTAGTTTAGTTTAGTTTAGTTTAGTTTAGTTTAGTCAGTGGCGTCACTGGGGTTGGTGTCACCCAGTGCGGTAAACTCTTGGTGTCACCCCTCTAGACTTTCACCATGGTCTTCTTCCGAGTGTTCCTGTACCATATATAATCGCATATAGTAATGTTTGTAAAATAAGTCAAAAAGTTAATAAGGACATAAGAAAGAAAACAAATTGAACAATATAACTTCAATACTTCAGGTAAAACATAAATAAAGAACTTCGACAAACTCGGACAAAGTTAAATTTTTGTTATTTTGCTATGTCTGCTTTGTCAAATTTGCAATTTTTTTATTTTGGTGTCACCCCTTGATCGTGTCACCCGGTGCGGCCCGAACCCCCCCCCCCCCCCCCCCCCCGCACCCCCCTAGTGACGCCCCTGAGTTTAGTTTAGTTTAATTTAGTTTAGTTTAGTCGACGGATCAACATCGCCGCACACGGGTACAACCCATAAGTGCTCCGTTCTACTCCTAACTTAAAGCTGAGTCCGGAGATTCTCACTCAGTGCACGAACTTTTTAGCACCGGCGAGGATCATGAAATAATTTGCGTAGATTTTTAACTTGAAATTTTGCCCGGGCAGAGTCATTAGGCTAACCTTTTTTCGATTTCCAACCGCTAAGGAGTTTTTAAGTGTGCAACAATACACACGTGCATCTTTCTCACTACCCAGAGACTAGGGGAAATTTTGTTACTAGAAGTCCATGTGAAAAAATCCTGACCCTCACCTCACCGGGACTTGAACTTGGGATCTCCAGCACTCGTGGCTGACACCATACCTCGAGAGCACTCAGCTCCCCCCCCCCCCCCCCCTCGAAAATAATTAAATTAAAAAATGTGAAAGTAAACAAAAAATTAAATGTATACACACCTTAAGGTGTAATGGACATATGGTGACAGATCCATATTCGTAACCAATGGGCACACGGTGGCTGATGTGGTCAGTCTCATACCGGCCGCCTTTGCTTCCAACGACACACGTATTTTAGACTGGGGGGGGGGGGAAGGGGGGGGGGCAGGAATATTTTAAAGCTTCAAATCTGTGCCGATGCGGACCGACCCCTCGACCGCCGGTCGGGCAGGCGAACGCCAAGCGAAGTTTCCAGCGGGGAATTGTTTAGCTGTTTAGTGTGTAGATTTGTACATATACGTGGTTGGATTAATGATAGCCGTTAAGAATACAACATATATGGATAGGTAACAACACAGACATATAAGAAGAGGCTTCATATGAAAACCTTCAAATTTTTTAATTTTTTTTTTTTTGGAGTGGGGGAGGAGGAGGAGGGGGTTGGAGTATATTCTGAAAAAGTAAAGAACAAAAGGATCATTTTTCGATGTAGTGACCACTGCGTACAATGCAAGGACTCCAGTGCCGATAAAGTGCTTAGATACCTGTAGGAAAAAAATTCTCTTTGTCGCGTGTGTAACCACTCATGCACCACCTGCTGTACATCTTCACAGAAGTCACGCCGTTTTGAAATTTCCTACACCACTCATACACTGCTAGACTGGCGGGCGGGAGACACTAATCATAGGGAAAGCTTACACTCACAAAATTAATACAGTGCATTCACTTTGAGTATCAGTCACTGGAGATAGTACGGTTGTGGATTACGCTTAGGTTCAAAGCGAGCGAACGCAAAATAAAGGGATGGTTGAATTAGAAGGATTCGGTTAATGTGATATAATAGATGAAATAACGGGATGATTGAATTAGAAGGTTTCTGTTAATGTGATATAATAGATGAATTAAAGGGATGGCTGATTTAGAAGGATTCTGTTAATGTGATATAATATATGAACTAAAGGGATGGTTGATTTAGAAGGATTCTGTTAATGTGATATAATAGATAAAATAATCAGGTGGTGACTGGTCGACAAGTCAACAGACCGCCGGCTGGTTTGTTAAACCGATGGATGGGCAGAGGCAGGAAGGCCGAATGACCAACTGTCCGCTCAACGAATGGACAGACGAACGGATACATGATCAGAGAGAGAGAGAGAGAGAGAGAGAGAGAGAGATAGAGAGAGAGAGAAATACAGAGAAAGAAAACGAAAGAGAGCGAGTCAGAGAGAGGAGAGAAGAGACCACGAAAAATATACTTAGAGATAGTGGGTAACAGAGAAAGTGAAAGGGACAAAAAAAGAGTACGAGAAAGAAAAAAGTGAGTGAAAGGGAGGTACAGAGTGAGAGAAAGAAAGAGAGAGAGAGTGAGTGAGAGAAGGTGAGAGAGAGTGAAAGAAAAATAGTATGAATGGGTGTATGAAAGGAAAAGTGAGACAGAGGAGATAAAGTGGGAGAAATTGTCAGAGTGAGAACGAGAGAGAGAGAGAGAGAGAGAGAGAGAGAGAGAGAGAGAGAGAGAGAGAGAGAGAGAGAGAGAGAGAGAAAGTAACACAGAGAAAGTCAGAGTGGGAGATAGGAAGAGGGAGTGAGATAGAGTTGTGTAAGAAAGAGAAAGAGTGAGAGCGCGAGAATGAGAGAGAACAAAACAGAGAAGAATAGAATTAGATAAAGAAAGATAGTGAGAAATAGCATGCGCCTGTGTCACACACTCACACACATATATATATATATATATATATATATATATATATATATATATATATATATATATATAGAGAGAGAGAGAGAGAGAGAGAGAGAGAGAGAGAGAGACAGAGATTGAGAGAATGACAGAGACAGGCCGAAAGAGAGAGACACACACATCGAGAGAGAGAGAGAGAGAGAGAGAGAGAGAGAGAGAGAGAGAGAGAGAGAGAGAAAAACCCACCAGCACATCACAAACACATAAAGCATCCTACCTGAGCCCTGATTGCTGACAGCTGCAGGTATGCCAGTCGGATCTCGTTACGTTTTCTACACATCTCAACCTGGGTCTCGTACACCGTCGCGTACTGATGCCTGGCCAGGTTCCTGGGTGATGGGTCCCGTCAGCAGGGAGAATGGAGGATGTCAACCATGGGATATGAGGGGATTCGGGGATTTGAGGGAGGGATAAGTATAAGACAATGTTAGTAAACATGCAAGTTAGAAGCTGTGAAATGAATGTTCAAAAGAATTGCTTGGTTTTCATCTGTTAAGTTTCGCAAAGGATCATTTTCTCAAAACATAGATAGATGAAGCAGTTGTGCGTACTTTGGTAAACATGGAGTGAGAGATTGAGGATTGAAACAGTTGTGTATACCATGGTAAGAGTTGAGGTTAGTTTAGTTACAACCAAACATCACAGCACTCTGGGAATTCTGATACGTGCTCCGCCCTCGTCGTCAACAGCCAGCGAAGTGTCTCAATACTAATGGTACTAGTTGCCATCAGATTATGTGCCCGTCTGACCTTTCTTTGGAGTACCGATAGTCAGCACGTTCCTCTGGTCACTCTCTGCCAAACTATTCTCTCCAGGCTATGGTGATCTATATGTCCATTCACGCTATACACATGATCACATATGACCTTGATCACATCTGCTGTATCATAATACACCATTACACCACCCAACTAGACAGACCCATGAATTACAAACAATTAACCACTGGACGCCTACCGACGAGCTTTCAAGCTAAGCCAGGCAGGACTGACCGAAAAGCTATGCCAGCTTACTGACTGCAGGCCCACTACTCATCGAGAGAGAGAGAGTGTGAGCGAGAGAGAGAGAGAGAGAGAGAGAGAGAGAGAGAGAGAGAGAGAGAGTGAGGAGAGAGGATAATTTTGTGTGTGTGTGTTGTTTTTTCTCTCTTTATATCTGTTTGTGTTGTCCTGTCCTTGAATATATTATTAGAATCGAAACGTTGTCGTATAATACTTATCCTTTTATTTTATTACTTCATCATTATGTATTTGTTGATTATTTCTTGTTTTGGTTAATCCTCGCTCTGTTTTCTCGTGTACGGAGTCCACTGTAAAGTATGTACAATGTACCTGTTTAGTATGTCTCTTCTTTTCGCAGGAGCTAAATATACCTTTTGTTTGTAATTTATATTGTTCTGTCCTGCTGCAGCCACTGCTTCTTTTGTACAGACCCAGCCATTATGTACGCTGGATGAACAAATAAATCACCATAGTCTAGAGAGAATGGTTTGGCAGAGAGTGACCAGATGACCTGGCCCACCATCAGTACTCTGAGGAAAGGCCAAGTGGACACATAACCAGACTGCATCTGGTGCAATTAGTATTGGCACTCTTGAAGATTAGGACTCTTGAAGCCAATTAATATTGGGAATCTCGTAGCCAATTAGCATTGGGAATCTCGTAGCCAATTAGTATTTGGAGTCTTGAAGCCAATTAGTATTGGGAATCTTGAAGCGAATTAGTATTGGGAATCTTTAAGCCAATTAGTATTGGGAATCTTGAAGTCAATTATTATTGGGAATCTTGAACCAATTAGTATTGGGAATCTGGAAGCCAATTAGTATTAGGAATCTTGAAGCCAAATAGTATTGGGAATCTTAAAGACAATTAGTATTGGGCATCTTGAAGCCAAATAGTATTGGGAATCTTAAAGCCAATTAGTATTTGGAGTTTATAAGCCAATTAGTATTGAGAGTCTAGAACCCAATCAGTATTGGGAATCCTGAAGCCAGATAGTACTGGGAGTCCAGAAGCCAATTAGTATTGGGAATCTCGTAGCCAATTAGTATTGGGAGTCTCGAAGCCAATTAATATTTGAAATCTTGAAGCCAATTAGTATTTGGAATCTTGAAGCAAATTAGTATTGGGAATCTTGAAGAGTTGTACTCTTGAAGCCAATTAGTTTTGGAAATCTTGAAGCCAATTATTTGTGGGACTTTTGAAGCCAATTAGTTTGTGGAATATTAAAGCCAATCAATTTTGGTTGTTAAAGATGAGGACTGAGCACATTTGGGAATTTTCTCGGTTCTTCACCCAGCTCAGCTCAACTCTTATCATAGTATATACAACTATTTCCAACTAACCATTCTCTCATTCAGTGTTTACCATGGTACGAGGGTAAGTTAATAAGTAAATCACAAATGGCTGTAGAAAAAGACAGATATACTATGACTATACATTCTCTCAGATTGATGTGTTGATATAGAATACATTACACTGCTCCATCTAACAATTCTCTCATTCAGTGCTTACCATGGTATACACAACTATTTCCATCTAACTAATCTCTCACTCAATATTTACCCCGGTATACACAACTGCTTCATCTAAACAATCTCTCACTCAGTGATTACGATGTTAAGTACAACTGTTCCATCTAACCAAAACAATCTCTAATCTACCTTTGAATGAGAAGGAATGTTCTTACGTAATAAACTAAAAACCGAGATGTGACAATGACAATTAACATTATCTGCCACTCTCTGTCTGCAAACTGACACACGCCACTGGAACTATGCCAAAAGTCAGATTTCGCTCCAGAATGTGCCGCGTGCACCGCGCGTGGTTTTACCTAACAATCTATTTCTGTTTCAAGGGCAGTTCCGATTTCACATGTTTTACTTTCCATTCTCACGTTTCAGCATGAGGCATAGTTCCATATGTAGTGATCGGCAGGTATAATAGTAAAAAAAATACGTAAAGATTACAGAATACATTACTGTGGCATAACGCTAACCACCATTATTCAGTTTACAAGACTGCACGCAAAAGAAAGGAGAAAATATGTAACAATTGACTACAGGAGCAAACTGAAACCAGAACTGCAAAATTAACATCACATCAAACTGAAACTTGAACAATTGACAGAAGATGACGTCAATTCTAAGAAACATTTCATCAGCCAAAGCTCAGGAGACCATTGGACAAAACAGACATGTGCACACCGCCTCAATTTGAAGACCCGCTTGGAATATGTTAATTACGCACTCTTTCTGAAAACCGCCTGATGAACAGACGTGAAAAGATTGTGTGACCAAAATTTCAAATAGGGAAGGCAGAATGTCTGAATCCGAGGTAGGCTTGTTAATCCGTAGATTAGACTGATGACCAGATGTATCAAGTATCCAGTCATGGTATCCAGTGTTTGTAATGTCAATTGAATTGTATTATTATAAATTAAAACCTCTGAAGTGAAAAATGCTCGACTGTAGATTCTGACGACGCTGAGCCGATTCCCGGGCAAACTGACACCCTAATACTCTTTTCAAATACTGCAATCTCTGATATTCTTAAAGATCATTATTACCTTTAAGAAGTGCATAATAATACTACATTCTATTCTGAACAACTGTGAGAAGTGATGATTCGAAAGCAATCTTGTGCATTTCACCAGAAACACTGCTAAAAATGCTATCACTATCTACAGTTGATAAGACAGTTCGTGTATTAGAATAAGTGCCTCGTTTAAAACAGACTTATCTATGCCTATTTACAATCTAGAAAGCTGAAAGAGAGATCAAATCTTTCCTTTCTCCTTCATCTATTGAATAAATAGGGTTTGATGGAATAAATATTTATATTTATGTCAAATTTTAATTAGATAAGGGCACACATGAACTGCATTACATGAGAAAGTTGTGCTTCGCGGAACTCCACCACCAGAAGTTAACTTAACTCATTACTCAACACAACTCAACACTCAACACCACACAACTCAACACTCAGCACCCCAACAACAACAACAGATAATAGGAGAGGAGTTATTATACAAAGAAGAAGAACAAGTTGGTTAATTGGGAAAACACAGAGAACCATGTATACACACTATAAGCCCAATTGAGTGAAAGAAATGTTATAAATGTATGCCATTTATTTACATGCATCTTGGCACCTTCTCACTCTTGTAAATGTCTTACTGTACACGTCTCACTGACCCCAGGTCCAATTAGAACTTACATACAGCAGGAACCAGTTGATACAAGGCGTATACAGTGTGATAAACTCTGACCACCCCAAATTAACCCAACACTAGATTAGAGAAAAAAGAGGAGGGAGGGGAACTAGTTCCTACTTCAGGAATTTAGGTTTCTTCCGACCTACTTCTGGAATATTGCATTGGTAGGATTGTATATGTTTATGTGAATTTTACACAGTGATTCTTGGTGGCAACCAAGTTGGCAACCCACAACCAACCAGCTGGCAACCAACTGACCAACCAACCAAACCAGATACCAGAGAGAGAAAGAGATGACCCACACTTGAGATGGAAGAAGACTTGGTCATGGGCAGGACTGGAGTGGATCCATCAGTCAATGGACCCAGGCTTATCCAAATCTCCCATCACAAGGGTACCTTTCTTTTAGGAACACACAACACTCAGTTTCAGGATCTGATACATAAATGTTGATTTCACTATCACCACACTTAACATGTACAACATTCAATTGTTTACCATGTTTTCACACTTGTTGACATCATGTATATTGATGCTTATTTATTGATGGTTTGTAATATTTGTCCTATATGCATGTTTCTAATTTATCTTGTGTACACCACAATAGAAATGTACATGACAGGCCAGAAGACACAGGCCCATTCAATAAATAATTACTTGTAACTGATCTTATGTTTCTTTGTCAGTTCAACCTATCTGTGATTCACCATCTTTTGTGTGTACACCTGTTGTCAAGATCTATTGAAACTTGTTGATGTGTTTAATTGTTTAAAAACAATTTAACTTATGATGAATTACTGAATGGGGAGGAAAGACTAGGTCTACCAACTGCTCAATATCCATGCTTTCTTAACATAAATCAGGCTGAGAGAATTCTCCACACTTTCCTCAGATTTGATAAACAAAAGGGGGGCTCAAGAGCTAAAATGTCCTTTGAGAAGGGGCAGAATCCCAGTTAGTAATCATTATTCTCACCAGGGCCATAATCTATATCTCCTAGACTAAATTAAATAAGACGAGGCCTGCAGATAACTCGAGGGTCATATTCTGGGGTTATTGAAGATAGAAGAGGATGGGGCCCAACTTCTTTGATTAGAAATGGTGCATGCACCACAGTGATTTCCCACTCCCTACAGAATATATGACAATTACAAAACATAAAAATTGACAAGTATAGTGGTCACACAGGTATTTCGACCGTGCCGTCTCCAGCTGATGTCTGAGCCAAGCTGAAGAAACGAATGTATTTCCGCGTATGGCCAACTAGACACCTTTGACTAAGGTGTCTTCATTAGCCAGGTCTATTCACCACCTCATCAAACAACTATGACTATACATTCTTTCAGACTGATGTTCGACAAAATCTTGATTTTATCTTCCCACTTGTCTACCTCTTGCTCGCTTGCCCTCATCCTTGCCCTGCAGTATGGTTTTATAAGAGTGTTATGTCTTTTAACGTTTACGAAATATTTC
Organism: Cepaea hortensis; assembly: GCA_963921405.1. Classification (NCBI taxonomy): domain Eukaryota; kingdom Metazoa; phylum Mollusca; class Gastropoda; order Stylommatophora; family Helicidae; genus Cepaea; species Cepaea hortensis. Next base: position 208,179,350 of record OY992876.1, read on the forward strand.
ACTTGCCTAGGGTTGCCAGATACGTGGGCACCAAAAGGAGGACATAATAAGACAAAAAGGAGGACATAATAAGGCAAAAAGGAGGACACATTGAACGTTTCATTTGAATCGTTCCAGATTAAACCCATCATCATCATCTTCCACTTCTGCCGTCAAGCGTCGTGGGGAGGAATAATTTGCGTTCCAGCGCCCGGTGGACGGCACTGGATAGTGTCATTCCGTGAGGTTGTACAAGGTCTCTGATGTCGTCAATCCATTTTCTTCTTGGACGTCCTCGTGGTCTCGTCGCAGATGATCTTTGATGTAAGGCCAGTGATGGTAGTTGTTGATGTTGCATTCTAATGACATGGCCAAACCACTTGATCTTCTGTCTGTCAATAAATGTGGCACAAGGTGTTGATCCCACAGTCTGTCTGATAGTAGCATTTCTTACTCGGTCTCGGATTGTTAAGTTGGCAGCTCTCCTCAGGCATCTCATTTCGCAGGTGTTGATTTTGCGAAGGTGTAATTTGGATAAAGTCCAGGTTTGAGATTGGTAGCATAAAAACCATAATCAGTACAATTTTATTACAATAGCTGCCAATAAGTGTATCTTACTGTTAGTGAATCGACCAAGAAACAATGATGTTAAAAATAAATACAAATTCCGTGGAGGCCTTTTTCAAAATGCTAAAAAAAAATTATTTAATCAGCCGATTGTAAATTATTACCTTATAATCTTTATTAATTATACAACATATTTCTCGGAGGAGCAAACTTTTCGTAGAAGATCCTCGTTAGCAATCACATATGCATAAAACTGTTCACAGGTAAGATTCTTCAAATTGTACTTTGTGAGACGATAGTTTGTAAGGGATGGAGTTATTGCCTCTCCATAGCACAAAGCCTGGGCTAAAATATAGAGATAATGTGTTGCCAATGCAGCATGATGCCTCTCTCGGCCTCCCTAGTTCACTCCAGAGGAAAGGTAACACCAGTACGTCTGGAACAAGACAAGCTGCAGAAGCTACCGGATCAGCAAAGCAATGCTCTAATTGTCCGCCTGTCGGAGCTTCGATCATAGACCAGCCGCCAACCAAGGCTTAGGGCCTGGTCTGCCCTGCCATGACACTTTGTCTTTATATTGCATTTCCTCGCATTAGGTTAAGGCTTGTACTCTCCCAATTGCGCTCTTCCGCCCGAAGCCGTTGACACAATGTGGGGTGTCGGGTTTGGTAAACGCCGCCCAACGTTCGGCGCTAACAGAAAGCAGGTAGTACCGTCTACTGTTATACGGTTTCTCAGTCATATCTGACTAAGACCTGACACAATATATATATATATATATATATATATATATATATATATATATATATATATATATATATATATATTCATAAAAAGAAATTCTCGATCGACCAGTCTCAACGAAATAGATCAATATAATTGCTTGTATAGTGTGTGTTTTTAATTGCCTGTTTGTATGATTACATTATTTTTATATTCTGTTTATTGTTTATTACGTTTGGACCGAATTAGTGTAACAGAGGTTGGGTTTTAGGTGGGAAAAGGCTACAGCACGACTGAGCATCGGGATGGAATGGGAGGAGAGATGCTCAAGTCGTGACGTAGTTGGTTGTCAAGAATCAGTTTACATCTGAACCTAGCCCTAGAAGGCAGGCCGTCAACACGTTTGTATTCTACCATGATACTGTATCGGCTATAACGTTTAATAAAGTTGATTTACAATTTCTACAAGACTTGTTAAGCCATCGTTTCATCATACACTGTTATATATGGCTTAAATGGTGCCGTGACCAGGATTCTGGACTTTGCCGTCGCTGACGCAATGTGAAGTACTAAGAAACAGCAGAGCACAGCAGAGAACTTTTAATGAACACCTTTCTCGGCTTGCGGCAACAAGAAAAGGAGGGAATCTAGAATCTTGTTGGAAGTAATAATCAAAAGATCCAGACCAGACTACCTTTTGAGGCCTGCAACTTAGAACAAGCGTTTTTTTTTCCCGACCAGGCGATTGGAATACCTATTGAAATCAGTTTTTGGATGGAGCCACCATCTACCATCGTAGGATTTTTGTTAGAATCGGGGGCTGTTTATTATCGTGCTCTGGAGTGACCGAACTGTTGTCAATATCCTGTGAGTTTTGACCTGCCGTCATTGCAGCCGTTGTTTTAACCTAGCTTGTCTGAAGGTCACTTGCTTGCTGGAGGACTGAGGAAATTTTTCTGCTCTCAAAATATAAAACAATGGCCACTGCGTCGTCTGTGAAACTTACAGCAACCAAAAGCCCGGCTAGGGGTGGTTGTCTGTAAATATTTTCGGAATTCTGCTATCAAGAATCTTAAATTTGCTAACAGAACATCTTGTCAACTGAAGGTCAACTGTCAACTTGAACAAGAATTTTGCTGAAGGTCAATCCAGTTTGATCGTTGTCTCGAGCGAACAAGAATTTTGCTGAAGGTCAATTCAGTCTGATCATTGTTTCAGGTGAGCAAGAATTTTTCAATTCCTCAATCAAGTTCAGCCCTTGCCTCAAATCAAATTTGCGGAAGTTAATCAAAAACTTTAAGACTTAATCATCTAGAATCAAAAATCAAAAATTTTCCAGAATGGTGATGAATTCGGACAACTCGTTTCATCAAATCAAATATTATCTAAGATCTGTGGACAATGTTAAAAAGTTTTTGAGCTCTCTTGCAACTGAATCGTTATAGGAAAAGTAAATCAGGACAGCAGCTAAATACTTCATTCCTTCATTGATTGGCCCATATCTTTTTGACGCAGTCAGACTATCTCTGGGCTCCGCTGCATATGAGAGCTAATCCTTTTGGGCTCTGTTGCGTGTTAGTCGTTCTCAAGACGTCGATTTGATGTACCCCAAACGGGGCGAAGTCAGAAGCCAGAAGTCTGGTAGGGATCCAACCAGGGGTTGAAGTATTGAGGCATCCTAAGAAGAGAAACTACCTGAAGAGTGCGAGATCCCTTGGAAGAAGGAACCACCTGAAGTGCGCGATTGGTTTCAACTTATACAGACTCCAGGCGTTTAAGTTCAACCTGACGGCGAACCTAGAGGAGTACGTCTTGCTTGAATCGGGAACCGAGAGTAGGGTAATCAGTAAACCTATTAGCTGGTCGAACTGTTCTTGGTGTATAAGGTAAATGTGATTTGTATTGCTTAAATTAGCTGGTTACAAATGTGAAAATGTATCTGCGACGAGGATTCGTTGGCACAAGTTTTAACTGGAATGGGAACGGCAACAACAGGCAGACTCAACACAACACAGTAGAGAAACATACGATTTTTTTTTTCCAGGTACCAAGGAAAATACAGAAGAAGAAGTTAATATGAATTTCCTACATGTAGAGTTACAACGTATTAACACATGGTTGGGAGAATTAAAAGAGGCAGTTAGTGAAGTAGAGAATTTTGTAGAAACGTTGAAGAACAGAACGACTAGACAAGACCCTTATAGATTTAAGGTAGACTATAATAGAGTAGGAAAGAATAACAGGAAACAGACACTGCTTAATAAAGACAGAAGACAATATGGCTATTATGAAACAAGACCTGATGTATGTGGGGTAAAAGACGGTGAGAACAGACGTAATGGCGAAAGGTCAGACTGGTATAGCTGTTATAGATACAAAATTGGTCCTGAGAGAGACTTTTCCAAGAAGTTATGGAAATGGCCATCCTATAGCAAGAATGCTAGGAAAAAACGTGACGACTGGTTCGAACAAAGACGGAGACAGTATTTGAGGTCAGGGTCAAAGAATAGAATAGGAAATGTAAGTGAAAATTCAACTATTCCTAAGGTGATTGCCAATGTGACTAGTAGACAAGAAAATAAAAAGAGAATAGACCGAGAGACACAGACGCAGACAAGTAATACGATAAATGATAGTACGCAGACACATAGGGATACTGTAGAGAAGACAACCCAGGTACAGTCAATTAAGAAAATAGAAAAGGGAACGCAAACTATTAAGACGGTGGAAATTGCGGAACCACCTCAGGTGAAATTAGAAAAAGGAGACACAGTTGAAGTTAAGAAAGAGAGACAGACGAGAACCAAAGACGATGGAAACCAAAGAGGAAAAGTATTGAAGAAAGAAATAGTAGTATGATAGTTAATAGAGGTACTGCTATGTCAAGTTCCTCAGGAATAGACATGAAACTAATCCCCAAATGGTGTAGGAATATTAGGTGTGAGAGTGCAGGTTACGGAGAAGATGTTTCTGCCGCCGCATGTTATAGTACATACCGTGATGCTGAGACAACTGTAATACAGATGATTCGGAGAATGAGAGAATTACACTGCGTGCAGATCCTAACTCGAAGCGTGATGTTCCCTCATACGGTGTAGTTGCTGATGGACACACGGACAGAGTTTTGGTTGGTGACTCTTTAGAACTAGATACTAGTTTATATGACAAGAAAGTAGGGAAGGCTAAGAGACGAATACCAAGAAAGAGAAAGAAAGTCAGACGTGCAAAAGGCGGCTATGGGAATAGGGTCGACGTGTCTGCAGTAAACTATTATGAATCTGATGAAGGATCTATTATCAGTGTGTCATCTGAAGACGAGATGGGGAAATATAAACGTTACGTAAGGTATACAGGAAACAGTGAGCAGACCGATGTAAATGTAGGAAATAGAAAGAAAACATTTAAGAAGAAGAATAGTAATAGACAGATAGCGGAAATTTACTCATTGAGGACAGAAGATAACATAAGAAAACTCAGAGAATTAAGACCTGAGTACTTTAACAACAGGTTAACAACAGATAGTGAAGATGACATAATAAAAGAAAGACGTACTAATGTACTGAGAGACAGTGAAATATTTAACTTAGATACACTCTATAACTGTTAAAATTCCTTGGGTGACGAAGGACATATGGAATAGTTTTGGCTTATGAGAATAATTGCGGTTTGAGCATATAGATATATGGGTTGTCTAAAATAGGCAGATGAATTTTTTGGTGTAGCATCACATGGTACAGGGTAGGCGATGGTGTTGTTGAGTTACGGCAAATGATATTCTACGTGGATACGCAATACAGGATATCTTGTGTTTGGTTACGATGTAGGGAGAGTAAACAAGGTAGAAATTAAAATAGTCCTTTGTCCGGAATGGATAGATACAGAGACTTAATCACGTTGAGTGATGTATAACTAGAGCGATTAAAGTAGAGTAGGAAGGTTCGTACTAGAAATGGTTCGACTCAGAGCTATAACGTGATGTCTGAGATAGTTTTGCTTGTTGGTTGGAGAAGAAAGTATAGTATTGTTGACAGGTGAACCGAGAGTGTCTGATGAGGAGATATAGATTGAGGAGAAATTGAGTATCATGTGTAAAATAGCCAGTTGAACGCGAGAATATTAAGAGTAAAAGACTGTAGAAGTAATTACGTCATGCTTGCGGAGAAAGAAGAGGTGATTAAATCTGAGAAAGTTGTTGTGTGGAGAAGTTTAGAATGATAGTTACGAGATTAGTGACCCGTTGGAGTGAAGTTTGTTTTGAGAGATAGTTGATAGTGTTGTAAAAGAAATATACTTGGCGAGACATAATATATAGATTCTGACCTTTGAAAACGAGTGAATGATTGAAGAAAAAAAAAAGTAGAAATAAGACAAACATATGTACGTCGAGAATGGCTGATGGTAAATGATAAGTACAGCATGCATGTACGAGGCGTTTAGTTCGTACGTGAGTATAATTCTAGACAAACAGGTATTCGTCGCGATGAGTGAAGAAGGAGTGAGGGTTGGAGACGTCGCCTAAGTGAAGTACATCGATAAAATGTAATAGTTGCGCTAATATATCTAGTGTCAATGTGTGTAGAGGAGGTCGATACGCTTAGATTGTGGTGAGTGATTGTTGGAATGTTGAATTGGCGTCTAAATTTTTTTTTTTTTTTTGAAGTAATAGTATAGACACGTTAGGTTGTCGAGATGCGAGAATAGTCGTGAGATGAGAGCGAGGTTGTGTATCACTGTCCGTGTGAATATGCGAAGTGTGGATGATAAGTGATGTTGATAAAACGTGGAGCATAAAGTAACTGAGTATATGAAAATTGAGAGATAGAAAGAACATGATTAGAAAGGTGTGATGTCTTTTGTTTGGAATGTGTGATCTTGGACGGAATTTATGACAGGTTGACAGAAAGAGAGTTAACATTTTGAATGACGTTTCATAAATTATGTTTAGTATTCTTGACAGGGACAGGTTGAAGTGTGAATGCCTGATACTGAGAAATGAGAAAAGTGAGGTCCGTTGTCAGTTATAAGTGGTGTGGGTTGCTGTTCTGTAAGAGGAGTGAAAGATAGTGAAGTAAACAAGATTAGTTAAATGAATGTCAGAGAACGTGTTCCGATAAGGGTGACCGGTTTGATTATCGTCACGATGCAAGACTGCTAGGAGAGACTTGAGGATAGTTTAAAGTAGTTGTGGTGAGGTGTTAAGAAAGTACTGATGCAGGAGAATGAAATATTAATTGCGTCGGATAGACGAGAAACTTAAAAGTAGAATTAGTTGTATTGGTGAGCGGTCTATAGTAAATAGACAAGTTCTTTTGCTGGGTGTAGCATGGTGGATACTGTAGTTAACAGTAATGATTAAGAAGTTGTAGTGATGTTTGGTACAAATCCAAGGGAAACAATTGGTGTGCCGAGCCACAGGTTAATTAGTAGAAAGATGACGGCTGGTACATTGAGATGACATTGGGATAATCGCCACATTAGTAATAGATAAAATGAGTTGACCTGTAGTTACAGTGCTTGCTTAAGATGATATTCCAGACATTGTGATGTATTAGGAGTTAGGCTGGAAAAAGATAGAAAATTGTGAGGGGAGAGAATCAATGATAGTACGGTCATTGCTGATTAGTGATTTTTTTTTTGTGTGTAGAGAGAACAGATATTGTTCTAAGTTAAGAAGTTGGTCTGTAGTTAACAGATATACATACGTGGCAGTGAAGTGTTTTGTTTTCTCGGTTATAGAAATAGTGGAATAACTTGTATGAATAGATATGTGTTACATTAGTTCGTATAGGAGGCCAAGGTTGCTGGGTCACTTTACGTAGTTAATTCTAAGTGAATTTATATTTTTTTGAAAACCTTCTCTTTAGCGAGAAGACAGTTGTTTTTGTTGAATTTGAGTTTTTAATGCCTCATGTATAATATGTTTTTTTGATTAATTTGGTTCTGTAAAATGATTGTTACTATTTGATTTTAGAATAGGGTTATTGTGTTCTTAGACTTTTACGTACAAACTATTGGTCCGTAAAAGAGACCAGTAGTATTAACTAACAATAGATTAGGATGCATGTTATATTATTAAATTGTGTTTTTCTTTGAATGAGTTGACATCTTTAGTTAAAATGAGGGGAAACATAAAATATGTATAAACTATTTGGGGGGTATGATGTACTGTTTTGATTTTATTTCGCTTAACTTATAATTTAAGTGAATTGTCTTGTATGTTTGTAAATACATGTTGGAAATTAGTTAAGTTAAGTTTAATCTACATGGTTTTGTCTAGAATAAAGACAATACATGGGGCTTTATTTTAGGCCCTTCGTTCAGAAAATAGTAATAAACTACTGGGGACTAGAAGAGAGACATATTCTCCTTGTGAATAACAAGTTGATGTATATGCTACTAGCAAGGTTGCTGTGATAATCAGCGTTGAGAGGTTAAGTTGTGGAAACATAGGCCATACTTAAGTGACGGGGTTAATACACAAGTAAAATGGTTATGGGGAAATTAAGTGAGCATTAATTGAAGAAAAGATTAATGAATATAGCACTGGGGTAAATGAGGGGAAAGTTTTGAACATAGTTTCCATGGGGTCAGAAGAGCCATGGGGTATTTTCATAAGAGACACGAGATTGCTGGCTTATGAAGAAGAAGTGGGTAACATGCTACGCCAGGCAATGAGCAAAATATGAATTGAATCCATGTTTGACTCCGAAGAATGATTGGATACTGTAGATAACAGTACAATAGTAAGTGTGAAATGTACATTGGCACTGTAGAAACAAAATCACATGGGGGTTTAGAGGGTCCGTGATATATGGACTGTAATAGAATAACGTTGATTGCAGACATGAGTATAGTGTTGCTGTTGGTAACGGCATAAGTAGAGGTTAGAGTAGAGATGCCCATAATAAATGGACATAAAGGGGTCGCTGAAATTTTCGGCGAAATTAAGAGAGAATACTGAGTGAGGTATGAGAGAAGATTAGTTATGTGAGCTAATGTGTAGAGGTCTAGAGGGATGATGGACCTTGTTAATTGTGTACTGTCTGTAATATATAGACATTTGGGAGTGAATAATATTTTTGATGATTGGTACTTGATGCTGTAGATAGCAGCGTAAACTGTTACCATAATAAGTGGTACTGTAGAAGAGATAATTGTTTTAGACTTTATTACATAAAGTCTCAAATGACATAGGGGGGTAAAGGAGTGTGATTTAGCTAAGTGTGTTTTTTTTTTTTTGAGAGAAAGAGTTCTACTTCTTTGAATCTCCGGTGCGCACCGATTTCTTGTCTTTCTATCATGTGCGAGTGTTCTCAGGTTGATTGAAAGTAGAGAATTAGTAAGTAGTGTTGGTGATGACAATAGGGAGGTGTTATCAGAAGAGTACAGCGTTTGAAATTTTAAGCGGATTATTTATGAAGAGAAGAAGGAGTGTTTATTTCATATGTGTTATGTTGTATTAAGTTGAGGTTTAAATGTTATTGAGGATATGTAATTAATAGGTGTTATGTTATGAAGAGCCAGAAATATATAGTGGATTACTATATGGCAGAGGAAAGAGTTAAAGAATAGAATATTTACTTAAATTGGAGTTGGTTTGGGGAAGATTAGAGGAACTGTGGGAGGTAAGGAAAAAGAGGGAATAGAGTAAGAGAATTGGGAGTAAAGAATTTTTCCTTTACAGGAAAAATTCTTTAGAAAACATAGGGAGGTGTAACAGAGGTTGGGTTTTAGGTGGGAAAAGGCTACAGCACGACTGAGCATCGGGATGGAATGGGAGGAGAGATGCTCAAGTCGTGACGTAGTTGGTTGTCAAGAATCAGTTTACATCTGAACCTAGCCCTAGAAGGCAGGCCGTCAACACGTTTGTATTCTACCATGATATTGTATCGGCTATAACGTTTAATAAAGTTGATTTAGAATTTCTACAAGACTTGTTAAGCCATCGTTTCATCATACACTGTTATATTAGCCACAATTCTTCTTTATTATTCCAAACTTGATTTTTCCTTAATTCATTTAGAACATTAAAAGGTATGCTATAGATCGGCACACACACACACACACACAGACACAAACACACACACACACACATACACACACACACACACACACGGAGGCATAGTAAGAGGGAGGAGGCAGGCAGAGACCTGCAGACAGACAGGCACAGAGGAAGACAGTCTCGAGAGACAGACAAGCAAACTCAGACAGACAGATATACGCAGACAGAGCGACAACCAATCTCAGAGAAGCAGACTGAGACAGACAGATAGAAAACTAAACAGATATACGCAGACAGACAGACAGACAGACAGACGGACGGACGGACGGACGGACAGACAGGCAGGCGGGCGGGCGGGCGGGCGGACAGACAGACAGACAGACGAATAGCGTCCTTAACTACTTCGCCAGGGAGCCCGGCCTGTGTTTATTACCTCTCACTATTTCGCAGGAGTCGCACATACCTAACTGTCCTCAATTTGTACTCACACATTAACCACGTACTCCATTCCCGCCTAAAACACATTCCGTTTTTCTTTATGGATCCTGCAACCGTTAAAGGAGTGAAGTGAGTGGATTGACTTTATTGCACCGTTTCACTCTGTTTGGCTTGGTCTTTCTCTACAGAACGGCAAGCCGCCTACCGAGAGCATTGCACAAAGCACGAACTCCGTAGCTTCAGCGATGATCAACCAGCAATCACCGGGGAAAAAATTGCATTCACAGTCTAATGACGCGGTCCTAAAACGATTCCATCACTTTCAGAGCATGAGCCAGACGACTTGACCGCTTGGCCACGGAGCTACCACCCATTCTGTAACTATATGGGTTCTTTAAACGAGGTCAGACATGGACAGGCTATAGCAATAGTTAGTCAGTCAGTCGTGGTTCCAACGTCACAGCAAAGGGTCACCCCATTATGCTCCTTTCCTGTGTCATTGAATATCACACACAATGCTCCTCACTGCCCTTTGTAAACAGTGAAACAGACAGAAGTATTGACAAACCAACATCCCTCACAGGTATACTATGCATAAGGCCGGTTCCAGAATGCCCACACAAAAGTCCGCCCCGAAAAATATAGTTTATCATCGTAGAAGCGGCATTCACTAGAAAACCAGCAGCCACACATTACTGCATACGTAAACCCAATAAGTTCAGTTACCGGCTGCCGCCATTTTTCTGAACATACAGTTCACACACCAAACAACCGTGAACATATTTAAACGCATTCCACACAAAATTCACAGCTCACAATATCGCGCCATGCACTCAGCCCAGTATAAGGACGACGGAACCATGGACTACGAGTCCAACATGAGGACAAATGCGTAAGCAAACCGTAGCCACAAGCTTAAACACTCCAGAGACATTAAAAACTCAACCGCCTATCCTCCATGTTGCGGACCGGAAGTTATAGCAATGCTGTGATCAAACTATATTAAGACCGTATGCCACAAAACCAGTAAATTTATTAAAGTAAATCATTTTGGGATCATGCATGTTTTGTCTGGCAATGCAACGTGCGAACGTGAGACATGGACCATTTCGCAATCGCTGATGAAAAAAAAATCGGACCACTCGAGTTTCAATGTTAAAGAAAACATATTAGAATGTCGAGGACCAAGACAGGGAGACATACCGACATTCTACAGGTTCTCGACATCGGCAACAGCGTCATATTGGATGGTACAGCGGTGTTGAAAGAACATTGATGGTTAGATTGTTCCTGGAAGAAGACCCAGGGATCGACTAACACGGAGAGGGACATACGAGACATGGCTGGCACCTTGGAGGACGAGGAGGAAGTGTGAAAATGTATGGGACTGAAGAACTGACATAGGAGAGAGAATCATTTCGGCGGGGCGTCATGAGAGCGATGTGCCGCTAAATTCTTCTTCTTCTTCTTCTTCTTCTTCTTCTTCTTCTTCTTCTTCTTCTTCTTCTTCTTCTTCTTCTTCTTCTTCTTCTTCTTCTTCTTCTTCTTCCTCCTCCTCCTCCTCTTCTTCTTCCTCCTCTTCTTTTTCCTCCTCCTCCTCTTCTTCTTCTTCTTCTTCTTTGTCCGAAATGTTTGGGCTGAATTTAACAGCGTTGTTCTTGTTTACAACAGAGCTGTGATATTTGCACATTTCGACCTCACATCCGAGTTCTTCGGGTATTTATTGACCGGGTTACCTTCCCGAGTGATGTGGATTCTGTACTATTTAAATCACAGTTAATGGAGCAATTACCCGCGAAAGTACCAACCCATCTTCCGCTTTTCGATCCCGTCCTAAATCAAGTGACTTACTAAACGTTGATGGGATGTATATGTATTCAACGATTTCATAATATGATAGGGGATTTTTCGTGAACATGTATTAAACAACAACAACAACAACAACAACAACAGCAGCAGCAGCAGCAACAACAACAACAACAACAACAACAAAACATAAAGCAAGTTATAACTGTCACTTTGTTGTCTATTTTGTTGATTATGTGCCTAGAAATGAATTTTGTAAAAATACACCAGATAGAACTTTACAGAAATAGAAATAAGTGTTTGTTGGGCAGGTGACAGGATGTCAGACAAAATTAAAGCAAAAGAGACAACAATTAGACAGACAGACAGACAGACAGACAGACAGACAGACAGACAGACAGACAGACAGACAGACAGACAGACAGACAGACAGACAGACAGACAGACAGAATGAAAATAATAAAAACTAACAGAAAGAATGTAAAATGAAACAAGCAAGGCATATATTTATATAACTAATAACCAAAGGCCGGTCTCTCTGGCCGAGGGGTTACAACACTTTCTCCGTAATCCCGTTTATCCCGCAGAGTCTCGTAGCGGGACGAGAGCTGGGAGCGGTTCGACCCCCGCTGGTGACTTGCGGGATAACTGAGCCGGCCGCTCAGAAAGCAATGGCAAACTACTGAGAGTAATCTTGCCAAGAAATCAACATACAGCTGAAAGATGCTGCTGTTGACAGCGATGTCCTGTAAAGGATATGCAAAACATACAATAACCAAAGGGAAAAGAAAACAACGGAACAAATGTAAAAATGAAACGTAGATAAGCAAAAATAAATTCTGCCATAGTAACAGGTGAAGCTGTCATGTACAATGCCATTGACGAGACGAGCCTTACCGAGTCGTCCTGGCTGCGACTGCGAGGTAGTAATTGAATACGTTTTATGTCATCCTTCTTGCTTCTCATGAAGCTCTTGCTGCTGTGTCTTCGCAAGAACTTCCCAATACCTTTAGTAATTTTGTTGTCTCCATCAGAAGTAGCCATCTTGAAAATCTTTAGTATGTAAGTATGCAACTAGTTCGGAACTAAGTTCAGGGAACTAAGAACAGAGCTAATGTTGCCTCCATTTAATGAAGTATTAAAATTGTTCGACGACTAATAAAGTTGTACGGCAGAAATATCTTCCGAAAAATTCAATAAGCAGGCCTGAGTTACCAAGCGTTGGCAACAGGTAACAAATTGTTTACAGTACTAATCGAAGACAGACAACAATTATATATGATCACAGTAGCTTGGTGAAATCAGTTGACGATACGTGATTTGTTACTCTGCTTACTACAGCATGCACGTTCACTGTCTGATAAGTCGGTCAAGCCTATTGTGTCTATATACCAGTACAAACAGCTATTCGTATAGACTGTTGGTAAGAAGCGTTTTTAGTGGAAATCTTTTCACAACGTCAAGTTTTTAAGTGACTTGTTATTTCCGAAGAATTTCAGTTTGTGAGCCAATAAGTCCAGCCTGGAGAGTGGAAGTGCCTTAATAACTAACAATGTCTCTTGGTTGTCTTTCATTTATATCAGTCAACAGGGTTATTTAAATCTAATATAGCACACGCTATTTAAAGTGGCTCAGAAAGTGCTATAAATTTACCAAACATAGCATATAGTGGCGATGCACTTGAACTCTAAAGTTCTGATTGAATAAAATATATTGTGCGTATTGGTAACACAATTTCTATAATTGGCTTCTATTAATCTGTGTGTTGACATGTGGTGGCATGTCTGTAAAATCTTGATCCGAACCTATGCGTTTACATATAATAATATTTCTACAATTGGCATCTATTAATCTGTGTGTTGACATGTGGTGGCATACCTGTAATATGTTGATCTGAACCAATGAGTTTAAAAATACTAGTACTAATTATGATCTAACATTAAGTTTTTAAAAAAATAACGAGCCTGGAATTATGCAAACATTGAGAGTTTTAATTCAGAATGGGAGCCACGGTGGCAGGTTGATAGCACATTTGCCTGACGGAGGGTTGTCATGAGTTCGAATCCCCTTCAAATCAGGCATGTTTAAATTATTGCCATGAGCTGCCATGGTGACCAAGCCTTAAAACAGATCTACCGTCGCAGGAATCTGCTGTGGCTATGTGAAGTGTTTGAAAGTTAGTTGCATATGCTTTACAGGATGTCGCAGTCAAACCCAGGATTGTTTGGCTATTTGTGATTTCTTGGCAAGTTTACGTTCAGGAGTTTTCCATTGCTTTCTGAAGACCGCCACTCATACCTTTGTATGGAAGCCAACGCAAGACGGTCAGCTTTCAAATCGTCCGCAGCCGTGTTTCAAACGCAGAGTGCGGGATTCCACATTGTATCGGTAACCTTTTCTCCTAGATCCGAAGAAGTCATCGGTAGAGCTGCAGAATTCGTGCCTTGTGCGAGGCTTTCGGCAGGCCGCCATGTGGAAAGAGACCGAGCCATATGAGATCAAACCTGGTGCAATGAAGTCTACCCTATATTCCAATTCCAATTATCCAAAAATAAAATTCCAAATTCGGTCTCGTCTAACCTGCTTCCTCAGCCTTTCAAAGACCTTTAAAGGCCTTTACCACAGCACGGAGATGGCAGCAGTGCAGTGACTGGCACGCCCGGCTGTCGACATCGCGGTCATCTGTTCGAATTCCTTGCGTAGCGAGGGTTTTATTTGTCTTCAGTGGCCAGGGCTTGCAGGGTGACTGTGACATAATGTCCCCAGTTCGCGCCAGCTTGCAGACGATTATTAATAGCGGTTCTTGGAACGCCTGATTTCATGTGTGAGAGACGGGCACTACCCTTTTATGGGAAGGAATGCCAGCACTCAGAGAGAGGCCCGGAATGTGGCTGTAGCTCCAATTAGACTGGAATAGCTTGGTAAAACTTCCAGGCGGGACCAGCCATATTCACTTGAGTCTAGCAGTTCGAACCATGTAGACGTGTTTTTTCCCGGGAGGGTGTAGCCCTTTTTGTGGGGCCATTTTCGCCTCTAAGTTGCATTGGTGAGCATAATTATGTTTTTTGAATGACCAGATTGATGTTAAATATTTAATACAATCTTTGTTTGATATGAAAAGTCATACTACATGTCATGTATGTATTTTGGCGGAGTTTGCTACGGCATCATTACTTCTGTAAGAAAGCCGGTCTGAGATATCAACGTCTATATAACTGTTCTATATTCCTATGCTTACAATTCTTATTATTCTTATCATGCTATGATCACTACTTCATCTTCTTTTGAAGAGTTTGACGTCTCTGTAAATTCTATACTGTGTCTGCAGAGTCAATCTATCTTCACTTTGGCCCACTCTTATTTAGAGGAGAGCCTATCTTTACCTGACTTATGGTAAAGTCTTCAGGTGTTACATAATGCCTTTGTTAAAGATTCAGTTACTGTACGCACCTATATATATAATGTGTGTGTGAATCTTTACTTTAGCTGTGTGCAGAATATGCCGGGACGGAACATATAATTTGGTGTGTATGACGCCTGGGGACACAGTAGATAAGACACCCCATTGCTTTTGTCGGATTGATGGACTCTGTATGTCATTGGCTCAATCATATTTATGAGAACGGTTCACATACCTAAATCCTCATCTTTACCTGCCGTAACTCGTGCAGTGTGCTTATTACAATAACAAGTCATTGGAGCCAATATTTCCACAACTTCGATTTTAATCACACACCCCACCCTGTGCATGTTGTATAACAGATTGATGTACTCCCATATAGAGGAGTGTTTGTATGTGGGAGAATATATCTCCATTTGGTATCTGTGATGTCCTGTTCGGTGAGGGTGGGTAGAGTGTTCATATTGCCGCCCCACTTTCCCGCCAAATAGACCCATACGTTACAGGCGCACAGGTGATACCACTTCAGGATAGGGGGATTGTCCTCTACCTATATGTTCCGTTGTTGTCTCTGTGAGTTTTATGAACTTGCGTGATAAGCTAGTATATTTATGGCTTGTCATTTTTTGATTTGCAGACAATTGAGGCATCCGGCGGGGAACATCTTGGTCTAATCTTGGCTGGTTTTGGTTAGCGGTTCTCCGCTGATCGAAGTATAGTCCACTTTGGCTGTACGTCTGACGAGAGATGTTACTGATCTCCTTCCTGTATTAGGAGGGAGGTTATAGGCTGCAATATTTTACTGGAGGTGTCTCTCGATGTGAAGAGTCAGATGCACTGGATTGAACTATTAAACCAATACGAATCTTCCTGTTTATTACTATGTCCCTCTGCGACATTGTGGATTCATCTTTTTCTTGCGACGAAGAATGGTACCCACTTATGATACGGGAGATCGCCTATATATGTTCAGCCAGCTATGACACCAACGCATATAGAGAGTTCTTCGTTCGTTGGAGACCCCAGCGACTTTGTTGAGAGTCTGTGCATTATTCTTCCAGAATGTTGGGAGAGGGGTTCTTATTCTTCCTGGTGAATCCGGGGAGGTATAGATATGCCGCAGTCACAGATGGAATGGTTCTGTCCGTCTGAGAGGTCATCATAATTTGAATTATTTATGAATGCAGCTACACTTCTCTGGTTTGTTTAAATGTCGTGCTGAGACATTTGAGACTTCATCGTTTTCCCAGATTACGCATGCAAGTCTTACCATTTACTGGAAATCGCCTAGAGAGATTCAACTAGCTTCTGACCCATACTCAGGGAGAGTCCTTCCTTTATCAACAACTCCAGTACGTCGTTGAGCATCCGTGCTTCAACTTGTCCAAACTGATGGACGTTTTTATCAAGGGTTGAAATCCCTAGATTTTATGCAGACCTTTTTATCCTCTCAAGACAACTGCCAGATCGAATAATCTAGACTTCAAGTCACACCATCATCATTTTTATCGAAGGGACACTTGAGGACCGTTCCTTTTGTTAGTCAATTATGACTGTAACCTATCAACGTCTATAAGCCGTCTCCCCATTACAGTGTTCAGTATCCAGAGAACCTTGTTTTATCTCAGTGGCACAGTGTGGAGTTTGGTCAAAGGAGGATGGGAGAGCCCAGTTGTTTTAGCGGTAGAAGAGGAAGAGGAGTAGAGTAGAACAGTATAAGTGTCTTCATCAACCGGTGATTGTGGGAGAATAAAGACAGTGTAGAGAAGCCTGTGTGGAGTGAATCTACATTCTCCTGCTTTTGAATAGTGGTGTCTGCACGAACTTAGTTACACTAAAGACAATCACCAGGCCGATACTTGATCTATGTTCTGGTTGGTTTTTCCGTGTGATCGACATCATGTAGTGGTAGAGAAGAGAAGAAGAGGTGGAGAGTGTTAGATTATGAGTTATACATTATTTGAGAATGTATATTTTTGATTCATGTTTGATAGATTGTAGTGGAGACAGAGTCTCGTATTTCCAGCTTATGAGAGTCTGGCAATAAACATATATGTTCGTCAGGAGAGTTTTCATTGTCTACGTGACCAGTGTTATACTGTTTGTTGTCGTAGAGAACTGCTACTGTGTTTTTATATGTGCAGAGAATCCAGTGGGAGGTCGATCAACACACAGTCTCAGCTATTTTATTCAAGGATAACAACTTGATAGAGATCTGTGGTTAAGTGGCCTATTCTCTGTTTTAGTCTTCAGGAAGGTAGTTTATCTTGTAGAGTGGGTGGGGCCTATTCGGCCTATATCTCATTCTTACATCTATAGAGCCAATAACTACTCTATTCCTGGAGTCTTTTAGGAAAGAAACTGTCTCGGATCAACTGCCTACATACGGCGAACCGGAGGGACCTAATGAATCATTTTCCCCTAGACATTATTTCAGCCCATTGTATATGGTGCTCACATTTATTATCCCACAGTGACCAACATAAAATAGGTACCTAGCAATTTATTGGGTAGCAAAGGCGGACATAATTATATTACCCGCATAACCCATCATTTTCCCATCGGTCTAACAATATGGGGTGAACACCGTGTACCCAATAGGAATCTGTGTGTGTGAAAATGAGTTGTTTTTTTATATTTAGTGTACTACAACTCTGTGGCGAAGGTGTTACAGGCGCAATTCGTAATCCATAAAACATACTGATGTTGACTGCGACGTCCTGTAAAGAATATGCAACTAGCTAACTACAAATCTTGTCGTTTTGTAAATCAACCACAGCTCTGTATGTATACATACCTTGCAACTACACAAATAATCTTGCGAACTAACTAACGAATTTGAACATTCCTAGTCATAAACATTCCACAAACATGAAAACTGAATTCCTGTTAATATCGTTATTTGCTTAACGCACATCTGTGTTTATGTTGCGCATTACATATCTTAAATTTAAACACGGAATAGCTTTCCCTGGTACGTTTTTGTTATGCTAAGAGTGGGATCTGGTTGTTTATTTTCTTCAGTTGGGCGCGCGAACAGTGATCACTATGTTTTCTAGTATGGTGTGAGAAATTACCTGTTCCTGGCCCCACAACACCTCACACAGGTTGGCGTGTGGTTATGTCAACACACGCGGGATTCATAACAGAAACAATACAGAACTTCCTTATCTACACATCATCAACGTTTCTTCATCTTCTTTCTTCTTCTTCTTCTTCTGCCTGTTTTCTTCCTTTTACTCCCTTCTTTTTCTTTTCTCTTCCGCTTCTTGTTTCTTTTTCTTCATCTTCCCCCTCCTCCATTTAACTCTGTGTGTGTTGGCGGATATGTAAGGATCTTTTGTGCGCTCTTTCCGACGCTCTGTATAGGTTGGTGGTATTAATTTTCCTAAGGTTGTTCTTGATATCATCTCACACGAACACCAGTCTTGCATCAAGTCTATGTTTGTGTGGTCATGTTACCAAGTCATTGAGAAATTGAATTCTTTGTTTTCTCCTTGCTCTGATCGCATCAACTTTGCCATGTCTCACTAAGTGTTATTCCTCTCCATAACGTGCCAGCAAAAGTTTGTGATTGTCAACGTCTAATTTTTCTGATCAGTTTAGGTTTTCTATGTGTTCTATGAAGAACTGTCTTATTCGTGGTTTGTGTGTCCATTCTATTCTTTTTATTTTTTTTTAAATTTTTATTTTATTCATAAACCAGACTCACACAGCCATTAGATGTTTCTCGCTTGTCTGCTGATTGTCCATGTTTCATATGCATGCAACAGTATAGGTGTGTAAGGTACTTTAACATGTCTGTTTTTTTCCACTTAATTTGGCAGCTTTTTATTGGTGGATATCTTTCCCGCCTTGCAAAAGGTTACTGTGCCATAGCGATTCTTCCGCTATTGCCACCTCCCATCAGATGTTATGACTGTTCCAAGGTGGATGTACCGATTCACATGTTTAAAAATTCTACATTTACGTGGATTATTTTATCTGTTGCTTATCAGTTAAGCAATTGAATTGAGAAAAGCAAAAAGAAATCAAGACTAGCTTTGTTTGACACGTGCCGTGTAATGAGAGAGTTCAAAGAGAAGCCAGGAATACTAATAGGAGGTTATAATATAAACAATCTATGCTATGCATATGACACAGTAATGATGGCGGATAATGAAAAAGATCCACAACAATTGTTTGACAAAATAGTAACAGAGAGTGCAAATAAAGGGACTCTCTTGAATATCAAAGCAAACAGTAACAACGTGATATGAAAGATAAAGGTGACACCAAAATGTGAAAATGGAAATAGATCAGAAAATTCTTAACCAAGTGGATAATTTTAAATATCAGTGGGCATTTAAAACATCAGATGGAAGATGATTGAGAACAGAATAGGGCAAGCAAAAGCTGCATTTCAGAAAATGAAAGGTATCTTATGCAATAAGTCACTATCATTAAATGTAAGAAAGAGACTGCTGAAGTGCTATATAGAACATGTTTTGTTGTATGGCTGTGAGTCTTGGAATGTAAATGAACAAACTAGGAAGAATTTGGAAGCAACAGAAATGTGGTTCCTGAGACGATTGTTGAGAATTCCTTGGACTGCCAGAGTAACTAATGACGATTGCCTGAAAGAAGCTAATGAAACTAGAACAGTATATACAAACAGCTTACTTTGGTCATGTGATGAGAAGAGAGGTATTGGAGAACATCGTAACAACTGGAAAGATCGAGGGGAAGAGAGGCAGAAGCAGATCAAGAGAAATGATGATGGATGGATTCAGAGGTGGCATAGAGGAATATTATCAGCAGAGTTGATCAAGAACACCAACGATCGAGATCTGTATAGCTGAAGTATAAATAATAGTTCACTACAATTAATCGTCATGCAGTAAGTCATTTGCAGAACGTCGCACTCATAACGGCCCACCTAACAGTTTCTCGATCTCTTGCCATTTTCCCCGTCTCTTGCTTTATCGTGCCCAAAGTGCTTGCAATGTCCTGTGCCCATCTTCGTGCTGGGCCACCCGTGACTCTTCTTCCACGAACCATGCCTCCTATCACTGTTCTCTCTAAGCCATTGTGATGTTTATTATGGCAAAAGTGTTTCAATCTCGAAATATGATGTTGTTTATGAGCCGGCTTTTATTGGTGTTAAGATTTTAGATAATGTCAGAATTGTCCTTCGTCTTGTTGTTAGTCCACGATGTTCTTATCTATTTTCAGTAACCGTTAGCGTAATGGTTAGAAGTTTGAGTTGATCATGTCATGTCAATTCTGCCCAACACAGGAATTCTCAAACCAGTGCGACAATCATGTGACTCCTTGATATTAAAAGATTCATCTAAACTGGTCTAATTAGTGGACATCATCGATCTTAAACAAAAGTACATGGCGTCAATGGACATTGTCTCTCTTTTCACCAACGTTCCTCTGGATGAAACAATAATGATAATCTGTGATCGCTTAAAAGAGACGAAACTGAAGTTAGCCGTACCGACATCCAAACTCGAGAAACTACTAGTAGTGTGCAAATCCAATATTAAATTCAGATTTCTTAAAACATCCTACCGCCAAACTGACAGAGTGGTCATGGAGAATCCTTTAGGCCCCATTCTAGCGAATATCTTTACAGCGCGCCTAGAACATAGAGCCTTGAATAATAAGAACATGTTTCTTTATTGCATTTATGTTGATGACATATTATTCATCGCAGAGATCAGACAGCAAGCAGAACACCTTTTGCCTACTGACAATAAACATAGTGACGACATCTTATCGTTCATAGACATACTAATCCGACGTCGAGAGGGTGACACCATCCAAAGAGCAGTCAAACGAGACAAAATATAGATGGGTTCACCTCTGAATTTCAACAGCTATCTACGCCTCAAATATAAGTGTGACCTGGTAAGGATCCTATTTAATCCAGCCACAAAGATTTGCTCCACTGACACCCTAAAAGAGGAACTGCACACCCTCAACCAGACTCTGCAATCAAATGGATATCAAGCCGGCTCCATCAGTCGTCACTGCCAGTCAACCAAACAGAATCATCGGTCTCAAAACTTCAAGTGTTTCTTCAGTAGATCTTTAGAGGGGGCGATGTCGTGAAGTCAATTCACGATCGACCTAACACTGCAGTCAGCCAAACATTCTTTGCTACTGAATCAATGATTCCGATATCTACTCCGTACACCAAATTAAACTGCATTCATCAAGTCTAGTGTAAGTGTCTAGCTACTTACATAGGCAGAACGGTAAGACAGTTAGCAAATCGAGTAGCCAAACATATATCGGTAGCGGTGGAAAAGAGAGTTAATAAGTCTTCAGGAATCCCTGTTCAGTCGAATCGCTATAAAACGCCCTCCATGTCGATTTCTCATCTCTTAGATATGGCCATCAAGTGAACAAAGAAACAGCGTTTCGTATACATTATTTGACGAACCGTAAATGATTACTAACATATAGTGAGTCATTATCAATTAGGCGATTCCAAACGATTTTATGCAAACATAAGGAGTGTTAATTTTGAAATGACCGTGACGATAACTGATGCCATAAACTGAACACTACCTATGACTATATAATTTAATTGTTTCAGCTAAAGAATTGTTCATTTATCCACTTAAAATGATACATACCTCTGTTGTATGTACCTGAGGATATGCAGCGAAATATGCCAGGCATTAAATTGTGCAACATAATGTTTATAGTTTCCGTGTTTAAAGTCATGATCGCTGTCGGATGTGGGTTCGACTCCTGCGTTCATCGTCCGCTTACAGAGGAAAAGCCTGACCACTGATTCCTTCATGAATTCAGGCCTACAAAATGTGACGACCATATCACTCCGCAGACCCATATTAGGTTCCCGTTTCCATGCTATGTTATTCCTTGAAACATTCAAGCCCATATACTCAGATTTTGTTATTTAGTTTTATTATAATATCCACATGTACATGTCAGTTTAATGTTGTTTTCTCTGATTTTGTTGGCGCTTGCTGGCTTTCAACTCAGACTTAGTCAATACACGCTATTTCTAGTAGCACTGGACTGAATTCTGCGTATGGATCAGCTTTCCTTATTACCAGCGCCCCTCGTCACCAGGCGAACACACTCCGCCTTCAGAGGTACTTGTAATTTATGTCCAAAAGTCAAAGACGAGAAGTCAACATTTTAGTCCAAATGTTTGGCGTAGGGGTTGAATCCCTTACCTCGGGAACTGCGATGTATTTTACCACAGCTGATATCGGATGACGGTTATGAGTGTGGGGCTGATTCAGACTTGAGTCATTCTCGCTCACCATTCACTCCCGCTCTTCAATCAGGCATCATCTCCCTAGACCAGTGAGAGTGTTGGGAACAGAGCCAGCCGCCTAGTATCCTGGTAATGCTAATCACTACACTTGCCTACCTTCAACCGGAGCTCACCCTAATCGAGCTCCAACGGCCAATGTCGCCAGGCTGCCCGTAACTGGAACCATGCTTAACCTTCTGAGAATAATAGATATTTTCAGGTGATCGTGTTGTCAGTGAAACTGAGTGCAGCAAATGTCAACCGCTGGCTGTAGACTGCAGCGATTCCATGCGGAGACTGTTGACTTATGAATCAGTAACGGCTTGTAGTCTGCGAGTGTTTGTGAAGGACATCCTACCTCTGTGTTAGCCGGCTCAGAATTAGAGGACTTACCAGGTGATAGGCTACTCATATGTGGAGACTTCAATGCGAGAAACAGAGATTGGGACAGTAGTGGAGAAAATCGACAAGGAATTGCACTTGCGGATGCCTTGGTGGACTCCGATGTGGTCTGCATAAATGATGGTAGGCCGACTAGAATGGCAATGAGGCCTGGCGATGCAGATACTGCTATTGATTTGGCACTTGTCTCCCAGTCATCAGTCCTTGATGTAAAGTGGACTGTTTTGAATGACCATGGGAGTGATCACATGCCATGCTCAGTCCTGATCTCTAAGTCCAAGAAAGTCAAGGCTGGGAGAGCGCGCAAGACCTTCCGGTATGAGTGGATCGACAGCCTTCTTGGACGCCTCAGGCATGGGGCATCCAACAGGATTGTTAAAACTCCTTTTTTGCAACCCCCATGGTGGACCCCAGAAATAGACAATGTGTGGAAAGCAAAGAGAGCTGCAGTGAAGAAGCTAAGGAAATTGAGACACACACCCCTAAGCTCACGAGAGGAAGTGGACATAGCGGAAAATGACAAGAAAGACAAGGTGGAGGCTTTCAAGCGATGTGCTGCAGAGGCCAAGAAAGTAAAATGGGAATGTTTTATGAAGGAGATTGGAGGTGATAAAACACTGCATAAATTCTGGAAACTGTACAGACAAATGCAAAGAAAAGATCGGCCTATGACAGTGGGAACAATTTATAAAGAGGATGGGGTACGCGTGACAACAGACAATGAGAAAGGGGAGGCGTTTCTCCAGAGATTTTTAGAGCAGACCAATCATAGTGATGCGGATACCAGGGATGCAGTTAGAGTGGAATTATCTGGCACATTAGAGAATATGCCTTACGAAGACATCATACTGTTTGAAGATGTTAAACATATTTTGCAAAAGGCAAAAGACACGGCACCAGGGCCTGATGGTGTCAGGTATGGCCACATGAAGGCTTTGAGCGATGTAGACCTGAAGGAGATGGCCGGCTGCTTTAATCAGAGCATTAGGACAGCGTCAGTACCGCAGGATTGGCTGCATAGCTATCTCATCCCTCTCCCAAAACCATACAAGGATCATTCAAAGCTTGGCGGCTTTAGGATCATCACCCTTCAAAATACATTTGGGAAGGTTTTAGAGAAGATAGTCGCTGTTAAGCTGCAGGAGTTTTTGGAAAAGGGGAAGCTTCTTCCAAGAGGCCTGGGGAGCTACAGGCCAGGAAAAGATACCTGGTCAAATGCAGCCACCTTTGCCTTTGACGTTTATGAGGGGTTCCAGAGTAGACAGGAAACGATAGCGGCAGCGCTTGATCTCGAGGATGTGTACAATAGAGTTCGCTATGATATTTTGATGACCGCACTTATGGAGAAGGGGGTCAATCCCTGGTTGGTGAACTGGATAGCAGCCGTCCTGCATTCTCGTCAGGTTGCTCTCCGTCTGGGCGCATGGACCTCAGAGCCACATATTTTAACCCCGGGACTGCCACAGGGATCTGCAATCTCACCGGTGCTCTTTAATGTGTATACGAGCAAGATTGCATACCTAGAAGCACCAGGGGTTGGAAGGATTCTAACATTTGCAGATGATATTCTTGCATACAGGCAGGGGAGAAATAGGGATAAAACAGCCCAGGAGCTACAGGTGACAGTAGACAAAGTGATTGACTGGTGCACTGAAATGAGTGCTGTCATCAACCCGGAAAAGGCGGCGGTGTTGTGGTGCTCTCTGGACAACAGGATTGTGAGAGATGATGCCCCAAGCCTGACGATAGATGGTAGAAGCGTCAACAGAGAGAACAAACTGAAGTATCTGGGAATCACATTTGACAGGAGCCTGTCCTTCAAGGACCATGTGGAGACGGTTGTGACAAGATCTCAAAAGGGACTCAATGCACTTAAAACTATGGCTGCAATGGACACAGAGCAGAGAATGCTCTTCACACTATACCAGCACTTGATCCTCTCAGTGATTGATTATGGACTAGGACTGCTCACTGTCTCAAAGAGTCAGCTGGTGAAATTAGAGCGCATACAGAATGAAGCTATGTGGGTCATTCTGGGATTCTGGGTAGTGTGTATGCGTTACATCCTTGGTCTGCCTACTGTTGCTGGTAGGCACAAGGTGATGCAAGCAAAGGCATACCTCAGAGTAGCTGCAGACACAGATCACCCGTTGCATGAGGCGCTGGACGTAGTTAAGGGTCAGAGACTGTTAAGAGGGAAATCATGGATGGCTCAGGCGGAGGATACGATCAGACAGGTGTGCCCCTTGGAGAATATCAGGCGAGGAGAGGAGTGGGTCAGAGTGCCAGCCGTGCAGTCAGACTTGTGTAGAGTTATAATCACATTGAGCCGGGAGTGCAGGGAGTGGCCAGCAGGGGCCACGGAAGTGGAAATTCAGCAACTAATTCAGGAAAATTCTCGCCCAGGTGATGTTATTATCTACACGGATGGGTCAGTGTTGAGAGGTAGGAGAAGTGCCTGGGGGTTCTTGGCAAAAACTAATGGTCAGCGTTTGGTGCAGGAGAGCCTGGCGTATGATGACACTACATCTAGCTTAAGAATGGAGGTTGAGGCGGTCAGTGCAGCTTTCCGCTGGATAGAAAACACGATACATACACACATTGTGATTGTAACTGACTCAGAAAGCATGCTGAGGAGGGTGAGGACAGGCAGGCTTCGTGCAGAGTGGCTTGCTTCGCTTCGGAGGTCACGGGTAGCAAGCATCACCTGGATCTTTTCTCCTGGGCATGCCGGTGTGCTGGGGAATGAACAGGCGGACAGATTGGCTGGCTCGGCAAAACTTGGTGGAGTATTGATGCATGACAAGGCAGACGTGGTTGCGGCCTTGTGGGAGCACGTGTACACCTCGGAGGAGCAAATGGATCACCATAGTCTGGTAAGAATGAGACAGCGAAGTGTGACGAGGGGATCTGGCCGACGCTCGACGCTCAGTGGAAAGGCGAGACGGATATATAATCAGATTGCTACTGGAACTATCAGTGTTGGAACTCTTCGCTGGCTGCTGAGGATGGAGCGGAGCGCATATGGGAATGTCCCGAATGCTTTGATGTCGGTTCCTAAATCAATCAATCAATCAATCAAACCTCGGGAGCAGCACACCGGATGTTTAAGAACGCGCAATCTTATCCATTCGGTCATGCTGACCTTTGTCAGTTTAAATTAACGACTATGTAAAAATATAAAAGGCGAATAGTTGTGGCGCAGTGGCCAGCTCGCTTACCTGCCCACAGGGTGGTTATGAATCCAACCCCCCTTCCACACAGAATTTTTTTTTTTGGGGGGGGGGGGGGGGGGGTCTTGTATGAGTTAGCTTCACATGAAAACCTTAAAAGTGTTATAGAAATTACAATAACCATGTCATTGTCTTGTAACATGTAAATATTGTTGTTAAGGATGTCAAGAGTGTTAAGCACGTGACATCACGGTGCAGATTAACAAAGTCACGTCATAAGGACAGTGTAATAATAGCCGCCCCACTTTTGACAAGCACCAAAGAGGGGCAGCGTTCTGTTATCTATTTTTTTTTTTTTATATCAGTGAAAGAGTGAAACATATATAAATTCATCGGCGATTGAATGTCCAGTATGGTGATGCATGCCTGTCAGTCCAGCAAGTGTATGAGTGAAGTATATAATCTCAAAACGGGATGATTTTCGTGACAGACTGTTCACAACCGCACCGAGTAGTGACCGCAGAGTCAATGTTTCTACAGGAATCCAAGCACTTTATCGGCGCTGGAGGACTTGCATTGAACGCAGTGGTGACCACATTGAAAAATGATACAATTTGTTCTTTACTTGTTCAAAATTTATTCACCCAAACAAAAAACAAAAAAAACACTTAAGGTTTTCATTTGAAGCACCATCGTTTATTCACGAGAGCTCCCAGATTTACCGTGCATAAATTATAAGTGTTCTGGAAAGACAAGTGGTTATCGAGTGCCGTTTATCTATAAACAATATGGCGCTAGCACTCTATTTCCAGTATGCCTCAAGGTGTGGAAGGGATAATTCACAAATAGAAGTTAAGTTAGTGGCATATCCTTGACATGACTTTGCAGTCAACTCCAGCATTTGTTGGCTGTTTGTGATCTCTGGTAAAGTTTACGTTCAGTATTTGCTGATCCACGACTCTGATGATCGAGTGGGATGGCGAAACACGACTGCCCACAATTATCGGCATGGCACATGATGAATAAATAAGTTTTCCATTGCTTTCTGAACGACCGGAACTCATACCATTGTACTAAAACTAACGCAAGGCGGTCTGCAGCCGTGTTTCAGCGCGGTATGCGGGATCACGATGTGTGTCCGTAACTCCTTCGCCACCTAGCCGACTTACAAATAGAAATGTACTATCAAGGCGATACGTAAACATAATGTTACTATCATGGCGAAGTATAAATATATAAATACCGTAACAGTCAGGAATAAATAAAACTTGACTATTATGCCGAAGTATAAAGAAACGTTTGCATAAATATGGTCGTCAATATAGAACTGTGTCAGCGTATGTGGCCGAGGGGTTAGTGAAAGGCAGTGTCACAATTCCCTGATGTGCCAAGTGGAGGATTCGAAATCTTCTGCTGGTGATTGTGAAGCCGACGCTTTGCGTTGATTTATATGGTATGAGGCGTCGACCATTCTAAAAGCAATAACAAACTAAAAGTAACATTGCCTAGTATATTACAAACGGCTAATAAAGGACATGAAAATATCTTTTTACATGGATCTGTGCCTTTAATAGGAGTATTTTAATGAAAGAAGACATGAAAGAATGAAATAGTGGATTCTGGGCGGATTCATACAGATCATAATATTCATCGTATGTCAAATCGTTTGCAGAAGGTCGTTCTCATTATGGCCCACCATGAGGTCAGCATGGCTGAATGTATAAGAACGCGAGTTCTTAAACATCCGGTGTGCTGATGCCGAGGTAACCCCTACACCGCACTGTTGGACTAAAATGTTGACCTATCGTCCTTGACTTGGGGACGTATACTACAAGTACCTCTGAAATCTGAGTGGGTTCTCCTGATGACGAGGGACACTAGTAATAGGGAAAGTTAACCCACACGCAAAATTCAGTCCCAGTGCTACAAGAAGTAGTGTGTGTGGACTATGCTTGATTTAAAAGCGAACCAGAGCGAAATAATAAAATGGCACAAGAAAAAGATTCTCTACGTCTTGCCATTTCCCCCACCTAAGGTGTCTGTAATGTCATGTCACGTATCCTTCGTGCTGGTCGAGCCCAGCCTCTTTGTCCGTGAACCATGCCTCCGTCACTGCTCCTTCCCAACCACAGGGTCGTGTAATATGGCCGATAATGACATCAACTATGGGAGAATAATAATTTCAGTATACGAGACGCGATGAGTTTTCTTGATGATCAAAGTTTTGTAGAATGTCAGTATTTATCTGTTTGTTGACCCTCGATATTCAAATAACTTTTCTGTTACATTTCAGTTTAAAAGGCCCCATTTTCTTCTTCAGGGAGCAATTCGGGTCAAAAGCGTTACAACAGTACAGACATATACCATTCCAGATAAACATATTGAAGATACCATCGATGATGGTGGAGGTTGTGGTGGTAGCGGCGGTGGTAGTAGTGATGGTGGTGGTGGTTGTGGTGGTGTAGATGATGATTATGGTATCGACGGTCGTTGTGGTGATGGTGGTGGTAATGGTGGTGGTGATGGATGTGGTGATGGTGTTGGGGTGGTGGTGGTGGTGCTAATAGCTGTCGCAGTGGTGGTGGTTAAGATAATGATGGTGGTGGTAGTAGTTGTGGTGGTGGTGGTTGTGATGGTGGTGGTGGTGGTGATAATGTTTGTGGTGGCCACATAAAACAAATGTTAACAACATTCGAAAAGATGGCATCCAAGTAAAAACAGAGAAATAGTTCACTATATTTAATTAAATCGTGATTATTTTCCCGAGACAAATTCTTGTAAAACACACACTCAGAGTTATGCAGTCTCAGAGAAGTCTGCCGCGAAATGAAGACCACAGAGTAATTTTTTCTTTTAAAGCACATATGTAAGTGAAATCATGGGATGCGAGTTGCGGGCTGTAAATTCATCGCTAGAAATGTTTTGACGTGTAACTCCCAGTGCAAAAATTATATATGCCTACGGCAATACTATGTTATTACGTGATAAAAGTTGCCAGGAAGGTATCTATCGACAGTTTTGCAAGATGTTGTAATTCAGAAACCTAGATATTTCTCTTAAAAATTAAGTAAAATCAGAGAATCCTGGAATTAATGCTTTTTTTGTCAACACTTTGAAACTCTTTAATACAGTACTTAAAACCTGGAATTTGTTATACAAATAACACAAGATATCAATTCCTTTAATTGTTTAACTGTGTACCACAGAGGCCGCGTTGTTACAATGCTAACAGCTTAATAGGTAGTTCTTCACAAGTCACAACAGACAGACAACGACAATCACAGGCACAATGAAAATAAAATGACTTTGTTTTGAATGGGTAATATGGAAACAGTTCGACTGAATTAAATATGTCATTTGGCTGGTTAAGAAAATCCGTGACAAACTGGCATCGCGAAAGCATTTTTTAGGATACTGATTTATTTATTTTGAAAATTGGAGTGTCCCGGACATCCGGGACGTCCGACAACCCTAGCTGTAGATAAACATATTGTTTCCCGCCAAGTTTCCTTAGACTGTTCTAGAATTAAAACTCTATGATCTCAAACCAGTGTTATTTCAGTCCGGCTATCCGCGACCTCGCTGTACTGCATCTAAGGTTTTTTTAAGAATGGAGATTTATTATTTCGATAAATGGCATATTTTTTAGAAACAACCAAGTCGAAGCCAAGGAATTAGAAGAGTCAAGCCAAGAAATTAGAAGAAAAAACAAAACAAGCCAAGGAATTAGAAGAACGAAGCCGAAATGACTGACAACGGTTTTTCAAATGTTAATTATTAAAGACAAACAAAGGGAGATAACAGATAGGATGAGCTCTGGATGGGCATGATAACAGCCGCTGGGTTCATAGAACCTGTTGTGTCTGACACACTGTGAACTCAACACATCGGCATGATAGAAATATTGCAATTCATATGTGAAGTTACAGTATTCATCCGTGCGCTCAGGCCTGAAAATGTGCTGGTTGTACACTCCACATACCCACACCAGGTTCCCCCTACGTAACATGTGTTGTTTCATTTGCTTAGAAGAGAGAAAATCAGTAATGATGAAATCAGTGTGGGTGTTATAGCAGATCTAGATTTCATTATAAAACACCAGGTTCAATGGTTTGCCCATGTAGTTAGGCTACCAACTTACAGTTTACCACAACAAGCAATGATCTACAGACTCAACAGAACCAGAAGAAGAGGCGTCCGTGTAATCGATGGACAGAGGGAATGACAGAGTCCATTGGAATCTCAGTATTCGAAGTCCATAAACGGGCACTCTCCCGCTGTTTATACTTGACCTCGACACCGCAAGGTACAAGAGGAACAAGATGAGATGAGATGTTTGCTAAGAGGAATAGTAAATTGGTAGAGAAATGAAGTGGCAGAAAATGCGCCATGTCGCGGAAAGATATCCGCCCATCAATTAATACATCCAGAAGATCGGATGTTGTAGAGAAACGTGATCTCCCACGCCTATTGACAAAGCATTGATTACACTAACACGGGATGGTTCGAAATTCAAATAAAACTGCACGCACTGAAACAAAAAACGACTACTCATTATCTAAAACCAGCAAGATAAACAGTTGCCATAGTGAACACATTTGGCAAGGGACAATAATAGCAGCGAATGTCAGCTGTTGCCAAGTTGTTTCGTCTGCGAGTTGGGAGAGAACACACTTAATTTGTGTAATGTAGAATGCAGGGGCATGACAGGTCATGTTTTTTGTGAGCACACAGCCTGAGCAAGTCACTCTCAGACTTGGGGAAATGAATGCGCAGGTAGTGATATGCCCTCACAGAATCGAAGAGAAAAAGTAAAGATCAGATGGCATGCGAGTCAATGGAGAGAATGAAAACTATGCTACAGACTCAAGGGTATTTGAATCTGCTTTGAAACAGAGAGAGAGAGAGAGAGAGAGAGAGAGAGAGAGAGAGAGAGAGAGAGAGAGAGAGAGAGAGAGAGAGAGATACAGACAGACAAATAGACAGACTGACACAAAGAAAGAGTGATATATACAGTCAGACAAATTGACAGACAGACACAAAGAGAGAGTGACAAATACACACTCAGACAAACTGGTAGACAGACACTAAAAGAGAGTGGTATATACACTCAGACAAATAGACAGACAGACAAAAAGACAGAGTGGTTTTTTTTCCATATCCCTTACAGGACGTTGCAGTCATCAGCATTTTTCAGCTCCTGTTGATGTACTAGGCAAGTTTTACGCTCAGTAGTTTGCCATTGCTTTCTGAGCGACCGGCTCACATACCCTAAGTTACCAACGCAGCGAGAACTGCTACCGATTCTCGCGCAGGTTACGTTACACACGAGAATATACGGGATTACGGAGAAAGACGTTAACCCAAACAAATTGACAGGCATACACAAAGAGAGAGTGATATATACACACTCAGCCAAAAAAAGACAGAAAGTCACAAAGAGAGAGAGAGGGAGTGATACATGTAGACAGACAAATAGACATACACAAAGAAAGAGTTACACTCAGACCAATAGACAGACAGAGAGAGAGACAGGGAGAGAGAGAGAGAGAGAGAGAGAGAGAGAGAGAGAGAGAGAGAGAGAGAAACACTCAGACAAATGAACAGACTTAGTCAAAAGGAGAGTGTGATATATACACTCAGACAAATAGACTGACATACAAACATGGAGAGTTACATATATAGACAGACAAAAAGACAGAGGGGCACAAAGAGAGAGTGACATATACACTCAGACAAACAGACAGACACAAAGAGAGAGTGATATATACACTCAAACAAACAGACAGACACAAAGAGAGAGTGACATATACACTCAAACAAACAGACAGACACAAAGAGAGAGTGATATTTATAGACAAACAGACTGACTGAAAGAGCAATAGATACATACTAAATGGCTGTCAGACAGGCAAAAAGACACACAGACAGAAAGACAAACGGATATAAGAGTATATCCAGTACGCTTGTTGTCTTCTCTAAGGTTATACTTCATACCATCACTCCATCTTCTGCGATATAAGAGTATATCCAGTACGCTTGTTGTCTTCTCTAAGGTTATACTTCATACCATCACTCCATCTTCTGCGATATAAGAGTATATCCAGTACGCTTGTTGTCTTCTCTAAGGTTATACTTCATACCATCACTCCATCTTCTGCGATATAAGAGTATATCCAGTACGCTTGTTGTCTTCTCTAAGGTTATACTTCATACCATCACTCCATCTTCTGCGATATAAGAGTATATCCAGTACGCTTGTTGTCTTCTCTAAGGTTATACTTCATACCATCACTCCATCTTCTGCGTGACCTTCCCCTTGCTCTGTACCCATTATATTTCTGTAATGTGGCTCTATGTGGCAGATGGTACCAGGACATTCTTGTGAGGTGGCCAAACCTTTTAATATGTTGTTCTTTAATGAAATGCATGAATGGTGTCAGACATATTCGTCTTCTAATGTCCTCATTCCTTATTCTGTCATTTGCAGTTACTCCCGCGGCTCGTCTAAGACATCATAGGTTAGTTGAGTCAAAATCCGACATCACAGCATATAGGACGTGGTGTTTTGGAACCGATGATTCTTTGGAGGTGGGTTTGGTTGGCTAGCTGTGAAGCCTCATGAAGTCGGCTGGATGTCCATTAGATCGTGACAAGAATGGTCTGCTCTTGTGGCAGTATATCGGAGGCCTAGGCTTTTCAGATCATTATCATGTCGTATGTTGTCTACAGAACGTCACTCTCACCATAACCCGCTGAAAAGTGTTTCGATCTCTGGCCAGATCTCCCACCTCATGCACACGTATGCCCAAGGCGTCTGCGATGTCCTGTGTCCATCTTCCTGCTGGTCGATCCATGCCTTCTTTTCCAGAAACCAAGCTTACCATATCTGTTCTTTCTAAGCCGCTGTGACAATTAATATTCCATTTTGAGTTTCTTACGAAGCATATTGTGTTAATTTCCCCTTTGCTTCTCGTATATAGGTGAAAAATAAGCAGAACTTATGTGCTTGTTCCTCACGTAAACATCCCTCGGCAAAAATAAATTGACAAGAAGGGGGAATATATAGAGAGCTATCAGAGCTGTATCATAAACCAGAATACCTACCCACAGAAAGATAAGTTACAGTGTGTGTACTTCTGGTATATACATATTTAGAATACAATAAATACCACAGAGTTAGTGCGCTGTGCAGAGATTCTCTGTAGATGTGATGTATGAGGGGAAACTGGAGCACTTATGGTGATATCGTGTGCGATGAAAATTATTATTTACAAAGAAAACAAACGCAGGCACTTTTAATGTGTTGCAGTAGATGGTAATTATCATGCAGCTGTCTGACAGAACGGAATGTGATAGATAGGTAATGGTGTTTTTTGTTGATCCGTTTTCATCCTGCGGTTTTTACAATTCACGTTAACTAAAGTGCATTAACTCTTAAACTTCATGAGGGTTTTGTCATGTTTCGAGAAGTGATTTTTGATAAAGACTACACCAGGTGTTGGTAGAATCTTGACATTTGCAGATGATGTGCTGTTGTACAGGCAGGGCAGAGACAGTGAAAATGTGCATGAAGACTTTAAGATGACAGTAAACATGGTGGCGGATTGGTGCAGGGATGCAGGGGCCGTTATAAACCCAGAAAAGTCATCAGTTGTGTGGTACTTCCGTGATAACCGAATGAGAGAGAATGAGAGAGAATGAGAGAGAATGAGAGAGAGAGAGAGAGAGAGAGAGAGAGAGAGAGAGAGAGAGAGAGAGAGAGAGAGAGAGAGAGAGAGAGAGAGAATTGAAGTATTTGGTTATCACCTTTGACAGGATTGTGTCTTTTAAGGATCATGGGGAGGCTTTAGTGGTGAAGACTGGTAGGTGGCTTAATGCATAGAGTGCGATGGCAACAACCGGGGTAGAGCAGAGGATGCTTTATAGGCTATTTCCGCAGTTAATAATTTCTGTCTTTGAGTATGGTTTGGGGCTGCTGACAGTATCAAAGAGCCAGCTTGAAAGGTTGGAGCACATACATAATGCGGACATACGGATGATCCTGGGGTGTACAAAGGAAACACAAATTATATGCAGGAGGCATATCCTGGCGCTACTAACAATGGCGGATAGGTATAGGGTCCTTCAGGCCAAATGGTACCTGAGAGTTGCTGCAGATAGGGATCACCCCCTGCATTAAGCCATTGATATGGTCAAGGGTCATAGACTAAGACGAAGCAGGTCCTGGATGGCACAGGCAGAAATATATATATATATTTTCCATTGGCACCTTGCCGTCTTGACAGACGATAGTTTGTGCTTTAAAAAGGCATAATAACTTTTAACTATGGCGGTAGCGAGTGTGACTGATAAGGCCAATTTGCGCTGTAAATGTCCGTTCACAGTGGGTGCATCTGAACACGTGGTCATTTCCACCATCATGCACCATCTTACGTCTCAAACGCTTGGTGTGTGACTTTTCTGCAATAATTTTCTCCTTTGACTTTATTCCATTTCTGATATTTGCCCTCCATGCAACACGTTCAGCGGCGACTTGCTCCCAATGTGCATTATCAATGCCTGCATCAATCATGTCCCGCTTACACACATCTTTGTAGCGTAGTAGAGGCCGACCCTGAGATCTCTTACCCGTCTGTAATTCACCAAAAAAGATATCCTTTGGTATTCTACCATCATCCATCCTCCTAAGATGTCCTATCCATCTAAGTCTACGAAGACTGAGCATGGAATAAACTGTTACACAACCTGATCTTTCCAATACTTCAGTATTTGTGATTTTGTCTTGCCACTTAATACCAAGAATTCTTCGCAGACACCGCATATGAAAGCTGTTTAAACGTTTCTCTTGGCTTGATTAAGTTGTCCAGGTTTCACTGCCATAAAGAAGAGTACTAAGGACACAGGCTTGGTAGACGAGGACTTTTGTTTTGACGGACTGGCACAATGTAATAGTAACACTGGGTCGTGAGTGCAGAGAATGGGGAGCGGGCCGCAAAGAGTTTGCATAAATCGATTTATCATCCGATGGCACTTAATCAATTAAAGATTAAAATGCACGTTTGAAAGGTGAAACCCGTACATGTTTAAAAGAAGGACAGAGTTAAGCAACTGTTGTTACATCAGTTTGACACTTTAGAACGGTATAAATATGCCAAACCCACGTTAACACAATAATTACTGGGGTTTCAGGTAGCGGGTAAAGAGGAGAAAAAGAGTGGTTTGCTGTATGTCTGCAGTAACTCAACGATCGTTGTACACAATATGCCATACATTCATACACGTCAGCTATTGTGCAAAATAATGTTTTGCTTTAGTGAGTTTAAGCACACAGGGTACAAACAATATGTTGCACGATTTATTGCCTGGCATATTTCCCTGCGCCGGTCTCTCTGGCCGAGGGGTTACACCACTTTCTCCGTAATCCCGTTTATCACGCAGAGTCTCGTAGCGGGCGAGAACTGGAAGCGGTTCTACCTCCGCTGGTGACTTGCGGGATAGC